>CM056049.1:429718221-430099668 GCA_029574335.1 Rana kukunoris
CTGCTACTGTTTGTTTTCCACTTCAAAGAAACTTCACAATTTCTGTGTTTTATTATAACTTGTGTCTTTCATTGGTGTTGTTGCACTAACATTCTCACCAGGTGAGCCAGAGGGGCTGAGACTGTTCTTGCGGTTAGGAGGCAGAGTACAGAACCAAATATACCAAGCGGCTCCTGTGGAGGTAGTGCTACATAAATAATTATGTTATGGTTGTAACTGAATAAATCCTCCCCACTAAAGTGGATAACTTGGCTTTAACCACTTACGGACCACCCGCCGCAGGAATACGTTGGCTGTTTGAAGAGGAATACTGTACCGTTGTTATGGTAGCAGCTAGCTACCATAACCCCAGTATCCTCTTCTTCAGTGGGTGGTCCGCTACAAGATAAAAGTGGTCTCTGCAGCTGATACGCTGCAAGATCACATTTATCGGCGGCAGGAGAGGGGCCCCCCTCCTGCCGCTCTCTGGTCCCCTTTGCCGCTTACCGGAGCCGTCGGCAGCAACGGAGGCGATCGGGTCTTCTCCCTTGCTGTGTATGGAGACAAGTGAGGGGAGGATGGCCCCCACCCGTCTCCATATCGCTGCAGGGTGGAAGCAATGTCAAAACATCACTTCCGCCCATAGCTCTTAAAGGGCCTTCACTGGATGCATTCCATTAATGTTAAGTGTCACAATGGGCCACATGCCTACCTATTATTATAGTTTGTGTTAATGCCTCACTTTCCCATATATGCCTTCTCATGCTCACTTGCTGCATAGAGTACCTTCATGCCTCTTTATTGCCACACGGTATTTCATACCCTCCAATTGTACACAGCAACTCCATCTTTACTGCCACATGGAGCCTGATGCCTCCTTATTGCATGTGGCACATCTCTATTTCAACTTATGCCTCTATGACCCTATGCAACCCTTCTTCCTTTTGGCCATGCCATGCCCCACTCTATTATTTCTACTGTCGAACCTCAACCCCTCCCCTAATGCCAAGGTCCCCTTCATGTCCCTCCACCCATCGTTTGTCTCCAAGTCTTTTCCACACCTCAACAATTCCTACTACCACCCCACTCCCTATAGTCTCTATGATCCACTCCCTTCCTTTTTACTTGCTCGCCTTTCTCCCTCTACCCCACTGCTAATTTCAAATACCTCCAACCCTCGCGCTCATAGGCCCATTCTATATCTATGCCATTGTTCTTCAACCCCCCCTCCCAAATGCTCTCCATCCTTGCTCTGAAAACCTTTTCCATCCCTCCACCTAGCCCTCATCATCTCTCTGTTATTGCCTCTCTCCTTTCCCATCTGGATTTTCCTGTTCTTCTTTTACTGCCTTTATCCTCCATTTCTCTAACATTGTTTATAATGTCCTCCCCTGTCCTTCCTCGTTCATCTTCTATTGCAAACCCCTTCTCTTCCTCATCGCCAATATCCTATCGCCAATCCCCTGCCTACCTCCATTTCTCCTTCTACCCTACCAACTTCTTCCTTCCCTCCTTATTGTTCATTCCCCCCAAAATGCAAACCCTCGCCCCCATTTATTTATAGCCTATTTCCATCTATAACCCTTTTTTTTCCGTTCTGCCAGGCACTTTCAGAATGTCCATTACTGCCTCAGTCAGGCGCTGTATCCAAGTAATCCACAGCACAACAGTGCACTCTGTATTACTACTGTACACTACTAAGAAGGATTCTAAGACTATGGAGTCTGCATATGTTATTTGAACTTATTGCTTCCTTGTACATAAATAGTACAAAAAAAAAAAGTATTTGTGAAAAAGTGATTTAAGTGAGCTCATGACTTCCTGTAATGAGCTGACATTTGAAATCCAGAGGGGTTTTATAAGCCTTGCCTAGGTTACCCCTGAGAATTACAAACTGCATAAGTTGTGGTAGATATAAGTGTGGTGTCCCAGTATAGGTATTTGCTGTAGGCCCTGTCAGATTGAGACCCTCGGCTTGTGGGGCCTCCCATGCAGGGACTCAGCTAGTCATGATGTGATTTATACTGTTATGGTTGATAATACATTTATTAGGTGCGTATAGCTTTAAGAGGTTTAGTCTGCCATTTTATGTTTAGTCAGAGTGTATGAGAGTCAGGAGGAGTAAGTGCTAGACAAGACCTTATTGTGTTGTATTATACTTTAACTTGTAACAAACTTTAAATGTAAGTTCCAAGGGGCATACAGATAAGTCTCTATGATCCACAGCTCTCAGCCAATGGGCTTCAGTCTCCCTCAGCTCTCAGCCAATGGGCTTCAGTCTCCCTCAGCTCTCAGCCAATGGGCTTCAGTCTCCCTCAGCTCTCAACCAATGGGCTTCAGTCTACCTCAGCTCTCAACCAATGGGCTTCAGTCTCCTCACGCCCATATAAGGTGTGGTAGTTCCTGTTTAAGGCAGTCTAGTGCTACACACAAGTTTCTGGCAGATCAGAGCAGAGTTCAGTTAGAGGAGACGCAGTGCAGGCCAGAGAGCTCCCGTTCAGGAGAAAGTACAGCAAATCGCGGAGTACCTCTAAAAACTATAGAATCAGTACTTCAGCGCAGAGGTAAAGTAAAAAGTGATCAGCGCATAAACATTTACCACTGAGAGTCTGGCATCAAACCAGGGCAAAAACAACAAAGTGCAAACCGTGCAACAAAGTGCAAATACATAAATAATAAATATCAAATAAATTGACAAATAATTCCGTCCGTGATATTGTGATAAGTTTTAAAGGTGATATTCTTGGATGAAGTGAGCTCTCATTGCGCTTACCTTGCTAAGACAAGGGAAAAGCCTTAATGTGTATGACACTTTAGATGGATCTCCAGCAGATGTCCCTCTATCCTCTGTATGGGATTGTGTGGTAGTCCTAGTGTGGGTCCAACGTTTCAGGGTGTGTGGTTGGAGCTGTTCCAGTAGTGCTCAAATAAAGAAGGATGGTACCATAGTGAAGTACGTAAAATTAAGATTTAATGAAAAAAGTAGCAACTTACATTTAAAGTAAAACAAACAGACGAGTAAAACGATCGGATTGCACGTCTACTTCCGGTTCCGGGTTTTACATGTTACGCTGCACCTCACAGCTTCATCAGAGATCTCTGATGAAGCTGCGAGGTGCAGCGTAACATGTAAGACCCGGAAACCGGAAGTAGACGTGCAATCCGATCGTTTTACTCGTCTGTTTGTTTTACTTTAAATGTAAGTTGCTACTTTTTTCATTAAATCTTAATTTTACGTACTTCACTATGGTACCATCCTTCTTTATTTGAGCACTACTGGAACAGCTCCAACCACACACCCTGAAACGTTGGACCCACACTAGGACTACCACACCATCCCATACAGAGGATAGAGGGACATCTGCTGGAGATCCATCTAAAGTGTCATACACATTAAGGCTTTTCCCTTGCCTTAGCAAGGTAAGCGCAATGAGAGCTCACTTCATCCAAGAATATCACCTTTAAAACTTATCACAATACCACGGACGGAATTATTTGTCAATTTATTTGATATTTATTATTTATGTATTTGCACTTTGTTGCACGGTTTGCACTTTGTTGTTTTTGCCCTGGTTTGATGCCACACTCTCAGTGGTAAATGTTTATGCGCTGATCACTTTTTACTTTATCTTATCACTATTGTATTATTATTTACTACAACTTAGATCGAGCAGCATTTATATTATTTTTCACTCTTTTCTATTTGGTGGCGCAAGAGCCTCACAAATTTATAGTACTTCAGCGCAATTATCAAATCAATCCGTCATTCCAACGAAAAGCCTCAAGTCTACCGACACTTCAGTAAGTGTATCTATTCTTCAGCCTAGTCAAGCATAGGCCCAGTATTACTAATCCGGCCGCAAAAGCCAAGGATATTTGATAAGCCAAGCCCAGACATTGCCAGCTGTGTGGTCCTCTAGAGACTGTTTGTGGAACCTTTGCGACACTCTGTGTGAACGCTGTGAAGATTTTGACACCTGTCTTCATGCCAGTAAAGCCTTCGTTATATTGACCCCTGTTGTGGACTGTGTTATTACCATCCTAGCTAGCGTGGATACGGAGGCCCCCGGAGCTGTAGTTTCCTGGGGTATATCAAGACTACAGTGGCGTCACGTGATAGAGAGGGTTAATACCATCTGACCCTCACCAAGGGTTAATACCACCAGACCCTGGGCTCCTAGCCCAAGAACCAAGTAGCTAACCATCAAGCGCATGTGTGTGGCCGTGGGGTTCACCCTCCCCGGTCATCACATCGTTTTCTGGCGTCACGAACAGGATTCGGGTGTACGCCTTAACCATTCAGCCACTAAAGCAAGTCCTTCCCCCCCAGAATCCGAACTGCGTCATTGAAAGTAATTTACTCAGCGAGGCGCAAATACAAGTGGTGGGGGAGGTGAAAGACTGTTAGCTGCCATTGTTAAGTGGAGAAAGTCTGTACCTGAAGGGGTTAAATTGTTTCCAGCATTTTCCGGCGCGGGAGCGGTCGCAGCTCCGCCCAGTCAAGCCCCGGCGGTGACGCCTCTTCAGTGTGCAAGCCGGAACTAGAGAATCCACTCTGTGTTGCACAAAGGAAACATTTGCTGACCGGACTAAAAAGGAAGTTGCCGGGCGCAGCCATAGCAACGTGCCCGGCAATAGAAGATAATACCGGCATTCAGCGACAGCGCACTCAAAGACAGCGCACTCAAGGACAGCGCACTCAAAGACTTCGCACTCAAAGACATCGCACTCAAAGACAGCGCTCTCAAAGTTTCTTAAAGTGACTTGTAACAAACTTTAAATGTAAGTTCCAAGGGGAATACAGATAAGTCTCTATGATCCACAGCTCTCAGCCAATGGGCTTCAGTCTCCCTCAGCTCTCAGCCAATGGGCTTCAGTCTCCCTCAGCTCTCAGCCAATGGGCTTCAGTCTCCCTCAGCTCTCAACCAATGGGCTTCAGTCTACCTCAGCTCTCAACCAATGGGCTTCAGTCTCCTCACGCCCATATAAGCAGCTAACCATCAAGCGCATATGTGTGGCCGTGGGGTTCACCCTCCCCAGTCATCACATAAGAAGAAGGTGTTCTGTAGTCCTAATAAGAAATGAGTATCCTAGGGTGACAATATTCACTTCTATGGATACAGAACACAAAAGGAATTGTGTTACTGGCAGGATTACCAGGTGACAATAAGGGGATTTGTTGCTGACCTCTTGCCTCCACTTGTCTTAGCATCACTTTGGCAACCAGCAGACCAGTGATTGTTTCAGTATCTCCTGCAGGTCAATTCGAGAATATTATATTTTCAGGTTTATTCTGAGAACAGTGCAAAGGGTGGTGACCTAAAGCAACTAAGTTTCAGCTTATTATACTCAGCAATCAAGTGATTTTTAGGTGTGTTTGTGAGTGTGTCTATAGAATTTTTTTTCACACATGCCTACTCCAAAGGTAACAACCAGAGAAAATTGTGCAACCTTTATATTGTTTACATTATTTTATACCTAAGGGATGATAATCACCAAATTGTCTACACACTTTACAGTCATTATGTACACCCTTTAAATTCACTATGTAGTGTGGATTGATATTTAATGGAATTAAATTGATTGTTTAGCCATGGGATTGTTGTTAAAATGCAAAAAAAATGTTACTAAAATTTGAAAAAATCTACATAACTCGCATAACACAGCAGTGCATTGCAATGGGTTATAGTTTCTTGGAACACATTGCGCAAAATTGAAACATGTCCTATTTTTTTTAGCAGACACCAACGCAGTGCATTGGTGTGAACAGAGTCAATAGGACATAACACAAATTGCCCCTTACCTATGTGTTTGGTCTGGTGTGACTGAGCTCACTGTTAAACCTAAAAGCATTTTAATGTGTATTGCACTAAGGCAGCCCAATAATTTGAATGTGCTACTAATGCAACAAATCGGACGAATAATGTGCATGTACTATTTTTTGTAACGCAATGTACGCAACACAATACTGTGGTGCCGTGCATTTTATCACACAGGATACAATTGTCTTGTATGTGTCCTCTTCACACTGAGGTGTGGTGCAGTGAACTGCAATAAAATGTGAACATGCTGCATTTTAACGCAGTGCACAGGAAGGCATAGCATGTCACTGTATAGCAGAGCAACGCACCGCACTTCTGTGTAGTGGTATGAATGAAGTGTCACTTTGTGCACTTCAAATAAAATTTACACAAAATAGGGAACTGTGTGATGCACTAAAATGTGCACAACACCACTCCCTATTGCCCGTTCACTGCAGCCTGAATTGACAACTGCATGTATACTTCATCGCTGTGGTTTAGTGTGCAGGCAGTGCAAACAGGCCCTTACCATTCATTATGGTGTGCTGCAATGCATGTATGTTGGTGAGGTGCACTGTTAATTAAGGGTGACTCTTCTGAAGCCACAAAAGGCTTGCTTTTTTAGTGGAACCAAGGATGGATTAGGATCAAATATAATTCTAAGAAGACTGCCTGATGGTTCTGGTTATCTAGGGTTGTTTCACTCCTTTAAAACCTGATACATATAAATTACACAGGTTATGTGGCAAATTAAATGCTGGTAAGGCACTTTTTTGACATCTAACATGTTTTACCTCCCAGCCCCTCTAATACTTACCTGAGCCCCATCCCAATCCAGCGATGAGCCTCAGCTCTCCTGGGTCTCTCCTGCCTCATTGGGTGAAACTGCAGCGGTAGCCATTGGCTCCCACTACTGTCAATCACAGCCAGTAAGCCAATGAGGAGAGGGAGAGGCAGGACCAAGCAGCACTTCAAGTGTAAATAGACTAACAGACCAGCGGCTTGGCACTAAGTCTGCTCAGGTACCCCATAGCAAGATGCAGGTGGGGGTGCAGGTCGGAGGAGCCAGGAAAGCTAGGGGGGGGGGGACCCGAGAAAAGAAGGATCTGGGCTTCTGTGTGCAAAACCACTTCACAGAGCAGGTAAGTATAACATGTTTGTTATTTTCCAAAAAAACAAGCCTTTAATATCACTTTAACCACACAACCTGTGTAATTTATATGATTTTTAATGGAGTAAGGTGGCCTTCCGAGCCAGGTCACATTCATTACATAGATTGTAAGCTCTTCCACTGCCTGTCTCATTCCCTTATAACTTCTATGCCTGTCAGTGCATTCACCTTTTAGTCCTTGTTTCCTTGTAAAATGTTTGTATGTGCAGTCATGTGATAAGCCTTCTGTATCTGGCATAGCAAATCTGCTCCCACGTTACTAGTATCTATTATTGCATATAAAACTTGAACAAAAATTGACCAACCATAAAGACTTTCATAGCGGAAACTTTGCCTGCCTCAAGGGTCTCCCTATATGCCAAGTGGCATCTCACTGCTCCTTTTGTGTTTTACATAATGTGAAATGAATGGAAAATTAGCAGGTTGAGGGAGAGCCCCATAATAGCTGGTGCACAAAAAAGTGAAGAAATCTAAAAGCAAATATGTTTGACTTGCAGTTGTCCTAGAAATTCCCTCTACCCATGTGAGTGCTGCACATTGTGTCAAACAGTGGCACTGTGGCCCCATTCATTCTGCATGAGTACGGAATTCCTAAAACAATAAATAGCGCCGTGTGTGTGTGCGTGTGCACAGTAAAAACTTGGCCATTTTCAGGAGAAATGCAGTGTTGCTTCAAGTGAGTGAAGATCACTGGACTGGGGCTAAAAAATTTTTTTAATACAGTGGGCTGCACTCATAGGAATGGGGGAAACTCATTAAAGAAAAACTGCAAATGTACAGCTTCACTTTACCACCTGCTGACCGCTCACAGTAGGTGGCAGGTACTGTACAGGCACAGTTTCGTACATGTATGTCAGCTATGCATAAGTGCACTGTACTCTGCTCCTGTGACCTCTGTGTCAACCAGACGCAGGAGATTGATGTTACAGCTTTGTGGCTTTAACTGTCAATTGCACGTTTGTGCAACATGGCTCCCAAACAAAATTTACGTCCTTTTTTCCCCCACAAATAGAGCTTTCTTTTTGTGGTATTTGATAGCCTCTGTGTTTTTTATTTTTTGCGCTATAAACAAAAATAGAGCACAATTTTGAAAAAAAAAAAAATATTTTTTACTTTTTTCTATAATAAATATCCCCCAAAAATATATGTAGCACTCACCCCCAAAGGAGCTGCTGGTTAGAATTGGGATAGCATGTTACCTCATGGCTCCGGTGAAGTGTCTAGCGTGAATGATGAAATGCAATAGCAGTAAAGGAAGTCTCTTTATATGTGCTCTTTATTACCCAGCCGGGTAAAAATTGTTAACAAATAGATTGCTTAGTAAACAGGGAATTTTAGCCCTAAAATGTTGTCGCTACCTCTACTGATTCCCATCCCTCCTGATTATACACGTTTACACTCCCATGTTAAACTTACCAGGTATATAGTTGGGACATTGGGGGGGGGGGAGGGAGGAGAGGGGGAAATCTAGTTAAGAAATGTAATCTATTGTTTACTACTATAATTGTCAACACGATGTTTCCTGATGCATTTATTGTATTACGTTTATTACTCTGTATGCTCTTTATTTTATTATAATAAACTTAAATTTAAATGAAAAAAAAAAAAATTGTTAACAAGTGATGGGAAGGATAGACAAAAGTTGGAAGGAGAACTGCAGATTCAGACCTTGGATATGGAAACAATCCTGTCTCCGACAACAATCAGTTTTCTTTCACCACTCCAGCCTGAGTGGGTATAGCGTACCTGTACAGGTCTCTCTCACCGACCTGGCAGCCAGAGTTTCACTTGGAACTTAAGAAGGATGTCTCTGCCACAGACTTAGTGACCGTCAGAAAAGCGCCTCCTGAGTAATGTTCTGCCTGAACCTTCCTTCAACGTCGCTCAGGTACCCACCGAGAGAGCAATCCCTCAGTGTCCAGTACCTTGATCCCCGATGGTTCGTCTCAATACTGTTGGACCGCCAGCCTCTCAATGGCGCTGTTCAACTGGACTCCCCACCGAACAGCCAAATTTGCTTGGGATCTCTAGAGGTGAGAACCTAGTCGATCACTGGGTCCCTGTACTGCTTGGATGTTCCGGACCAACTTGACTCCGGAACCAGGAACACTGCGTAGCACCCACGCCCCGGCCTGGTAGGCAATAACGCTCGGGGCGCGGTGATGTGGTCATCCTAAAGGTGGGTGCCACACTCCAGGAAGAACTGCCCCAAAAAATGGCATCTGCCTCATAAGTGCCCTCTCCCAGCATGCCCAGCGAGGCCCAGGCCTCCTGATTGGCTGCTTGGAAAGAACACCCAAACCTCAACTTCCACTGCTGCCACCTGTCATCCTAGGGTGGAACAACACCCCAGGCACAACAGAATGAGCCCACAGCACAGCTGAGCTGAAACAGAGAGCCTTACATTAATCAGAATTGAGATCAGAGTCACTTTACACTCTGATCATCCCCTTAAATTTACTAGCACCCGTACTTGGAAGTACATGGGCGCTACATATATAAAAAAACGTTTTTTTTCTTACTTTATGCCGATACGTATTCTTCTACATATTTTTGGTTAAAAATACGCAATAAACGTCTATTGATTGGTTTGCGCAAAAGTTTTAGCGTCTACAAAATAGGGGATAGTTGTATGCCATTTTTATTTATAATTTTTTTTACTAGTAATGGCGGCAATTAATGATTTTGATCTTGACTGCGACATCGTGGCGGAAACGTCGGACACTTTGGGGGCTATTTTGGGACATTCACATTTATACAGCGATCAGTGCTATAAAAATGCACTGATTACTGTGTAAATGTGACCGGCAGTGAAGGGGTTAACCAGTAGGGGTGACTAAGGGGTTCAATGTGTCCTAGGGAGTGATTCTAACTGTCTGGGGGATGGGCTAGCAGTGACACGACACTGATCACTGCTCCCACTGAGAGGGAACAAACGATCAGTGTTCTGTCACTAGGCAGAACGGAGAGATGCTTGTTTACACAGGCATTCCCCGTTCTGCAGCTTTGTGACACGCGATCGTGGGACACCGGCGGACATCAAGACCGCGGGTCCCGCAGGCATGATCACAGGCATGATCACAGAACTCGCGGCAGGTCCGCGCACGCCCACACAGCAGCAAATTTAAAGGGACGTACTTATACGCCCATTTGCCTGTCCGTGCCATTCTATTGGCAAGTGGTTGAATGGTCTTTTTTTTGTTTTATACCATAAAAAACCCAGTGGTGATCAAATACCACCAAAACAAAGCTTAATTTGTGTGAAAACAAATGATACAGATTACATTTGTGTACAGTGTTGCAAGTGGTTAAAGAAATTTCAGGAGGGTGATTCAAACCATCAGCATGTTTTCAAAAAGAACGTGCAAGATTTAAATAAACAGTACATTTAATATTTTACTAATAAATGAAGTTAAACTTCAAAAAGATACCAACAAAAATTAACTCAGTGTTTTGGTCAATACGCATTTGTATTCATTGCTTTATTTAATCATATAATCATATCTAGTAGACGTAACCCAAACCTCATCTTTTGAAGCAAAATTATAGCTGCCCACAGTTCTGTTTGGCCCAAGCAGTGTAGTTTTCGGTAATTTTAAAGGGATGGTAGCCTATAATTTTATAGGTAAATGCTGTGAGACAAGGTTTTACTCTGTCACCATTTTTTTACACTTTTGCTACTTGTAATGATTGATGACCAATGGCGCCACATTGCAGATCTTGCCCATTAAGTCTTCTATGCTTATTCCTTCGTATCTGCAGTCAACAGTAATATTGTTTATCAGCTTCTCTTCAGTTTCGGCTTTGATATTTTCGTCCTGTTGGAAACAAAGTTTTGTGGTGGTCAGTATCATGCTGATTTTGTTACAAATATTAGTACAGTAAAACCTTGGTTTGCAAGCATAATTCGTTCCAGAAACATGCTTGTAATCCAAAGCACTTGTATAGCAAACCATTTTTTTACAGGGTATAAAAGAGAAGAGAGGCACCTCTAAGTGTAGCAATAAGTTGCTAAATGTTGTACCTTCATTAAATGTAACAATATTGCTACACTTAGAGGCTCCTCTCTTCTTTTTTATACTCAGTTGTGACATGACGCTACTCATGTATCTCATATACGCTACTTATATCAAGACATCGCTTGTATATCAAGGCAAAATTTATTAAAACATATTGCTTGTCTTGCATCACGCTCTCAAACCAAGTTACTCTCAAACCAGGGTTTTACTGTATACACTATATACAAAGCACTTTTGTAGTTCTAAAAATGCCTTGCTATCCCCAAAACGTTATGTTTTTTTAGACAAGTAATTTGGATAGACCGGCGCAGAGTTTTAGACACACCATTAGTAAGTGAGGGAGATACTCCACAAAAGTGTGTTAATACTGATCTAAAATTAGTTAAAAGCAGGTTTAAAATTAGTGACCATAAAGCAACACCGTTAAGGACGAGCTAGCACCCACACTTGGACAACAATCTATATGATTTTCAGGGGGGTTCTCCCGGGGGTCCCCACTTCCTAAAAAAAAACAAAAAAAAAAGTTTTTTTTGTTTTTTTTGTTTTAGGGGTCTCCCAAGGGCCCCCCTGTGGCCCCCCCCTTCTCACAGGAGGCAGCACCCCCCCCCCCCCCAGTCAGGACAAGAAGGGGCCCCAATATGGCGGCCCTGCCATGGCCAAAAAACATAGACAGAAGGGAGGGGGGCACAGAAGAGGGCACGGAGGAGGGCACGGGAGAGGATATCCCCACTAAAGAGATTTGAGGTGTATCCCATAATTTGGAATTAACCTAGGAGGACATCCCAGCCCAACACACCGCTCATGAAAGGAGGAAAATTCTAGTGGCTCTTTTCAAGTGGAGTGGTGGCAGGAATGTCACCCCACGTCATTCACAAACAGAAAAAAAATAGAAAAAAAAAATGCACATAAAAAAAAAAACACAGATCACATCTCCAAAAATCTCAAAGTACACAACAAACACTAACAAACAACAGAACAAAAGCACCTCAGGAAGGGAAAAAAATTGGATGTACCATCCGATGCTCTGTGCAGAACGGTTAACTGATTGTGCGATGGAGCTGACTGATGGTCCGTCTGGCCGGCCCTTCACACATATTTTAATGGAAACACCATTTCCCACTTTGAATTACACTGTTAAATAACCAATTTGGATGAAAATACGTGTCAGAACGCTAACTTAAAGGTGACGTAAAACACAACGATATATTTTGTAGTTGCGTGCTTAAAGTGCTTGTGTTAAATGATGTTTGTGACCATTTTAGTTCACTTCCTGTCTCTGTGATGCTTCCAAAAAACATAGACAGTATCCCCACTAAAGAGATTTCCCATAATTTCCTATCCCATCATGAAAGGAGGAAAATCGACTTGTTTCTGAGCATGCGTGGACACCCACACACCCATTTTTAACCGAGAAAGCGGTGGTCACAACGACGTGCTTAAAAAATGAAGTTCTACTACTTGTTTCTGACAATCGGTTTTGACCTATCGGTTAGGAATCCATCGGTTAAATTTAAAGCAAGTTGGCTTTTTTTTACCAATGGTTAAATAACCAATGGGTCCCACACACGATCGGTTTTGACCGATGAAAACGGTCCATCAGACCGTTGTCCTCTGTTTAACCTATCGTGTGTACGAGGCCTAAGGGGTCACAGACAGTCATAAAAACCTGACATAGATTCTATGGCCCAGTTTCAGAGAGCCATTACGCCTGTCTAACTGGTGTTAGACTGGAGTAATTTCCAATTACGCGCGTTTTCTAGCTAGTCGAAAACCTCAAACCATGAATAGACGGCTGCGGGCTTCAATTCGACTGGATTACGTGTTCATACGCCTTCGGATCTACGCTGCAATAAAATTGCGGCCACTGGGTGGACTTCCCGTCATTTTCCGCGTCTGGGTATGCAAATTAGCTTTTGCCGGCGATCCCCGAAATTACGATCTTCATTCGCAATCTCTTAAAACTGACCTTTAGTCATCTTTTTTTTACGTAACACTATACCAGCTTTTTGCTGCTCTAATATTAGACAGCCCATGTTAAGTATGGCCGTCGTTCCCACGTCGAATTTCTACGTTTTCCGACGTCTTTTATTTTTTTTGACGTAAGTCGTCCGGGAATAGGAATGTTCGTAAACGACACTACTCACACAACGAATGACGTAACGACGTGATTTTGTGCAATGCACGGCGGGAAATTTCTGAACGGAGCATGCGCAGTTCGATCACCGCGGGGACGCGCTTAATTTAAATGCTTCACGCCCCCTAATCTCGTATTTTGATTACGCGGCGAGAAATAGACTACGCCGCCGTAGCGTACGGGCAAAAATCTACCAGAATTCGGTGTAGAGCCTGGTAAAATACGGCAGCGTAGAGTATTTAGATTACGCAGCGCAATATTAAGTGTATGTGAATCTGGCCCTATAACTTTTGCACTCTGCTAAAAAATATATATATAAAAAAAACCTTGTGATCTGGTCCCTAAATATTTTATCCTCCAAAAATAATACATACACATTTATTACCTAATGGCCCTGTAATCTATTTTTTATGAATTTTTTTCTTCCTGTGTTTTTCTGCCTCCTTGTAGCTCTTCTTGCCTCCCCTCGCTTTCATTTGTTTTGAACGAGCAGTGCATGTTAGTTGTGGTGTGGTCATGTGCACTGGAAATTACACACAACAAATCCCATAGTCCATATTCCTTCTCGAGAGTATACAAGAGTAGGAACATGGAGAACAGGAAGTTGGATCACAGCAGGAGATTTGAAGGCTGAAAGCAATAGAAGGTTACTTTTTTGATTTAAGAATTCATACTTGAATAGAATTTATAGTTTAGTGTCACTACCTGACCAGTTATGAAGAACCTCTTATTTTGATTGATTTCAAGCAAAGGGCTTTTGTAAAGAATATATAGATACAGTATGTTAAAATCATTTGTGAAATATTAAATAAAATGGTAAAATGGCAGCACCCATATATAACAATACACGTGTTGTGTAAAGAATCTGGCATTATAAAATCGGTGTACAATTCTAGTTCATTTGATTTTAATGATGGCTGTTGTGCAAGTTTAGGCAATACATTCATGCACAGTTGGCTAGCTCTGAGCCCCTGCAGGTTTAACGTCATGCGCTCACATGCAGGCAGACTGTAGCAGCATAAGAAGTGCTCTGTTTAATATATACTTTTAAATACTCTGAGGCCGCGAACACACACGACCGGTTTCCTCGGCAGAATTCAGCAAGAAACTCGATGGGAGACGTATTCTGCCGAGGAAACCGGTCGTGTGTACACTTTTCGCAGAGAAACCCGTCGGGAAACTCGTCGAGCCAAAAAGAGAGCATGTTCTCTATTTTCTCGTTGGGCAATGGGAAAATTTGGCTCGACGAGTTTTTTAACTGCCGAACTAGGAACTCGACGGGGAAAACGATGTGTTTCGCCCAATGAGTTTCTCGGCCGTGTGTACGCCGCCTCAAATGTAATAAATTAGAATAAAATAATTATTTATATTTTCTGTTATTGCATAACAAAAGAACTGTAATGCCCTGTACACACGATCGCTTCATCCGATGAAAACTGACCGATGGATTTTTTCATCAGATATCCGATTAAGACTTTCATTAGTCGTGCCTACACACCATCAGTTAAAAAAAACGATCGTGTCAGAACGCGGTGACGTAAAACACAATCACGTGCTGAGAAAAATGAAGTTCAATGATTCCGAGCATGCGTCGACTTGATTCTGAGCATGCGTTGATTTTTAATCGATGGATTTCCCCACAGACGATTGTTTTTTTTCTATCGTTTTTTTAACCATCAGATAATTTTAAAACAGGTTCTAAGTTTTTTCACCGATGGGGGAAAAAAACTAATGGGGCCCACACACGATCGGTTCGTCTGATGAAAACGGTCCATCAGACCGTTATCATCAGATGAATCGATCGTGTGTATGCGGCATCATTATTCAAAGCTAACCAGGTTTGAATTAAAAAAAGAAAAGAAAAATATTACACAGTAAGTAAAATGACAGCACATGCCACTTGAGTTGCCAATGTGTATTCAATTGGTAACTCCCTTATTTTATTCATTATAAAATTCCTGATCACCAGTTATGTGTCAAGGGAATATGCACTTGAAATATGTTTTTATAACTATGGGGCCTTCTCAAGCTAGGTATGCGTGGAAGAGCCAGGGTTCTGTGAAATTTGGCATTACCGGTATCCCTGTTGCATGTAAAATTACTCCTAATCTATGATAGCTTGTGAGCTGTCATAGCTGTAAACAGGCAATAGTGTATGATCGATTTTGCAGTGGATTGAATTCTTGAATGATCAATCCACAATTGTTATGATCTCACTCACACAGATCACTGGTGAATTTGACCAACATATTTAAAAATGGTGAAAGGGGGCTAACCACGGTACTCGCCAATAAAAATATGATTTCTAATATCTGGCGCCATTGGAATGGAACTTCCCCTTTATAGTGCTGTCGTACGTGTTGTACGTCACCACACTTTGCTTGAGCATTTTTTTCACAAACGTGTGTATGCAAGGCAGGCATGAGAGAAATCACATTGAGAAAAACATTGTTTTTTCCAATGGCATGAATAACGGTCGTTTGTACGAGGCATCACAGTTGAATCGGCTTTCAAAACAGTCTCAAAGTGGTACACAGTCCTGTCCCAATTGGCACATCTCCACCCATCCTCTCCCGACCCTTTTTTCAAAGCGGCTCTGTTCCTGGATATGCCATCCACACATGGTGGTTGGACATGTCCTATGCTCTCTAGATTTTGTTCTTAAACTTTTACAATCCTATCTAACTTGTCTCTCTCCTAAAGACCCATGGCATGTCGGCACACTTGAAGCCCCTGGACCTCACAAGGTATCAATTCAAATTGGCAAGGTATGTAATAATGGTGGCGAAACGAGCATGGAAACAACAGTTTCTCCCCTTTACAGTCCACTGTTTTTTATCAATAGAAAGCTTACCAACATACTCTTATGCCCTGTACACACGATCGGTTCATGCGATGAAAACGGTCTGATGGATTTTTTCATCAGATATCCGATGAAGCTGACTTTCAGCAGTCTTGCCTACGCACGCACCATCAGTAAAAAAAACGATCGTGTCAGAACGCGGTGACGTAAAACACAACGACGTGCTGAGAAAAATTAAGTTCAATGCTTCCAAGCATGCGTCGACTCGATTCTGAGCATGTGTGGATTTTTAACCTATGGACGATCGTTTTTTCCTATCGGTTTATTAACCATCAGATAATTTTAAAACAAGTTCCTAGTTTTTTCACCGATGGGGACCACACACGATTGGTTCCTCTGATTTAAAAAGCAGGTCCATCAGACCGTTTTCATCAAACGAACCGATCGTGTGTACACAGCATTAGACATTGTAAAAAAGAAAAAAAAATGCACATAGAGAACAAAAACAGCAGCCAAAACGTCACTAGACATACAGCGCAAAATGGAAATATAAAGGCAAAAGCATGGCGTTAAGTGAGCAAGTGAATAACGTACGAACCTGATGAGGTAAAATAGGCAGTGCAAAATTGAATGGGAAGAAAACCAAAACATAAAAGTCCAAAGTAAATAATAAACATCTGTGGAAAGTCCATTGTAGTTCAGAATAAAGCGAAAAGGTCTTTCGTGGATAATCTGGAATTTTTCTTAAAAAAACTGTCAAATGGTAAATGTTACCGCGAGAATGATAAAAAGGACTATTCAGATCACAACATTCTTGGTGCTGCCTCTCCTCTACACTTTCAGTGTTTTACATGAATTGCAACCCTATTGCTACATTATGACAGGACACCAATAAGAGCTATATTGTAAATATCAAACTTTTATTAGTTATGAGAAATCTATTGTCAATACACTGCTGTGAATGAGTCCTGTGATCTTCCGTAGTATGAATATGAACAACAACCATTTTCTAATTAGGAATAAATGTGTGTGACTGAATCAGACTGCATCAAAATTTGTCTAAGGCAGGCCATACACTGTGCGAAAGAAATGTGCACGATTCCCTCCATCAACACAGACAGTGCTGACAGGTGAATCCCTCCTGCCGAGCTATTGTCTGCTCCTGTCCCCTGTCCGGAGAAGGCAGTGATTATCGCTAGCAGCTATAGAAGCCGCTCGCGATAATCAGAAGCAAATCCGACAGACTGGTTGTACTCAAGTCGAGCAACTTGGTACATTCAGCCTGCCCATTAACGGTTTGAATCTGTCTAAACCGGCTGAGATTTGAACCGTGTATGGCCGGCCTAAGTCTATCTTTCTGTCTATGATGAAAATCCAGCGCACACTTGTACCATTTTTTTCTTCCACTAGATAGCACTATAACCTGCTTTACTGAATTTGCAGTTATACAGCTTAAAGTATATTTCCATTGATCCATATTTATTCCATAGTTTATTCCATCTTTATACCATAGTGACTTCATACCAAGGTATTTTAACTACCAATGTATAATGAGTTTATACATCTGCACGGCCATTATCAGCTATAGGTGGCATACACACGATTCCTGGAAACCATAAAGGGCTTGTACGCTCTCCGCGACTTCCCGTCGGGAGCCCGTCGAGCAGAAATAAGAGCGTTTTTATTTTCTAAATAGGTTCCTTTAAGCTAGTGCATTGTTGGATCACTTATCTTTTCCTTCAATTTCCCTTCTAAATGTTTTTTTTCTTTGTCTTAATTTCTCACTTCCTGTAAGCTTGCCCCCATCATCCGAGCTGTTCTGGCTGGGGATTAGTAAGCATGCTCGCCGCCCCCTCTCTTGGGACTACATCCCTGTGGGGAGACGCTGTGAATGTTTACAGTGTCTCCCCGCAGGGATGAAGTCCCGAGGAAGGGGGCGAGCATGCTGACTAACCCCCAGCCATAACAGCTCAAATGATGGGGGCAAGCTTACTGAGGAGGAACAGGAAGTGAGAAATTCAGACAAAAAACAAAAAACATTTAGAAGGGAAATCGAAGGAAAAGGTAAGTGAACCAACAATGCACTAGCTTAAAGGAACCTATTTAGAAAAAAAAAAAAAAAAAACTTTACAACCCCTTTAATAGCTCAAGACTGCAAAATCAGCAGTAATGCTTTTTAAGTTACAATACTGCGCATGAACAGGATTGCAAAGGGAACATCACGGCTCTGCCTCTCCAGGAGACATGGACCCCATCAGTGCATGATGAGGGGTTTCAACTACTACACAGGACAAGCTTTAACAGAGAGACTACCGTTGGACATACTGTGAGTGAATTTCTACAGGAGCCAGTTGAAATGTGAGCTGTTGGCGACACTGTCAGCACCCTCCTTCCCAAAATCTTTCAATCTGAAAGAACTGGGTGGAAAATTATCAGCAGAACAGCATCCAATCAGATGCAGCTGCTGTTTAAAGATTCTGACAGCCACAAGTGCCAGATAGTAGAATAACATATGCCATCCATGCTGTGAAATATCAGGGACATTTGAAAGAACACTATTTTCCATGGACAACGATTCTGAGGCCGCGAACACACGACCAAATAAATCTGCTGAAATCGGTCGGACAGACCGATTTGATCAGATTTGTCTGCTGGCTGTTTTGGTTTGATCGCTGTACACATGATCAAACCAAAATCCCCGCCGGCAGACATCGCGGTGACGTGGCGGTGACGTTGACGCCGCCACGTCACCGCACCAGGAAGTAAAACACTTCCGCGCATGCGTCGGATCCATTCGACGCATGTGCGGGCAGATATGTCTGCTGGTTAGCGTACTTACCAGCAGACATATCGGTCCGACGGGTTCCCAGCAGACAGATTTTAAAGGATGCTTTAAAATCTGTCTGCTGGCCAAATCCGTTGGCTCGTCCGTACACACGATCGAATCTGTCTGCTGAGACGGTCTGTCAGACCGTTTTCAGCAGATAGATTTGATCGTGTGTACGCGGCCTGAGACCTGGGACTGAAAGAAACCACAAAGAAAGCTTTTTTAATAGCTCACAGGTTGAAGGAACAAAATTAATATACCTGTCTTGATAATACATAGAGAAATTCAAACTATGTAGCAAACCAAATGTACACATGTATACTGCCTGATATATTAATAATATTCTCAGAACTTTTACACTATTAGCCAGGAAAGTAGAAAGCTAAATTATTTTTTAATGTACCCCATGTGATCCAGTGGTCTTCAACTACAGACATACTAAAGGAGGTTGTATTGAGTGTAGACATGGGGTCAATTCACAAAGAGAAACGTTATTGGTTTTCTTCAGTTGTTAAATTAGCACTCCTTATTTAACGCTAGCAAACATGGTATTCACGAAAGCTATAATCGTTATTTAACATAGTCGTTATGGTTTTCAACTGACTCTTTATCCAAACGTTATGCTAACTACTCAGACGTTATTATTAACATTTGGGACGTTAAAATAACTCTTAAGATCGTTAAATAATGCTGGAGAGATGCATTCTGGGAGCAGAAGGGGAGGAGAACAGCTGCATGTGGAAAAGAGCAGATACAGAGAGAGAGAGAGAGAGACACAAGCAATACACATGGAGATTGAGCATGTGATGTGCAAAACTTCTAGTGTGTGCTTTTCTAAAGCCATGTGTATTTCCTCATACAGAGAATAAATCATGGGAGATGATAATCGGAATTTAGCTATCACCTGGGTTTCAGAAAAGTCATCCAAAATAGTATGTGAACGGAATACACGTTTATAAATCTGAACAACATTCTAACATGTTCTTCTTTACCTCTGGATAATTTTAAGTTCAAATAGAGCGCGGTTCTATCTTGCCCAACACTACTAAAAACTTCACTACACTACAAAAATCGCCAAAAGCTTCCTCTAACAACAAAATATCGCCTGGGAAATGTCATAACGCCACCCTGAGGGAGGTGTTAATTTAACGATTGCTTAACGATCGATAACTGTCAAAAAAATCTTTGTGAATTGCACTTCTGTACATATTTAACGATTTGACTCTTTAAAATAACGATTTGACTCTTTAATAAGGATCCACACCTTAAAATATCGGTTCTGTGTAGTGAAACGTTATTTGATGATTTTTCAAAGCGTTAAATCGTTTAGTGAATTGAACTAGCTTCAATAACGTGCAAAATCGTTAAAATAACACCCGCAATCTGAAAATAAAGCTTTGTGAATTGACCCCATTCTATAGGTAATGTTGAAAGCTAGAAACCTCCTGCACAAGACAGTCATAGACTGAGAAAAATATGTTTGAAACTGTAATACCCTGTACACACGATCGGTTCATCTGATCAAAACAGACTGATGGATTTTTTCATCAGGTATCCAATGAAGCTGACTTTAAACAGTCTTGCCTACACACCATCTGTCAAAAATCCGATCGTGTCCAACGCGGTGACGTAAAACACTACGACGTGCTGAGAAAAATTAAGTTCAATGCTTCTGAGCATGCGTCGACTTGATTCTGAGCATGCGTGGATTTTTGACCGATGGATTTCTCCACAGACGATCGTTTTTTTCTATCGGTTTTTTAACCATCCAAAATTTTTAAACAGGTTCTATTTTTTTTACCGATGAAAACGGTCCGTTTTCATCAGATAAACCGATCGTGTGTACAGGGCTTTAGCGAACACTGCCATCTTGTAAATGAATGCCCCCACTTCCACTACTTGGGTCTTCAAAGAACCACCAATACCAAAGAGCCGCACATTGAGTACCAGGGAGCTTTAAATTCATTATATTCTCAATTTATTTGTGAACTGATAATTTCTGACAAGCATTGATAAAACAATACATGATATAAATATGCTTAATTTATCCTAAGCTAGTATAAATTACACTACCTCCATTTTAGACAAGCCTAGGTTTGATTTTTTTTTTTAAAGAAGTAAATACTTAACATACTTTACTACTTTTCAATTCCAAATTTTACAGAAGTCAGTTGAATAGGAGATTAAAGATATTGTAAAGTTAGAAGATTTTTTATCTTAATGCATTCTATGCATTACGATAAAAAGCCTTCTGTGTGCAGCAGAAGCCCCCTTAATATTTACCTGGCCCCTCTCTGTCCATTGATGTCCACAAATGTCTCAGCCATCCGAGATTCTCCCACCTGATTGGCTGAGACACAGCAGTGGCACCATTGGCTCCCGCTGCTGTCAATCAAAGTCAGCTAGCCAATCAAGGGAAGGGGGGGCCTGGGTCGGGGCTCCGTTTCTGAATGAACACAGGGAGCTATGACTCTGCTCAGGTGCCTCCATAGCAAGCTTCTTGCTATGGGGGCACTGAACAGGAGGAAGGGGCCAGGATCACAGAAGAGGGACCCGAGAAGACGAGGATCCGGGCTGCTCTGTGAAAATCCACTGCAACAGAGGAGGTAAGTATGCCATGTCTGTTATTTGTATAGGAAGAAAAACAAGACTTTATCATTTTAAGGGAAGCATTCCATTAGGCATCTGTTTTAATGACTTTAAAAGGTACTATTTTAAAATACATTTTCCAGTGATTTTCAAAGGCTAAAGGTGCGATTTTAAAATCATTTTTTGATGATTTCCTTCAAACTCCAGATGTAGGATTCACATCATCCTGGCAAAGCTAATCAAGATCAAGATCATAAACCTTGAAGATGCTGGCAAGTAGATGTTGGAGCTAACGATGGAGCTTGCAGACATTGCATTGCTGGAGTGAGGGGGAGTATATCTGTGATTCATGTAGCCTATGAGTTTAATATCTGGATAAAAAGCAGAATCTACTTTTTTGTTTCTGTGTTGATGTAGCATTCTTCATTGTGTACTGATCTGAAAATTCATGTTCTTGGAAATATAGCATTTAATGTTAATTTTCTTAAACCCCTTTGGGCTTTTACACCAAAATCCCCGCCGGCAGACGGCGCGCTGACGTGTCGGTGACGTGGCGGTGACGTTGACGCCGCCACGTCACTGCACCAGGAAGTGAATTACTTCCGCGCATGTGTTGAATCCATTTGACGCATGTGGGAGAAGATATGTCTGCTGGTTAGCGTACTAACCAGCAGACATATCGGGCCGACGGGTTCCCAGCCGACAGATTTGAAAGCATGCTTTCAAATCTGTCGGGTGGCCAAATCCGTCAGCTCGCCCGTACACACGATCAAATCTGTCTGCTGGGACGGTCGGGCCGACCGTTTCTAGCAGATAGATTTGATCGTGTGTACGCGGCCTAAGACCAATAAAGAGAACAGACTTTAAATGATCACCACAAATAGAAAAAAAATTATAGGAATCAAATTTATTGCAATGTCGCAATGCCTGCACTTGTGTATGCAGGAAAAGGTTACAATGAATCAGCTGAATTGAGTAAAGCCCCATACACACTATCGGTTTTCCTGCTGGTTTTTCTCTTCGGGTTTACCAAAACCATCTAATATGAGGTCAAACCTTAAGAGTTTCAATGTTTATGCAATTAGGCAGGCCCTTGCACTACATGGTTTTGGTAAACGCCATGAATAAGCACTGATCCAGTGCGAAACGCGTCGGCTATTCCTTGTTCTCCTCTGCTGTGACCCTATTTTGTACATGCTGATCATTGAATAAAAGACCACCTATCAGGTTTTGGACTGCGGCTATCCATTTTTCCTTTTGCTCATTTGCCTAGTGCACCGTCAGCACCCTCGGTATCCTGCACCACCTGTGACCACACAGTGATCCCACCTGGAGCGGTGACTCCTTTCTCCCTATGGTTTTGGTAAACCTGAAGAGAAAAACCTACAGGAAAACTGATAGTGTGTATGGGGCTTAAGTGTCATCAACCTTGTAGATAGGGAAATGTCTGGTAATACATCATGTAGTTATAATCAACAGGAAGGATTTAATTAAAAGCATCATCTGTCAAGATGATAGAGAGTAGTTTACGGTCAGACTACATAACCCATGGTGGACTGGAAGGCCCCCCCCCCCCCGAAAAAAAATCAGATCCAACATCAGGGAGGCCCGGAATGGACAGACACAAAGAAGTGCAATGGGGGAGGAGGTGGAGCAAGGATTGTGTAACAGGGGGGCAGAGCGGTATAAAAGGAGGGGGCGGTAACAGGAGAGGCACTTGGGGAAGTTTTAGAAAGAGAGAGGAAGCTTTCCCACCCACCCTCCCTGTTTTTTGTGTGTAGTCTGTTGTTGGTTTTGTTCTATTTCTTTCATGGTGTATGGATTCTGGACGTCATAGCAGCTGGAGCAGGCCGTGTCTTTGGTCTTTGACGGTGGCAAAACTAGATGGCATGGTAAATGGTCGGGGCTCATCGGTGGTATGTGCCCTTCGGTTGTATTCCAGTGGAATGGTGTCTGTTGGAATACGGTGATGGTTGCACTGCGGAGGGGGTTGTCTCCGAGCTGGTTATGGCTGGAGGCCTGGTTATGGTAAAAATTATGGCCCGCAGTGTAGTGGTGGAAAGTGAGAAAGTTTCGGGGTGCTGTCAGAGACCAAGAGACTGGGAGTGAAGAAATGTGTTTTAAAATGTGGATTACATGTTAATGGAAAGTTATTTGATTAAAGTTTTAATGTGGAGTTATTTATATTATTGGTTAATAAAAAAGGCTGTTATGGCCAACTATACTCCAACTCTACTGTGGTCTATTACTATTATTTTGGTGTAAAAGGGGGTTATGGTTATGGAAAAGGGTATGGAAGGGAGTTAGTAGAAGGTGTCATTGGGGGTTATATGTAAGTTGGGAATATCTCTAGTACACTGGTCATGAGTGCTCCAAGTTAATGACCCAGCTTTGTCCTCCAACAGGCACAACTCCAAAATTCAATTATCTTTGCAGATCATATTGGGAAATACTGTTGTCCATTTTGGGCTTAACTGAATTGACATAATCGAGAATTTAAAAGTTTAACAAATCATGTACAGTATATCATAGCAGTCTTTCCAGACTGTATAGATAGTTTACATTTCTAGACCAATCTCTTTAAAGTATGGGAATGTTCATATGTGAACACTCCCATAATTAACTTACATGACGTGCTATCCATGATACCATACTTGGAATTAATAAATATCTCCTGTGATCTTGTGGGACCCCCTACCCAGACAAGGCAGATTTGACAATTTGACCTATATAACACCCATTTCAACATCATATATGGAGGCTATATTCTTTGTCTTCTTGATACTTTTTGATCTGTTATAGATGCATATGCTAGCATGGGTTTAAGGCAGAGGTATTCATACATGTTCGAGGTATGTTTTATTAATCTTTTAAAATGTCTTGATTCTATAAAAATATAATGGATTTTATTATAGTCAGGTTCCCCAATAGAAAGATTTCCTGTCATACAAATGGAAGCTAGGAGATTCTTCTCAATGAAGACATAGGGGTTAATTTACTATATGCAAATAGGCTACTCGCTTTGCAAGGAAATTGTCCTTTTAGTTAGTGAATGTGGTAAAAATTCATTACTAGTTGACTCCCATTATGCTCTGCCTGGAACGTGCACTGGATTTCCTGCTCACTTTACACACTATAGAGTGCAGACTAAAGTGGCAATAGGCTGCATATGCTAATAAAGATAATAGCCCCATTATCATGGGAATAAGTGTCCCCTCCTCTTTTGTTTTTCTCAACTTGAAATTTTGGAATTTCCCTTTCTTTCAGTCCTACTGACAATGGTCACCATGACAAACAATGTAAACACAGACAACATTTAAAACCTAGAAGGGTTTCTAGTCTCACCCTACTCTTTTCAAACTAAATAAGACATATTTATTTAAAGTCTATCTAAACCAAAAAGAAAAAATATAATATATTGCAGCTTACCAATCCTTAAATTGCTTAAAACCACTGCCATTCCCCTCCTCCTACCTATGCTGTATAGTGCTAGTAAAAAAAAAGGTCTGTGTAAATACCTTTTTTCAGTCTGGTTTGATCTGGTCACGTGACGCAGAAGTTCCAGCTGCCATCTGTCATGGAACGCTGCTGCAGGGGAGAGGCGTGAGCATCAACAACAGATGGACAATGGAAGCAGCTGACATCATGGCTTACGGAATTCAACCCCTTTGCTGAGCACTCCATGACACAAGAGAGCCAAAGCTTCTGCATCATGTGTTTGGACAGGAGCAGATTAAAAAAAGGTATTTAGACTGCTCTTTCTTACCAGCACTATACAGGATAGGTACAAGGAGGGGGGGAGCAGTTGGTTTTAGCATACTCATATGCATCCCTTACCGCAATATGTATATATGCGTACGTTGTGGTTTGCAAATGGTTTATGTGGATTATGGCTGAAGATTCTAGCCTTAACCCTGGATTGTTTTTTTTCATCCGGCGGCTGGCTTTCTCTTGAAAGCGTTCCGAGCAGCTCATTTACCACTGAAATGCTTTCAGAAGCAGCAGGAGGGAATACCCTCCCCTGCTCCTGCTGCTAGCTGGTGTCTCTTGGGCTTACTGTTTCTGCATGTTGCCCCAAGAAACGATCCAATGGTGCCACCGGCTGGTTACACAGGCCATCAAAGAGTAGATCCATGGCCTCTATGGCCTTGGAGGGTCAAAGTGACGTCATGCCATCACTTCCGGTCCAAGTAAACTATTTTTTTTAAAGCAAAAGAGCCCAAAAATAAATGTTTGGGGATCTTTTGCCTTTAAAAGTAAAGAAGAGATTTGGGGTCTTTATGACCCCAGATCTCTTCATAAGGAGGACCTGTCATCCTTTTTTTTATTACAAGAGTGTTTACATTCTTTGTAAAGGGAATAAAAGCAATAAAAAAAACAACAAAAGGGACAGTGTAAAAATAAAGCATATAAGATTTTTTTAAAGCGCCCCATACCTCCGTGCTCGCACGCAGAAGCAAACGCATAAGTATGCCGCGCACGCATATGTTCCAAAGTACCATAGTTTATCGCCATTTCATGGGCGTTCGCAATTTTAAAGCGTAACACGTTGGGTATCTACTCTGCATAACATCAGCCTTATTAACCACTTAATCACCAATCACTGAAGACAGCGAAAGCTGAATGATGCCTATAGCTGCAGGCATCATTCAGATATCGCCGTCTTCACCCAGCGATTCTGTGCGATTCTGTGCACCATAAGAATGATCAAAGCGGCGGTTCTTATAGGCAGCGGGAGGTGACCTCATCCCCTCGCCCGCTGCCATTCGGTGCTTCTCTGGGCTCTCCCGAGCCATCGGGGGGCCGGAGAGCGAATTGGCCGGCGTTCGGTGAAGAACCATAGAGATGACTGGTGACCAGAGGATCACAGTCATCTCTATGACCGTCGGAGGACCGGGCGCGACGTTATGACGTCATGCTCGGTATCCGGAAGTAAACAAAGCCGCAATCGCGGCTGTCGGCATGTGATCGGTGATTTTTTTCACCAATTTCATACTTGTAAGCTTGGAGGAGGCCTTATTGACCCCACATCTCTCCATAAAGAGGACCTGTCACAGTAATTCCTATTACAAGGGATGTTTACATTCCTTGTAATAGGAATAAAAGTGATACAAAAAATGTAAAAAAAAGTGTAAAAATAAAAAAATTAAGTAAAAATGTATTTATTTATTTTTTAAAACGTCTCTGTCCCGGTCGCTCGCATGCAGAAGCAAACACGCATGCAAGTCCCGCCCACATATGTAAACACCGTTCAAACCCCACATGTGCAACAATTATAGCATTAGACTTCCTCTGTAACTCAAAAATAGTAACCTGTAAAGAAAATTAAAGCATCGCCTATGGAGATTTTAAAGTACCAAAGTTTAGCGCCATTCCATGAGTGTGCGTAATTTTAAAGCGTGACATGTTAGGTATCTATTTACTCAGTGTAACATAGTCTTTCACATTATACAAAAAAAATTGGCTAACTTTACTGTTTTGTAATTTTTTAATTCATGAAAGCGCTTGAAAAATTATTGCGCAAATACCGTGCGAGAAAAAAAGTTGCAAAAAAAATTGAGATTTTTACATGAAGGAGAAAAGTGCCAAAATAGGCCCGGTGATCATGTGGTTAAATATACGTATATATATATATATATATATATATATATATATATATATATATATATATATATATATATACATTAAATACACATTTCATTAAAATGTATTTTTTCCAAACAAAATGTGTTTGAAAAACCGCTGTGCAAATACAGTGCGACATAATTTTTATTTCCTAGGGTCTCTTCTAAAATATATATATATATATATATATATATAAATATAATGTTTGGGGGTCCTAAGTCATTTTCGATCAAATTGTGATTTAGGCTTGTAATCAAAAAGTGACAGAAAAGGCTCGGTCTTCGGGTGGTTAAATGTGGTAGGTGCATTATGTTTTTTTTTTATAGGGCTTTTTTTTCACCTGGGCATACAGCCAGGAATGTCTGTTATTTTTCAACTTCCTTAGATCAAAACCTGTACAGCAAAAATAGCAGGTAGATAGGTGCTTACAATGACAATCAGCTTTTATTTATTTATGTAAAAATCTTTATTCCAAAAGGAAAAAAACTGTAGCTGCTTTAAAAGTGTTATCTGGAGTTTGTTAGTCAAATCCAACTAAATCTGATAGTGCACCTAACCTATCTTCTCCACAGGTTGACAATACTGCTGTCAAAGGATGGTGTTTTTGCTTTTTCATCGAGTGTAGCCACCCCAAGAGGGGAAGCATATTACTGGCAGGATCTCTAGGTGAAAGTAAAAAAGAGTAAAAAAGCATCAAAAAAATAAAATGAATATAGCCAACATATTTAAGGATTGTTGCATTATATTATTTTTGTAATGTTTGAATTTAGATACATTTTGAGTACATACTATAATGTTTAATGGTTTCTCCACACAACTATAAGTTCATCTTGCCTTTAGCTAGGTTGCATATAAAAAAGTTCAATATATCTCTTGATACTCATCACCCTAATATGTAATGTGTGCGGTTGTATTGGGGCCAAAAGGACAAGACTGTCTATTAGAGCTGCCTTTAGGGGAGTACAATGGAATCTACAATCAGTGACAGACCGCTGAGTGCTTGAGAGGCTGGTAGTACCGTTTTCTTCCATTACTAATGATACAGAACCAAATCTTGATGCCAGGGATGTAGGTTACATATGTATCAGTAAAAACAAGTCTGGAAATGCAAAACAATAGCATATAACACCAGTTAATTATAAAGTTATATGCCTGCCTTCCACCACAGGCCCTTTTTAATGACTTTAAAATCTGAACATATTCTATAATGAAAACGTCACAGGATTCAAAAATAAGCTAACCTAATTGTGTCTACAGCATTTTTTTAAGTAAATGAATGTTGTAGTGCTAAAAAGTGCCAATCCCTGGAATTTTACTCAAAGCAAAGCTAAGCCTTCCTCCAAAAGAGATGCAGTTGGCATTAAGCAGAGCATTACTGAATGTGTTCCCATATACAGCTTATCTGATATATCACATGCATATGCCTTCCATCTTGCCATATCTTTAAAATATTTTAAAGTCATAATAGTAAGGAGAACACTGTATGATAATGTTGCATGCATCAATAGAAGACGTGTCTGCGAAAAATGCTCCAACAATGGATTTCTGACTATACATCTCCGCTAATGTGATATATAAACACACAATGGCAGTGTGTTCATGTTTTATGCAGCTTTTACTCTGTATTATTCAGGGTTGGATAGTTTCTAGGTCAGTTGGGGGCTGTGGGCATTGAAGGGTCTTTAGTTCTACAGAGTATAAATCTTTTGCTTCTACCCCAGGGGAGGAGGATGGGGGGAGGGGGGGCACGCCACTTTATGTCATGCTGGAAATTTACTGGGTTACGCACAGACAAGCTAAGATCTTCACTGGCCCTTTCTTTTGCAGAATAAGTCAGATCTTTCATCCCTGCAGATTTTTAAAGGGGAGAATGCAATGACAATCTTTACAATCATTAAGTGGAAAATCATATTTGTCAATTTAAAACTAAAAATTCTAAAACATACATTTAAATATATATATTGGTGACTTTGGAATGGCAAGCTTTCTTGTGAAAGGTTGGAAAGGCAAGGTTTGGAATACCAGTTGCTGCCCAACCATATCATACACAGTGCTTAGCATGGTTGCCTAGGAAATAATGTTAACTGGTGAGTGTTTTGGCGTGGACACCTATTTAGACAAACTTTAGAATGTAAATGTTAACATAAAAATTCAAAATGTAAGACCTGTCAGAATTTACTATGGCTGTCTGTGTCTCATGGGGGAAAATTACCTTCAACTTCTGTATATAGACACAAGAAAGTGTGTGTGCACCAAGTATTCTAGCTTTATTTTGTACCTCCTGTGACAATAGAGAGGAAGAGAGGAAAATAGAGAGTGAACTGGGGACACAAAATGCAAAAAAAAAAAAAACCCTGACATAAGTTCTTGCCCTTCCTCACTCTAAGAATTATCATAGTGACTAAATCGTAATTTTAAACACATGCCCAGGAAGATTCACCAGCTCCAGCTTTATAAATGTGTTCCTTTTCTTTATATTATTCAGGTATCAAAGTTTTTTTTGCCCCTTGTTTGTACACAAAAATACTAGGTCTTTGCAACCCGGACTTTCAGTGTAGAAAACAGTTCTGAGTCTGTGCTCTTCTATTGCATCAAGGTAGCATCTTTTCTGGGTCTGGGAGTGTTGCCAAGTTATAGGTAGTGTGTTTGTCTCAATTGTGACACTCTACAATCGTACCCATTTGCAAAATTCAATGCCAGTCTAGGATATACCAACGTGGACCAAGTGTGAACATTGGTGCACCAAATCATGTTACGGCAGTGGGCTCCGGGACTCCAGCCTGGTCCTGTGGGATTCCGGGAATGAGGCCCCTTACTGCCCCAGGCCCTCGGGCAGTGCCCGAATTGTCAGTCTGCCTCTTCTCCCAGCCTGTCCCAATCCCCCCTCCCTTCTCAGTATAATCTCATTAACCAATGACTGATCCCATTAAACCCATCATCTTTATGGCAGGTAGGTAGATTGGTCGGAGGGGGTACTCACTGGCTTTGCCTGCCTTGGGTCTCTGCAGCATATCCTGCTCCAATCTAAGGTCGTCAGCCTTGACAGCATGGAACAGCTCCTGGTCCTTCCCCATCCTCAGGGCTGCACTCGGGCGAGGACAACCTGAAGACTGGAGAGGAAGGACAAATCCTGGTGGAGCCCCATTGATCCTCACATCCCCAGCATTTTTTCCTGGAGAAGGAGGACTGGTAGATGGGGACACCGGGTCAGATGTACTGCTGGTGGGATAGCACACTTCCAGCCCGGAGGAGTCAAGAGCACCTGGGGGTGATCACCACCCTCGGGAGCCGAGCCAGGTGGGGGCCAATGAGTGAGATTACACTCAGCGGCCAGGAGGGGTCTCATGATCCTGCCTCCCCTCCCTGAGCCATATGATTTCGCTGCACTGATTATCAGTACAGTCCTAACAGTGCCCACCAGTGCTGCCAATCTGTGCCAATCAGTGCCCACCAGTGCTGCCAATCTGTGCCCATCAATGATGCCTGTCAGTGCTAATCTGTGCCACCTATCAGTGATGCCTATCATTGCCGCCTAGGAATGTCGCATGTCAGTTCCCATCAGTGCCATCTATCAGTTCCACCCATCAGTGCCACATATCAGTCCAGCCTCATCATTGTCTATCAGTTCCACCTCATTAGTGCAGCCTATCAGTGCCTATCAGTACAGAATATTGGTGAAAGAGGAAAAAAATAACAAAATTTTCTGTCTTTTTTTCGTTTGTTAAGCAACAAATAAAAAAATCTATTGGTGATTAAATACCACAAAAAGAAAGCTCTATCTGTCTCAAAAAAATAAAAATGCATGACCACACAATTGTCATTCAAAGTTTGACAGCACTAAAAGCTGAAAATTGGCCCGGGCAGGAAGGGGGTGAAAGTGCCCAGTAGGTAATTGGTAATCAATAAGCAGTGGTAGACTTGAATTTAGAGCCTACCTTTTACCTTTCCTTTTTTCCTTGGCCTGGAAGACCAGCTCTGGGTACAAGGGAACGTTTGTTGGATAAATGGCAATATTATCCAAGAAACCATGCTAAAGTCAACATTCTTGTGTTATGTTAATCTGAGAGTAATCTCCTTCATGTCGGATTCTCTAAATTCTTGTATGTGCAGCTGTAAGGGATGTAAGGCTTACCTGTAGGTGCTTTACAAGGTTAACGAGATATTTACAATTCCCCATATGAGGATTTTTTCTGTGCATGCACTAATGTATTTGGCGCATGCGCACTTTAGAAGGGTCACCGCGTGCCGTTTCCAGTAAAGGTCATGCTGTGATTGGCGGCTCCCACGCGCATGTGCGGGAGTGACGTCACGTGACTCTGGCCATAGCTGGAGTCTGCGGGCATGGAAGGAAGATGGACGATTCCAGCCGGTGAGAAAATCGGGGACATCACAGGCTTCTGTTTCAGGTACGTTACTCATAATGGGCTTCTATGCGATGCATAGTAGCCCATTATGCTTTACCTTTGCAGGGAAACAAAGAGGAAGTAAAACCCATCAGAGTTTACTTCCTCTTTAATACTCATGGACTCCATATACTGTCTTCTACATACTAACCCCTGCACTCTACACTGTATTTTGTACAGTATATAGTCATGAATGCTGCACTTTGTAAGCTGTTCTATATATTATATAGTACTGACCTAATTGTTCATGTCGCAAGTGCAACAGTTTGTAACTTTTTTGCTGTACATTACATACCAGTGACTAAAGTGTTCATTGTCTCAAATTGCTGGTTGCTAATTAGTCTCCAAATATTTATACTGAGGCTCCCCTTCGTTTATACCCAGGGTACCTGTAACAAGGACTTTTACTTACCTGATCACCCTTCTCCTGCAGGCTCACTCTACACTGAAAAATTGAGTCCTGCAGCCTCTTCTCTCTGACTTTTGGTGGTTGCAGGCACTGTGATGTCATCAAGCACAATACAGGGCAAAGGCACTGCATTTTATGGGAGGATGCTGAGGGAGCGGCGACAAACCTGAGCATCAGGAATAAGATTTGAGTGTCGATGGCTGGAGGAGCAAAGGATGAGGTAAGTAAAAGTGTTTCTTACGGGAAGCCTAGGCATAAACAAGAATTTAACCCTTCCAGAGTTCAGCATTAAGGTAGGTTGAGAGAAAGCATGCCACCACCAACATGAATTCAGTAAACCTATTGGTTTTAAGTTTCATTGACTTGATCAGTCATTTTTGTGGTTGAAACCTGACTGTGAATAGTAGACAATTCTAAAACTGTAAGCTAACTTTTAGCCTACCTCTAAAATATCCATAATAGGTGCATATCACTTTTCCACTAAAAATAACTTTCACCAAAACAATCCGATGCAACAATAAAAATAATAATAATATAAAACATATTGGTGTCTAAGTTTAATGTGCCAAGAACATGTCTGTAGTGATGTTGTATGTTGGTGCCTATTATTGCAAAAAATTATCAAAAATCTTGGTTCTAACACTACACTGATACAAATAACAGTCTGATTGATATATGTGATTCCATGTCACGTGTTTGTCTTAGGATGTCTTGTAGAATGATTTTATTTTTGTACAGTGTTTCCCAGTGAAGTCATTTGATAAAAAGATCTTTTTGCATGTCTATTTTTCATAATGTCCATAGCCTGGCCACAGGTTCATATATTAAAGTAGGCCTGTGGCTAGGCTATGGCCATTAAAGTATTTTGATTTCTTAACAAACAGGAAGCCCCTGGGTCACACATATGTTTCCCGCACCACAGTGCAATTGCACTGTGTCTGCAATCTGAAGCGGATGTCAGTACAAGGTTAATGACACCCAAAACTGATCGCAAATGCAGTGCGATTTGTTTGCACCTGGTTGCACCAAATTGCATGGTACAGAACGACCATGCGATCTGGTTGCAGTGTGATTTGCATTACATCTTTGATGTAATGCAGTGTGAGTTGAGCACTGAATCACATGTGAATTGCACAGAAATTTGGTGTGTCCCTGTGCGATTTACATGCGGGTTATAGTATGAACTAGGGCTAAATTATCTATTGTCCTCACTGACCTCTGCAGCCATTGTGGAGTAATTCATTCACACAGATTATAACAGAGAAAATAAGGCTGAGTTACCAAAGAAGTATTCTACACTTGATAAAATTTACCTTTAATTATCCGATTATGTGGAAAGCAAATTCCTGTTTACTTATTTTAGCTTCACACGGTTGGGTATTTGACATGAACAGATATGTGTTTTTTATATGACTGGATAACTGAATGTTCACATGACTTTTAGAAAAAAGGCCTTATAGAAATCGGGTGGCAGTTCATTTCTAAAGAGTTTACAGCACCTGCTGTTTACATTTGAAGGCTGGCAGTCCCTGCTGCCTGATGACTAGTTGTATTTTCAGTGCCTCTTCTGTAAATTGTGAGGCTGAATTGCCCCACAGTTCCTGAAGCTAGTGAGCTCAGTGTAGGCTTGTTTTAAAGCATGTGTACTGACTGTAAATACTTTAAAGTATATGTGAACCCTAACAATGGTCAAATACCTGTTTGTCATGTCAAAAATTCAGGGTTGTCCTGTATTCTTTTCACTCTGCCTGTGTTATCTCAGGATACCTAATCATCTCTTCCAGTCCTTACCCTGGACTGCAGAACATTCCCTCTCTGTATTTCCAAGATGAGGAAACAGGAATTCTGTCGTTTAGCAAAAAAAAAAAAAAATGGGCAGGGCTGACCTAATTTCTTAAATGCATTTAAGGCAGATTATTGTGTATTTTTTGTACTTGAATGTTGAATTATTTGTTTGTTTTTACTTTAATGTCCATTCACTTTAATGTCCATAGCCTGGCCCCAGGTTCTCTGTAAAGCATCCCTTTACTAAGCAAGTAATAAAAATAAGCCAGAAGCATTGTAACAGGTACCATATGGAGCCTGCTTAAGACTTGTCCATGTTTCCTTATCATTTCAGTCTAGTTATTCAGAAACAGTCAGTTATTTCCTCTATGAGGTACACCTTTTACAGCTTTGAATATTATTAACCCCCCCCCCCCCAACCATATACATATATATTCTGAAAACAAGGCCTTTTGAATTGTTTTAGTGATTTTTTTTACATCTCCTGATAGTTGTGCAAATGTTTATCAAATCAATTTTTTTTGTGAAAATACACTAAAACCAGTGGAGAGAATCATGTGAGGGTGGTTAAATCAGAGAAAGTGTTCACTCCTATCCAATCCTAACGGCTGGGACTGTCTTAACAATATCCTAGCAACAAGGCAGGGCCTGATGATGATATCTTTGTGAGTTTTTCAAGTCAGGTTTCAGGAGGTACACAATAGTTAGACCCAATAACCAAAAACAGTGTTACTGGCATATGTTCATCTCTAGATAAAAATAAATGTTTTATTTTGTATTGGATAGAATAGACAAGGGTTCGACAACTTTGATGTTTTTATTGTTGCCTTTGTCTCCACTGTGGAAATGTACACTCTCTATTTATCAAGTGGTACTTGTATTACCAAAGACAGTTGGTGATGAGGTCTGTAAAATTTTACAGTTGTCTCTGGAACAGAGAAAGAGGAGTCATCTTCCAATGGGGACACCTGTTCCAGCGACAACTTTCACTTCCTGTTGTATCTTTGTGACCGGAGATGATAAGAAATTCCCCATGAGTACAGCAAAAAAATAATAATAATTACCAGGGTTCTAAACATTCCTTACTTTAGGCAAAACTAAGAAATATAGAGGCTTTCATTGTTGAGCTTTTTCTTTTATTATTGGTTGTCTGGCTGGCTCTGTCTTTGAATACCTTTAGCATAAGTGACCTGAAAGTAGTATGCAGCAAAGGAACGCATGTCAGCCAGGCAACTAGCATTTACAGAAGTAAAGGTCAATAATGGCAGCCCCTTGTTTCTTTCAATGCATTTTCTTGAGGGTGGTTTAACACTACACCACATAGTATTGCAGCATGCACACATTTATTGCAGCTAATTTGTGTATGCTGGGTTGCAGCTCAATGACTTTACCACATTACAATATGTTAGCATATACTGTGTTAGGGAAAAAGGGTCAGGTCCAGTTTTAAGTGTTTGCTTTGGTGAATTGTCAGCTCATTCAAAATGAATGGGCTACCTAATGCAACTCACATCAATGTACAGTATAACACATCATGTGGAATAGCTGAAAATACTGCAAATGTTCTATATATTGTTTAGTTGGCTTACCTGTAAAAGAACTGAAAAGTGATGAAAACTTCACAAAGGAGTTTTCTAGAAAAAAATTAAATCCAGTCAATTCAGTGTTTTCTACTCCATTGGGCTTGTGTGTCCATGTTTTTTAGTCAATAAACTTCATTTTAAACCACTTTAGTCTCATTGTTTACTCTGAAGTGCTTCTTTAATGGCTGGTGTATGTTCTTTAACTGAATATCTCTATGATTTGGCAGTTCATGGTCATAGCATGAATACAAGATTCAAGTCTTGCTGAATAATCCTTAGCACAAATCATATTTCTATATTGCGACTCTATATTTGAAGCTATGTAGATTGAAGGATTCATATTGGTTGAATTCTTAGCAGTTTCTTTTGTGGTATCTATATTTCTTTCCAGCAGTTCAGCAAAGAAATGACCCGTTGCTGTTGCATCAAGGTAGGTGTTCATCTGCAGGGAAGCATAAAGAAAAATGTTAAGACTAGGGATAAGCAAAGTTGAGCATTTTCATTTCTCTGAAATTTTAGCAAATAGTGGGAAATTATTTTGCTTAGAGTCAACAGAAAATACTAAACTAATGTGGTCTTTTGGAGACCAATGGACATTAAAGGCAATCTGAAACTCCTGCGTAGTTGCAGTTTCCCACAGAATTTCTAGAAACATAAACCGAGAAAAGTAACAAAAATGCATGCCATAGTTCGCAAATAAGAATCAATTATACAAAAAAGGGGAAAGATCACAAATGTAAAGAACACTAACTAAAGACCAAACTACCAAAAATATATTCCCACCCCATCAAATAAGTCATTGCGAATCAGGCATAACCCTGTGTCCACTGACAGGTAAGGTGAATAACATTTCTTATTTCGCTACAATGGCATCTGGAAGTGGGTGAAATATATTAGGCAGCAAGTGCACATGTCCCTGAAAATGATTTGTCGAAAGCATAAAAAAATGTGCAATCGTAATGATTTAGGTGACTTTGACAAGGGCCACATTGTAGACCACTGGGTCAGAGCATCTACAAAACTGCAGCTTTTGTGGGATGCTCTTGGTCTGCAGTGGTCAAGAGCTACCAAAAGTTATTCAAGGTAGGAAAACTGGCAATCCGGTAGGCAGCCAAGGCTCATTGATGCACATAGGGAGCCAAGGCTGGCCTGTGAACTCTGAGCCACTAGAAGAGCTAAAACTGATGCTCATACTGATGAAAACATTAACACTGGTTCCAAAAAAAAAAAGTGCAAGAACACACAGTGAGTCGCAGTTTGTTGCCTATGGGGCTGCATAGCCACAGACCAGTCCGGGTGCCCATGCTGACCTGTGCCCACAGCCAAAATCACCTTTATTGTCCATGTGAGCATCAAAACTGGACCTTGGAGGGGGTAGAATCCTCCCTGAACCCAGACAGGGAGATCAGTCACCTAATGTGGCTGAGGGGACGAGATAGACCATCTGTCCTATGCCCGTCTTTGTCGTTCTCCCTGAGCCTCTGGGATCGCTTGTCAAAAACGTACAGATTCAAATCGCCACACACTCCGATGGCGCCCTTATTCCACAATCCCCTGTTCACCCCGGGTCTCCGCCCCCAGGACTTCTCTTGGTGGACCAATAAGGGTCTACTGAGGATAGCAGATCTTTGCGATCATAAGGGAGCTTTGTCAAAAACGGTTCTGCAGGAGAAATATGGCCTTCCGAACTCTGAATATTTTAGATATGCACAAATTGCGCATTTCTTAGAGACTTTGAATGGCACTTCGGATCTTTCTACAGCTACGGCTATGGAACGACTTTGCAGAACCTTTGACAAACACTCAGGTCACATATCATTGATTTATGGACTATTGTCTTCCAATACCCAAAAGATGGCCTATATGACTAAGTGGGAGCAAGATATTGGCACGGAACTGGACATGGCTGACTGGAGTAAGCTGGTACAGGGAGCTTCTAAGTCATACATTAACACCTCTTTAATCGAGGCTAATTACAAAGTACTAATGCGTAGGTATATGGTCCCTGCGCGTATTGCTAGCTTTGTCCCGGGGGCGTCTCCGCGGTGCTTCATAGGATGCAATGTGGACGGTACTATGTACCACATCTGGTGGACGTGCCAAAGGGTAAGACGATTTTGGATACGCACTTATAACTTTATCTACTCTTTAACTCAGGTGAATCTTATTAAGTCCCTCCGGTGGAGGGAACATCAAAATACGCGAGAAAACTGATAGCTTTTATATTTGTGGCAGCCAGAATCTCCATTGCCAAGTCTTGGAGGTCCCCCACTGTTCCCTTTAATCTGCTGAAGTCTAAACTGTCGTGGATTATGGTGAACGAGAGGATGTCGGCCATTTTGAATGATAGGGTGGCGGTTTTTGACGGGGTGTGGGACCCTTGGATCACCTATCTCACGACTGTACATTGATTTATGTCACCGAAAGGGCTTTTCATACTCTGATATCCCCCTCTTATCGACCGGGGGAGGGATGCACCATCCCCCTTTTTCCTTCCTATCTCTTACTCTTTCCCTTTCTTTCCCCCTTTTTATCTTCCCTACTTTTCTCTCCTCCCCTTCTTCTGCATTTATACGCTGTTCCCATGATTACCACACTGAATCAGCTTACTTGATTGTTATCTGTTGGCCCCTCGGGTCTAGATAGTGCTTCGAATGACAGACCCTGAGCTGGGTCTAAGCTATCCATTCTGATAGACAATTGCAGTAGGAGCACTCAAAGTTGTGTTAATAATATGTTTAAAAATTCAATAAAAACTATTGAAAGAATAATATGTTCCCCCCCCCCCTTTTTTTTTTTTCTCTCTGGGACCTACAAATATTTGTATCTGTGTTAGTCCTCCAAATGGTGGCTATGATCGTTTTTCCCCCTCTCCCCCCCCTTTTTTTTCTTCCTGTATACCCTTTATTTTGTATTTTGAAAACTTAATAAAAATATTGGAAATGAAAACTGGACCTTGGAGCAATTGAAGAAGTTGGCCTGGCCTAATGAATTAAAGAATGGTTTGAAGAACACAACAATGAGCTGGAGGTGTTGACCTGACCTCCAAATTCTCCAGATCTCAATCCAATCCACAAAATTGATCCATGGAGACCCCACCCCACAACTTACAGGACTTAAAGTGGTTGTATACTTCTTTAGCACACTATAATAAGGCTTACCTGTAGGTAAAATGAATATCTCCTAAACTTGTACGGTTTAGGAGATATTCACCTTGCATGCAGCCGCTGACATCAGCGGCGCATGTGCAATGAAGGCCCGAAAATGGTCCAGAGTATCGTGCCATAACTTGCCGTAGCGGAGGGCTCCTGCGTGCATGCGCCACTCACAAGGCCGGTGCCGCGAGAAACCGGAAGAATCGCCAAGGCAACATTTCAGCTCCCTCAGCGGTGACCGGGAGACGGTGCGGGGGCTTCGCTCTAAGGTAAGTATTTTATAATGAGCTAGTATGTGGTGCATACTAGTTAATTATGCCTTTGCCTTATAGTTTTTTTCTTCTTCTGGGTATACAACTGCTTTAAAAGATTTGCTACTTGGTGCCAGATATCACAGCATACCTTCATAGGTTTAGTGGAATTCATGCCTTGACAGGTTATAGTGCATGGTGATAATATTATGGCTGATTGGTGTACACTCTAAATCAATTTATTTTAAAAAAAATATATATATATATTTTTCAATCAAAATTTGTCAAAGCATCTCAATGAGTTAGATTAGAACCAGTCAGATGGTTCGCAGCTGTCTAGCATCTACCAAAAATATGTTTTTGGAGGACTGGCCCTTTATGCACAACATTATTATTATCATTATTTTCTTTTAGTGCTGTATACTTTTTTGGTAAAAGCAGAACACGTTTTTCATGTCAGTGTGGCATATCAATTAGTAAGTGGTAATGAGAATCAATCATGGCTAACTCTCAGTATTACTCTGGGATAAGATCTCTGCTTGGGTTCCTGGTTTTCAACAGGAGAATCTTCATAAACAATCACAGTGGGACATTTCTGTTGGTGTATCTAGGGCAAATAAGAAGTCAAGGGCTAACCAGTCAACCAGACTCCACCTATATATAAAACATCACTTTTGGGTTGAATGGCCTATTAAAAAATAGACCCCTAACCATATAAGATATTGTCTATAGCTTTTCTACCTCTGGGATGCTGTTTTTCTATTTTTCTTTATCATATACATTTTCTTAATTTTCATTCATTTTTGGAATTTGCTGTTGTAAAGATGGCCATACTTTGACACAATAGATTTTTTTTGTAATTGATGCTGGAGTACTCTACTATCTGATCTTTACATATTGCGACACCTAAAAGGCCAAATAACTATCCAGCCATGGATTTATGAATATACTTATTTATCTCTGTTTACATGTATTTATATGTTTTACCATCTGTGTGTTACATTTGTATAACAGTGATATTCTCAGTTGGAGAGTTCCTAATCTGAACTCAGTTTATTGTCCTCAGATTAGGGAAAGGATGCAATTGTGCATAAGAATGATAACTACAACAGCCAGCTCTGCACAAAGATTTATCTTTGACAGACATTGCCCCCACCTCACCTCTACCCCCACTTCTTCAACCCTGCTCATCGTGAGAAAGTGTTGAGGACATGTCATAGGGAAACAAGACTCTTTTCAAATTCATATTAATTTATCCATGCACACTGGCAGAGCTGCAAGGAGCCCAGGGAGAAAGGGAAAGGGGGGTCTGCAGAGCCAACATTAGGAAGAGAAAGGAGGATGGGGGTAAGTGGGGAGAGGTATGAATAGGATCTCAGACACAATAATGACATTTATAGTTGGATTGAGCAGACACAATAAGAGAGTCCTGTGTGTGCTGGGTGGACAAAATGGCTCCATCCCAACCTTTTTTTCTTCCCTTCATTATATAATAGACATGCTCTGTGTGTCATCCTCTCTAAACAGTGAATGAGACTCATGTTTGTGTAACTGTCAGAGGGATAGAGATAGTAGATGCTGATGTAGAGAAGAGCTGCCTGCTTTATCTTTCAACATTGGACTTGCAAACAGATAGTTGCTGTGATCACTTCACCCCCCCCCCCCAAAAAAAAAGAAAAGAACAAAACTGTTGTAGTTTTAAGCCATGGAAATAAAAAAATAAAAAATTGGCCTATAGATGTCTAAGGCCGCGTACACACGATCGAATCTATCTGCTGGAAACGGTCTGCCAGACCGTTTCAGGAGTCAGATTCGATCGTGTGTACGGGCAGACAGATTTTTCCAGCAGACAGATTTTAAAGCATGCTTTAAAAATCTGTCTGCTGGGAATCCGTCCGTCCGATATGTTTGCTGGTTCGTACGTACATATCTGTCCGCACATGCGTCGAATGGATTCGAAGCATGCGCGGAAGTGTTTTACTTCCTGGTGCGGTGACGTGGCGGCGTCAACGTCATCGCCACGTCACCGCGCTGTCTGCCGGCGGGGATTTTGGTTTGATCGTGTGTATAGCGATCAAACCAAAACAGCCCAGCAGACAAATCTGTTCAAATCAAATGACCGATTTGAACAGATTTATTTGGTCGTGTGTACACAGCCTAAGAAGTAGTTGATTTGGGGCTAGTATTAAGATTAGATCTAATAATTAATAGAATGTGAAGAACTATGGCAATTTATTTGCAAAGTGTGCATTAATCCACACTAACCATTAGGATTAGATTTTGACATCATCATATAATGTTAATCGGAAACCTAATTGGATATGATGACCTACTGCTCTTTGCATATCATATAGTCTACTTGAACATAATTTGCTAAATAATCAAGCACAATTGTGCTTATTTGTATGATTGTAGGTGAGTATAATATACTATGTGCCTGTTTTTGTATATTTGTGTCTGGGGGGAGGCTGTGTGAATATAACTATATATAATTCATTAAGGTTTATCATTTCTAGCTATTATTGAAGTTAGTAAAGCAGAATGTGACATTTTTTAAAGTACCTTTGTACATCTCGGACTAGCAGATTTTAAAACCCCAAACATATCCTAGCAAAATGAAAACATCATACACACATAGTAAGGAATAATTCATTATATTTAAATAACCCATAGACTTTACTGCTTGCTATCTTATTCTTGAAATATAATTTTTTAGTCAGTTATGTGCAGATCTGTTTCCAATATAGATAGTCTTAAAAGTATTAAAGTGTATGTATACACTTTTTTTTAAATGTTGGATAGAGTAGGGAAGGATTCTTGTTAAGTTCAACTTTTAGTCGAAGAATGTTGGGTGGAGTGGTGCCGATAGGGCCACCCACTGACCAGATTTTGTCTAGTTCCTTCGAAAATGTGCTCAGTGTATGGGCTAGCTTAAGGCTGATCTTACATTGAGCAATTTTCTTTCCTTCAACCCGTAGTTGCTCAACACTAAATGTGTTGATGGGGGAATGTCTCCTGCTGTGCTATTGTATTCTAACAGCAGCAGGTTTCCCCACCGTCAGTGTACAATGATTACTGCTGCTGGCTAGAGCCGGCAGCAGTAATTGCATGAAAAAAAACTGACAAGCTGGTTATACGGAAGTCTATTTACTTTGTTCAATCAGCTTACCCATAGAAGGATCAAAATTTGTCTAGTTCCTGCTGAACCAGACACATTTTGATCCATCTATGGGAGGTTTAAGAGGGGCATTTTCCTTGTCCTTTGCAGATATTTCTTATCACTTTCTGTTATGTTTCTGGGTCATGAATAATATTTTCTTAATGGAACATAAATAAAATGGCAGGTGTTAAACGCTTCCTTACTCTGCTTGAACCTAAAAAAAAAAGTTTAAGGGGTTGTAAACCTTCATGTTTTTTCACCTTAATAAATCCTATGCACTAAGGTGAAAAAATATCCGCTACTTACCCCCCCCCCGCGAGCCCCCGTTTACTTACCTGAGCCCTTGAAAATCTCATGTCGAGAACACGCTTGCTTCTTGGCTCTTCTCGCCCGCTCTTCATTGAATAGATTGATAGCAGCGCAGCCATTGGCTCGCGCTACTGTTAATCAACTCCAATGACGCGAGGGCCAGGGGGTGCTGAGACAGCCGCCGAGGGGCGCCAGAAGACGTGGATCGGGGCCACTCTGTGCAAAACAAACTGCACAGTGGAGGTAAGTATAACATGTTTGTTATTTAAAAAAAAAAAACATACAACCCCTTTACCTATACATAGCGTTTAACCAAAGTGAACCAGGACTACAGATGAGGCTGGAAGCTTAGTTATAGTTCTCTTTGCAGTGACAATTTTTTTTTTTTTTAATCAGATAATTTTTATTAAACAGATTTTACAGTTTACAACACAACTTAGAAAAGTAATTTCCAAAGAACAAGTGTAAGCAGAAAAAAGACATGCAAAATAAAAGAAAACACAAAGTTCAATTATATCATACGACTCCAAGGTCATGCCGAATTTAACGTTTACTTATGTTTGGGTTACGTGACTTTATGCTTTTTTATAGGTTGCGTTTGGCTATTGAATAAGATTGGATTATGTTAACGAGACCTTTGCACGCTCAGGCCGATGAAATATGCAAATATATTACATGTAATCATGTTTATGATGGCATAGTGTAGTCTTTATGATTCTCCCTGTAGTCTCTCTTATAGTGGAAAGTGAATGTTTCCTATTGTTTTACCACTCTAAGGCACTATACATTGGGTGACATAACAGGACATGTTCCTAATGTGTGCCATCTGTCAGTTGGCCAATCGACTCTTGTTCAGGGGGCCTGGGTGAAAAATGTGTGGCTGAACAGTGACTGCATATTCAAATGCAGCCACTGTTCTGATATTTCGAGAGCCGCAGGTGACGGCTGCCAGAAAACAATAGCCTGCTGGGGAGATTTGTCCAGGCATGCTGTTTAGCATGGAAGAAGGAAAGAACAAATGAAATCTATATATGGTCTTAAGTCTACAGGAATGTAGCACACATTATCTGTACAGCAATCTGTCTCACTTACACTGTTGCCAACTGGAAAAGTGTATAAAGGCAGGATGCATCAATCTGAGACCTACACAAAACTCCCAATGTTCTTTCCTCAAAGTGGGTGCTATAGACATACTGAAGAACATTGCTGCACAAGCCTCACCAGAGGGTTTCACACCTTCCTATCCTGTAACAACAAATTACTTCTTCCAGCAAGAACCGGAGGAGGGAACTCAGCAGGTTGTAAAGAACAGTCCTTTTTAATGTAAATAGACCAACATCATCATAATTAGTGGGGTGAATTAGAAAACTACAGTAAAGAAAAGCTGTTAGAGAAACAAGGATTACACTGGGAATTGACTGCAGTTAATTAACAATGTCATATTGTTTAACGCACTGCAAAACAACTCTGCTTTTATTGCACACTCATTATAAGGTAATCAAATTTACTTACAACCTGTCAGTGAAAGAGACTTGGCTAGGAATTGGAAAAAGACAGCACTGGATAATATCCAGCCACATAAAATAATTATAAAAAAAATTACATCTGCTCTTGAAGTGCTTCCTAGTTTTGGCAGTGATGTGAAGAGCTGAATTGGGTGCCAGCTAGATTTTATTTGTAAGAAAAATAAAATGAGTGTTAATGGTCAGATGATCACTTTAAAGTAGGCTAAAAATATATTAGAGATGCCTTTAGAACAAGGTAAAAGACCTGGATTTGGGTCACAATTGATGTCAACATATATGCTGAAAAAGAAAATGAAGCTGCATATTGCCATTGATAAGGGACACAGACTGTGTATATATTAGTGATGTGAGCCAGGCTGACCTCAGCGGGGTGAGATGTCGTTTGGGCGTGAGAAAAACTCTGAGACCCTTTTCACAGCTGTTCAGAGCGTCCCATTGAAGCTAAGGAGAGCAGAGTTAACCGTCTCCCCTCCCTACCTCTTCCCATTCATTCCGCAAACCCCCTTTGAGAGATCCTTAAAAATATACCTCATTACTCAGTGCCGGTTGTATTCAGGATCCCGCAGTGCTCCTGGTATCTTAGCGATCCCCTGCTGCTTCCCTGTGTTTTCTAATTCTATTTTTTGGAGGGGATTGGACAGTTCAGCTAGAAATGCATCATATGAACTTTAGTTATCTTCTTTTTTTATATAAAGGGTGAACTTCATAGTATGAGAGTGAAAACAATTATTTTCATAATATAACCAGTGAAAATATTATTTGGAATATTTATGTCATTAGTGCAATGATGGCAAGAAGCTGCCTTTTTTAAATTCAATGTGATGCACTTTAAACTTAAATAATATTACCCATAGCTAATCGCATATATGTTGCAAGTTGGTTCAGCTAATAAGTACAGAGTGCAGTCAGGGGTCTCTGGCATCCTATAGACCAGTATTTACTGGTTCATAGTTTTCCATTCAGGACTGGATTAGAATGATATTGAAATATAAAGTGCAAACAGCCACCAAATTTCCATATTATGTTTATGATTAACCCCATAGAATATTTCAAGTTCTATATAAAAGCAACAGCTATCATAGTTCTCCTGCTTAGGCAACCTTAAAAAGAGACTTTCTGTAGTAAATAAAAAAAGCTGAGAACCTCTGAAATATTATTTTGGTACTGTTGGTGCCTTGTATGCAATGGTGTTGATTTAGGAGAGTGAGGTCAATCTATGGTACATTGACTTTATAATTTTGTTGAAACTGCATGAACCTGATAGCTGGACTTGAAAAACTTGTGCACAGTAGCTGGCTTGTAGAAATAAGCACATAGATGGCATGCATTCATAGCACAACAAAGTGCAAAGATTGAAGGTTGTAAAATCCACATATTGAAATATCTGTATAGAATATTGGGTGTATTACTTTGTGGTAATTATGTAACTTTAAAGTAACGTATCCTATTTTTATCCTAGTTTTAAAAAAGAAGTTTGGGAATTGGAGAAAAAAATAATTATACTAATTTTGGACCTTGGACTTATGCTGCATCTGTCCCCTGCCATCTCTAAGACTGAGTGATCAAACACTGCTGATTGCTCAGCCACTGGCTCTCTGCTCTGCCCCTCCTGCACTCACTGGAGTCTTAGACTGTGGAAGGGATAAGAGTGCCTGGCTCATTCTCCCAGTGTCTCATTGAGCCAGCTGCCAGTCCAGGCATCTGGGTGATCCCGACATTAAAGTCAGGATCGATCCAGAGCCTGGCCTGGCTGAGTGATGTCATATGACAGTGAACTTTGGCCTGCTTTTAGCTGAAAACAGATCATAGGTGTGTAGAACGAAGTCCTGTAGTTCTGGATTTATTGCAATGCCAGACTGCGAATAAAGCACACCAGCCTACTTCTTTTTACATAAGCAAAGATTGCAAGGTCAATGGCACAATACTGTGTACTCATTGTGCTCTGACAACAGGGAAAGATTCCCCCATCAACACTAAATGTGTTGATAGAGGAATCGAGCAATGTTCTTATCTTCAACTCACAGTTGATAGAAAAGAAGATTGCTTAAAGCGTAACTCCACTTTTGTTGGGAAAAATATATTTCCCTCTGGGTGATCTATGTACATTGCAAGGATTATAACAACCTTTGTTGCAGATTCCTACCTTTTGTTATTCTCAAGTAATCCATGTGTGTTTGTCTGTGACTCTGTACTTAGTGGGTCTAGTGCAGGGGTGTCAAACTCATTTTCATCGTGGGCCACATCAGCATTATGATTGCCCTCAAAAGGGCCGGTTGTATCTGTAAGATTAGTTGCCAAGAGCTAACCCACCATCAGAAGTTGAGTCCTCCACTCTCCCTTACATCACAGTGTACCCCCCTTTGCTTATGCTGCTGCTGGGAAGAAGCTGGATGCATTGCTAAAAGCAGAAAGTAAGGGACTGGAGGAGGACCAGAGGAGGGCTGCAGCTGCAAGAGAGGTGCGAGGGCCTCATGAAATGGCTTGGAGGGCCGCATTCGGCCCGCGGGCCTTGTGTTTGCCACCTATGGTCTAGTGGTAGTGATTTCATAATTAACTGTCAGGTGTGCAGCTGCAGGGAACTTATGAGAAAATCTGCTGGGCCTGCAGCCCTAGACATGCTCCTATTGAAAGTATCTCTCCAAAAATGACATTTTCATTGCAGGGGATACCTGAAATCTTAGGCAGCCTTCTGGGAAAATTGGTGAGCCAATTAAACAAGAAGGAAATTATGTTTCTGGGGAGTGGTCAGTACACACTCTATGTACAGAACAACTCCATGTAGCCATATTGCAATGCATTCTCAGAAAATTACAGGGGCTGCAGACTGAAAAGGAAAGGTAATTTTTAATTATATTCAATTACAATATGATTAGTGTCGCAATTACGGTATATGTGCTATATTATTTTTCTTTAATGTTTTGGGCAGAAAACCATTGAATCCAAACGCAAGACGTTTGGGTACAATGGTGCATGGAGTCACTTTGCCATAGACCCTCTGGGATGGAGATGGGAGGGGGGGTCCTGTTGACGGCAAATTAAAACTGCTTGCCATCTTACAGTGGTATGGAAAAGGTTGCTGACTTCTAGTCTAATGTATAATGCTACTTTATTGCATGTACTGCAAAAGCAGAAGCTATTGGCAATGAAAAATTTTGGTTTAGATTAAGATTTGATATTGTCTTTATCTTTGTAATACTGGCAATATTTATGCATTCACTAAACAATGTATTTAGTATTAACAGGTAAGGAAAATAAGTGACTGGATAAGTAACTATACACTGGGACTTATTGCATGCTAAATGATGAAGGAAATTAACCAAGACAGTGTTTTTATGCTGTGTTTTCTGGAAAGAGCATGTCCACCCACAGATTACATGAAGAAGCAACAGCGCATTCCTACTCATAGAACATAGGGTTATGTTCTAGGAAAACACTGTGTAGTAGATAGATAGTGTACACCGGAGTTCTCAATATGACATGTATTGCTTAGATGAAATAAAAGGATTTTCTGTATAAGTCATTACTGTTGATTAATAAATATGAAATACATAGACCATGTTCTCCAATAACCTTGAAAATGCATTTCCGACTGAACAGAGGACACAGAAATATTTGATTGCCCTCCCAGAATAGTAATTCCCAGTGAATTAGTCATCTTTGCAAAAGATTTTAAAAGAAAAAGGTAGAAATGAACCCAGTGTTTAAAGAAGCCAACAACATATTTATTTTATTTTCCCAGTCCGAAAAATGTCAAAATGTCAAAGGGATACAACTGTCTGAAAGGCCTTCACTTTTGTATTTCTCCTGTTTTATAAAATACTTTTGACAGAGATTGTATTTTATGAAAACACTGTCTTTCAAAGAAGTTTTTTTTGTTTCTATGACATTCTTATGACTACCAAGTTTTAAAGCAGTGCTTTGTAAAGAACATTACCAAAATGGTTTCAGCACTATTACCCAATGGCAGAATACAGGCTTTGACATGCCATCCTCCTGCTCTTTCTCCCTGACCTTTCCCCAATGCCATGATATATACTTTTTGACAAAAGAGAGGGGATTACACACCTTTTAATGCTGTGTTCTGCAAAGAGGGTTAGGCAGTGGGCCTCCAGCCAGTAACTGTCAGTAGACATTAGGGGGATATGAGTTTTCCCATCCTGGGATCTTTTGTGCATGAGTGCATCAAGCCTACAGTTAACACCCCTGTCCCTGACGCCCCTTAAGATGGAAAAAATATGAAAGGACCAGACATATGCACCAGATAATTCAATCGTGCTTAGGGGAGAAACTTGTATTTTTCTTCCTTATGTCCCTCCCATGTGTGTTTGTGTGTATATATATATATATATATATATATATATATATATATATATATATTTATTTATATATATATGTGTGTGTGTGTATAGTAAAACCTTGGTTTGAGAGTAACTTCATTTTTAAATACATTTTGACTTCATATACAAGTACAAGCGATGTCTTGAGATACAAGTAGCGTTGTGTCACAGCAACTTTCATGGTTGATGATTAAAAGAGGTACATCTAAGTATGCAGACATCTGGGGTAAAGCTGTCCACAAAAAAAACCGTCCTCCTCCAAGAGCAGTTCAAGCCTCACTTTCAGATCTCTCTACTGCAGGGTAGTCTTCCCGGTCACGATTGCACACTGACAGCAGTAAGAGTGGGCGGTGCGGGGGATGGTCTATGTGGCCAGCTTTACCCCGGATCCCTGCATACTTAAATGTGCCTCTTTTAATCATAAACCATGAGAGTTGCTAAATGTTGTACCTTCATTAAATGTAACCATATTGCTACACTTAGGCCGCGTACAAACGATCAGTTCAAACGGATGAGAATGGACTGAAGTTTTATCGGTCCAAACCGACCATGTGTACGGCCCATCGGTCTGTCGTCCTTCGGTCCAAAGTTTTAAAACTTGCTTTAAAATCGGACTGATGGATGCCTGACCATTGGTCCAAACCGATGGTTAGTACGCAAAGGCATCGGTTCAAAAACCCGCTATATCAGAATCAAGTCGACGCATGCTTAGAAGGATTGAACTTCGTTTTTGTCAGCACGTCGTTGTGTTTTATGTCACCGGGTTCTGACACGATCGTTTTTTGAACTGATGGTGTGTACGCACATCAGACCATCAGGCCACTTCAGCGGTGACCCGATGAAAACGGTAAGTCGGACCATTCTCATCGGATGGACTGATCGTGTGTACGCGGCCTTAGAGGCGCCTCTCTTCTCTTTTATACTCTGTAGCTCCTGCAGAATTTTGCTTCTATTCCCCTTTGTGGTGGCTTCCATTTGTGGATGGACATTTTATGGTTACACAACTTATCACATTGCTATAATCTTTTTATATGGACTATAAACAGAAGGACTTATGAATGAATTGTTGTGGAACAAATCATTTGAGTTCCCATTGTTTCTTATGGGGAAATTCACTTTGGATTCACAAGGATTACAAGCATGTTTCTGGAATGAATTATGCTCGCAATTCAAGGTTTTACTGTATATATATATATATATATATATATATATATATATATATATATATTTATATATTTTTGTAAATACATATGAATATAGAATGAGCAGTCTAATAATCTTATACTAAATTTACATTTTACATCTAAATAGAGTGCAGTTTATGTATATTGATATTTTCTGTATATGGTCCTGTTTATACACCACCCAGCAGTATTTCAATGTTCTCTTTCAGATCTCAGACTGACAATCTCACATTTATCTTTGGTAGCTTTGATCCTGCTTCTTTTTTTTTTTTTTTTGCAGTTCTGTTCAGATCAATCACTTAAAAAAATAAGTGACTAACTTTTTCTCTAACTACCATCTGTCATCTTACTATGTGACTAAAGTGTAAGCTCATGAGATTGTTCATTCTCCTTTCAGGAATCATAAAGACACAGTCAGATATTGTCTTAAATTTTTTCCTATGCTCCTCTCTAGGCTATACTAAACAGCATTTTGTGTAAGTAGTATCTATTGAAAGACGCTGTAATGCACCTAATGCACAAAGAGACTATGTACAATTAAAATGCTACTGGTCACCCTAAATCACAACCATTAATATAACATCACACACTGAACAAAATCACAAAATTGCCGTTAGGAAAAAAACTGTGAATGTGCAAATACCTTAAAGGATATCTTTTTTTAAGCTAATATTAGAAAAAGTTATTTAAGAATAGAAAAATATTTTAGACGTAAAGAAATATTTCATTGAATATTTGAATATGTTTGAATCTTAACATCCATAATTAACATAAACAAAAAATCTTAGTATTTGTAGTACCAGAATGTGGCAGTAGGTAATAATGGCTTCTGATTTGCCTTTGATATGTGACATGATTTCCTATTGAAGAATACCTAAACCCAAAGACAACAATTTAATAAGATAAGCTATTGCAGCTTATCCGTCCTAATGCAGCCATTCTGATAGCTGCATTTGTTTTTCATTTTAATGCCTGCCTTTCTTTGTTTTGGATGTTGGATGACATGCTAGTAAATTTCCGGTGGACAACCGTTTGTTGTCAGATTTTCTGATGGTCAGTACACAAATCCGTTACACAAAAGTCAAAAGTACAAACATGCATGCTGGGAATAAATGCTCACCAAACACGAAATTAGCAGAAGGGGCCCAAATGGTGGCGCTCAAGAGCTTGTTTGTTGCACGACAATTGTGTACTGTTAGTATGCAACACAAGATCAAGGCACACACCCTAATTTGGGAGGGTTCACATTGTTGCAAATGCATTGTGATAAGGCCCCTGAACACACAATATAACGCACCTACAGCATTTTCTTAAATGCAGTACACCACAACTCACAGATTGTTCATACCTATGCATTGTGGTGCACTATAATGCTGGTATGTTGTGGTGCTCTATGTATGTGCATTAGGGTGCCATTGAAAACTATTAGAACTACACATATTGTAGATGAAGTGTGTTGCATGTGTTGAACATAACTAAGTGAGGTCAAAATATATTAAATTGCTTACTGCAATTCAAAATGAATGTTTCGGTAGGGTCTGTAGGGCTACATTTAAATATTTGTGTGACCAGTCTATCTATTTATCAGGTTTCAGGGAATGATAAGAGTGTCTTTTGGTAAGGCGTCACATAATTGTACCTACTCCCTGCACCTCTAGGTTTGATCATCTAAATGAGAATATGCCACTCAACCACTACAGGCTATATTTAGTAATGTTAGTGTCTTTGTCCATGGGTTTCTGTTTGCGTTAGAACTGCTTCTTTTATATGGAAATTCAAAGGCAACTAAAGCAGGTCAAATGCAGGTCAAATGCAATGAATTCTGAATAGTCTCAGAAGCATCAAAGCCTGTCGACACTAATCCTTAAACACATATGAAACGTATTAATGGTGTGAGGTTGGTACGGTAGATTATGCTTTGCTCTTCTTGCTTTACATGGAGTTTATTTATAAAAATGTTGCAAACAGAGTCTGGTTTGCAATATCTTGCTTTCCTTTTTATATGCCTTTTGTTTTCTTTGAGCTTTAAAATAGTTAACTAGAAATCCATTGGGGTTAATTTAGTAAAGGAATAGAAGCTGTACAATTAGCAAACTGGATGCTTACTTTCAAAAAGTATCAAATCCCCCAAACATTTTTTTGCGTGACATCGTTTTTTTAAATTATTTGATATAGTCATAAAAGCTGGAGGTGTGAACCATTGTTTTGTGTCAGCAGCAGAACACTCAGTGCATCTTTATTTATTTACGCATTTGCGCATTTATTTGAGTATTTTACAAATATATTTTTGCATTTTCAAAATGTACAATCGGCATAGTAAAAGTATTCTTAACTTAGTGAATTAGGTAAAGCTCCCACATGGATTTTAAAAGTGAACGCAATGTCTTCTTAGGCCGCGTACACGCGAGGAGATTTCATCGGATATGTCTCCTGGAGATTTTGGTCTGATGTGTGTACACACGATCAAACCAAAATCCCCGCGGACGGACAGCGTGGTGACGTGGCGGTGACGTTGACACCGCCACGTCACCGAACCAGGAAGTGAAATACTTCCACGCATGCGTCGAATCCATTCGGCGCATGCGGGGGATTTATGTCCGCTGGTTAGGCGTACTAACCAGCGGACATGTCGGACAGATGGGTTTCCAGCAGACAAGTTTTAAAGCATGCTTTAAAACTTGTCTGCTGGAAAAACCTGTCTGCTAGCCCGTACACACGGTCGGATATGTCCGCTGAAACTGGTCTGCGGACCAGTTTCAGCAGACAAGTTTGATCGTGTATACGCGGCCTTAGTGATTAAGCCTAGTAAACATTCATTTTGCAAGATGTATACACAATTTTGAAAGCTAACATTCCCTTTGCTAAGCGAACAATCTCTGTTCCTTTAGTAAATCAATGGCCAATGGTGATCTTGCTTTTAAGGCTATAGGGGGTTATGGAGAAGAATATCCAATCCCTGTGTTGATAGTGGTCTAATGAAGTATTATTCTCCTTTCTCCTTATTAGTTGCTGTCTTAAACTTAGACAAATTTGTTACAAAAAAATTGACCAGAAAGGCTCTGTATTGCAGATGAGACATGCAATGGCATGCTTTCACATGTGCAAGATATGCTAATGGGGATTCACTTTCTGAAAAACAAAACAGGGATTTTATACCATGGCTGCACAGATGGACCAATATTGTATTCAATATGAGTGTGAGCATACATAAGCACTGACCCATAAAAGAAGATTCAATAGAAGTATACCATGCAGTGTGTGTGAAAACGGCTCTTTATAAATAATACAGAGCATATTTTTATCAATTACTATTTTTTGACTTTGACATAAAAGGCATATTTACTAAAGAAGTTGAGAATATTGATTGGATAAAATGTGTTATCCAGTTATGTGAAATACAAATGTTTACTTTGATCCACACATGATTGGGCATTCAGAGTGAACAGAAATGGTTTTTCTCAACTTACCTTTATTATCTGTTGTTTTTTGGATCAAGCCTTTTTTATTCAATGAATTATTTTGTATTCACATATGTGATAGTATATTATATTATGCTGTGAATGGTATTTTGGAATTAAAGTATTTAAAAAAAAATGCAAGAAGACAAAACTGATGCCTCCCCCAAAAATGCAATAAGATAAAGTTGATGTCCAAATCATCAACGTAGCATTGGCCTTATTCTCTGGTTTTCAGTTTAAGTATTTTACAGCACTTTTTTGGGTAATTTTGGTAAAATATCCTGTCTCCAATCAGGATTCTTCAAATTCATATTGATCATCTGAGTATAGCAGGTTTGGATTTAACTGAGTTAGTTCAATAATTTTCATCTTTTTTCAAAATCTTACAGTATGTTCTTTTTTTTGTATAAATGGTATACAGTATGTTCATTTTAATATAGCCATGTTGAATTGTGAATTACAGAAATTGACTGGAAAAAAGTGTAATTTAAAATAAAACTAATCTAGAGAGTTACTGTAAATCTGTATATCTTTGAAATGTAAATATATTGTAAAATTGTGCCTCTAAATTGACCCTACATTTTATAATCTTTAATTATTACTACTATTTTTGACCAATTATAAAAACAAACACAACAAATTGCTTGTGTCTAACATTTTTTTTCTTCTTCAGGGAAAAGTGCCAACATTTAGAATAAAATCATTGATGGCACTGTAAAGTGCAGTGTGCAACGACTTTTCACAAATTAGATAAAGTAACGTGATTTTGCTGAGCATTTCATAGTTTTGATTAACAATTTAATATGGCTTATAACATACGTAACATGTGACAGATTTGCTTCAAAAATGCATATTTATGCTTTAACTTGTGAACACGGCAGTGCGTCTTTTTAAATAATCTTAGTAGCAGAACTGTCTCTTTAAGGAGACTTGTTATGAAAAAAAAAACAGAGGCTGCCATTGTTGAGATTTTCTTCTGAATATGCTAATTGTCTGAATAGAGAAAGATCACATATCTTAGTGAAGAAGACGCATCTACTGAATTCATAATTGTGTACTAGAGCAATTAATACAAGGACCTGTCATGGCTTGTGAATGAACAGTGAAAGCAGCACAGTGATAAGCTCCTCTCTGATTTATTTTCCTGGCAGCATTTTTGTCAGCACATGAACTGATTGGCTTCTTGTACTGCTTCTCTCTCTCACACCCCAACCCTGTTGTACAGGGACTGAATGACACTAATACCAGGTCAAATGTAGGTACTTACACTGTTTGCATTTACAAAATACATTTAATGATGTAGTAAAGATTAGATTTACAGAACTAGATTTAGTATATGTTATATTTTCCTGGAGTCCAGTTTAAAGAAAACTAGACATTTTGCTTGCACTTGATTGGATGACTTAAGTGGACATATTATTTCTTTATTCATTATGGTAAAGCAACAGCCATGCTAAAGCCTGCTGCCGGCTGACGTTACAGAGCCAGTGCAGGTTTAGTAAAGATTTCAGCTGAAGCCTGGAAGCCTGGACTGGCAGCTGGCTCAACCTCTCAGCAGGGCCGTCTTACTGAGCAGGCACCCCTGGGCACAGCCCAGGGGCCCCAGGTGCAGGGATGCAGTACGGAGGTCAGGTAGCATGATAACGACACTGCACAGTGATTTGACAGGGGAGAGACGGCTGCGGGTGTATGTCCCCGGCTCGCCCCCTCCACTTTCTTCTGTCAGCCGAACGGGAAAAGAGAGAGCAGCTTAAGTGTCCAAACACCCCTCACCTCCCACCTTTACAATTGTATATGTCCCTCCCTGGTCTCCGCTGCTCTGAGTCTCTGATTGCAAACCAGTGGGTTCCACTCCTCTGAAAAACAATCCACACATGGATTGTTTTTCAGAGGTATTTGACAGGCAGTAGGGCGGCCCTCACCACCTGTTTTACCCCCTCTAAATGCTGCATCACCCCACCACAACCACATGCATTGCATGCGTTTTTGGGGAAGATTCAGCATGAAACTTTTTATTTGAATGGGTTGTGTTTGGTGAGCAGTAATGCCCATCAAATGCAACTGGTGATATAATTCTTGTATAACTCAATATAATTCTTGCTGCAGTCATGAAGAAAAGCATCGTGGCTGCAGCATGTGCACAAGTCCCGCAAAGGATTTTCTGGTGTGAATATACCTTTGCCACTTGCCACCCAACTGCACTATTTTTATTGAGCTTGGGCAACACAGGTATGCCAGACAACATACCTGTTGCTACTTATTTTCTGTGTATTTGGGGCACACACGCATGCCCCCACCAACCCATGCTGTGATTGGAGACAGCACAAGTTAATTGACAGGTTTCAGCCAATGATTTTGTAAAAAAAACTGCCGACCAGCTGTGTCCAATCACAGCATAGAGTCCTGTGTTTACAAACACACAGGACTCTGTACACAGAACAATGATCTGGTTGTTTCTTCTCAGGGGGGGGGGGGGGGGGCAACAAGATCTGTAAGCAAAAGCAACACACGTAACACTTGATAGGCACATAGTTAACTCCTTCCCAGCCAGTGTCACTAGTACAGTCTCAGTGTTCAGTATTAAATCTGACAACTGTAGTAGTGTTACTACCCCCCCCCCCTCTGTGAGGGTCAATTAGCACCAGCATAGCTGTGTAAATTCCAGTATATATCCCATAGTTTGTAGATGCTATAACTTTTGCACAAACCAATCAATATACACTTATTGGGAGTTTGTTTTGTTTTTTTACCAAAATGTTGGTCTTTTTTTTTTATATTTGGTATGTTTTATATTAGTATAACAAAATCTAATTTCTTGTAGGGGCCCCATGCAATACTTTGCCCAGGGGCCCATTTTGCTATTAAGATGGCCCTGCCTGTCAGTAAGCCGCTGAGAGCCTGAGCCAGCTGTTCCTACCACTGGCACAGCCCAGCGCTTCAATTCAGTATTCTTTGCAAAGTCAGTTTTTGCTTAGTCATTAAGCCAGGGGTCAGCAACCCTTTTCCACTTAAGGGCCGGATTCAATGTATGTGAATTCATGAAGGGCCGCATTCACCTGCTAATAAATGAAGAATTATTACTCTCACTCTAACGATCGTGGGGATACCTCACATGTGTGATTTGTGCACTGTTTAAATTTGCGGGCATGACTTACGTATGCGTCTGCTTCTTGCGCACAAGCATGGAGGGATGGGTGCTTTTTTTATATTACTTTTTTTTTTTTTTTTTACACTGTCCCTTTTCTGATCATTTTTTTTGCTGACACAAGGAATGTAAACATCCCTTATGACAGTAATAATCAGTAACAGGTAGTCTTTATGAAGAGATCTGGGTCTATAAGAACCCAAATTTCTCTTTTTGCACTTAAAAGCATTCATACCTCCAAGTTTGGCTGTTTTGAATGCTGTCATTGTTTTAAATATGGGCTGAGCTTCTCCTAAGGGTCACAGAACACAATTCGCTTTGCACTCCTGTGACCTGTTTTCATCAGAGAGCTGTATCCACCTAGGTAAGTATGATGGGTATATAAAAAAAACACTACTTCTCTTTTAAGTCTTCTGTAATCTGGAAGTGATGTCATGACATTGCTTCTGGGTTACTAGATCCGAGACCCAATCAAAGCCGATTCTGGCTTTATTCACGTCCATGGCCAGGTGGCGGATGTGCCGGCTGGTTGCTCGGGCCCCCTGATGGGACAATAGAGCATGAGGGTATAACAGCTGAGCGGCTTCTTAGCGGTTCTCAGTGGTTGTTATCCCAAGAAAGCCAACCACCGGCTCTACGAAAAATTACCACGGTTCGAGTACAGGTAAATTCATCATGTGCACTGACGGGCCGGACATTTAGTGGCGATTGGCAGGGTGCGGCCCATGGGTCGTAGGGTTGTCAACCCCTGCACTAAGCAAAGTGAATATTTTCTTTGCAAATAAACATGCTGTACTCCTTTGGTAAATCAACCTCACTGATGAAAACCAAGTACTAAACACTGCCATTAATGGCTGTTTTTACTACCCACGAGGTTGCACAAAAAAAAACTGTAGTGTGTACATGGCTTAAGGCTTGCCATACATGAAATACATTTTTTTCCTGCAACCAAAGAAATGTACTTGATTCCTCCATCACCACAGACAGTGTTAACATGGAAATTCCTCCTACTGGGCCATTATCTTTTCCCAGCGGGGGGGGGGGGGGAGACAGAGATTATTGCTAGCGATAATAGCAGGTAAAACCTGGCATGCTGGTTGTACCCAAGTTGATTGATCAACTTGGTACATTCAGCCTGCCCATACACTGTTCGAATATCAGGCCGGTTACTGCTGAACAGGCCGAGATTCGAACTGTGTATGTCCTGCCTTAGTGAACATAACATAAGTAAATCCCTCCTGTTGAGTGCGCTGGTTTTCTTTTTATTATATACATACTTGCTTCAAGTTTGTGACTCAAGAAATATTAAGGGAATAAGGTCAACATAACAGCCAGGAAATTAGTATTTTCAAAAGAAGATTAGCAATTTAGACCTCAGTATTCCTCTTAGTAAAGTTTTATTTGAGGGTATATTGAACTACTATGGTATTTACTGTATAACATGATATCAGATTCATACTACAAGGTGTATAATAGAATAATTAGGGAACTAAGCACAGATCCAATAGAGAGAAAGGAGTCACCGCTCCAGGTGGGATCACTAAATGGTTACAGGTGGTGCAGGATACCGAGGGTGCTGGCGGTGCACTAAGCAAAATGAAGACAAAGAAAAATGGATAGCCGCACTCCAAAACCTGATGGGTGGTCTTTTATTCAATAGACAGCATGTACAAAAATAGGGTCACAGCAGTGGAAACAAGGAACAGCCGACGCGTTTCGCACTGGATCAGTGCTTATTAATGGCTAATGGAGCATTAAAACTGTAACAGTTTTAGCCAAATTTACTATAGTGAGGCGCAGCCAATGTTAAGTGTGGACGTCGTGACAGCGTTGTATTGGACGTTGTTTACGTTGTTTGCGTGTGCCGATCCAGAATGGGCCTGGGCGTAAGTTACGTTCACGTTGTTTTCATTGACTATTTGCGACGTGATTTCACACATGCGCACTAGGACACGTCCACGGCCGGCGCATGCGCATTTAAAAAAAAACGTTGTTTGCGTCGGGTCATTCATAATTATAATAAAACACGCCCCCCTAGTAAATTTGAATTACACCCACGTACGCCGGCCCATTTACGCTAAGCCGCCGTAAGTTACAGCGGCATTTCTTTGAGGATAAGGAAACGCCACTGTGACTTACAGCGGCGTAGTGTAAATGGGTCACGCCGCGCCAGCGGCAAAGATATGTGGATCTGGCCTTGGATAAACATGTGCATGTCTGAAGACTGAAGAGCTTGGAATATATCACCTTGAAAGCATGGTACAATATAATGTTGCAGTTAAAACATATTTGGTAGGCGAAATACTATTCCTTCTTATCTTTTTTTTTTTTGTGTAATATGGGATATTTGTCAGGATGAAGGGGTGTTCTAGAGGCTGTTCATATTTCTTATTATCTCCTCTGCCTTACAAAGTCTCACTGCTGCTGGGGAGAATAGCAAACAAAATATAATATTTAATAGCAGCCTAGATGACAGACTCTAATTCTTTGATGGAACAGGCATAAAATAAATCTGATGCTTTAGACATACTTAGCCATGTCAGAGACCATTTTTCTTTATTGCAAGCGAAAACTTGGAAAAAAAATCCTTAATTTCTGAATTCATGGGAGCTGACACTTAAAAAGATTAATTGTTACCTTAGTTCTATGATCTAAATTGCATATGAGCATCTTATGCTTCCCGCAATTTAGAACATCCAGGACCAGCCTTCAAGGCAACCTTCACATGCCAGGAGTGATGCCTTAGCTGGAGGCTCTGTCACTGTGATTGACTTGCCTGTTATCACACATGGATTTTCTTTCCATATGCCAAGAGGTTTCAGCTACAAATAACCAGTGTGACAGAAGAGGCAAATCTGTACATCAGCACTACAGTAACAATGCAACAAGGTGTATTGCTACCTGTAAACTTTGTACATTTCATATTAGCACTCTGATGCCCAGTACACATGATCGGTCCATCTGATTAAAACGGTCTGATGGATTTTTTTATCACTTAGCCGATGAAGCCGACTTTCATCAGTCGTGCCTACACACCATCGGTTAAAAAAACGACAGTTTCAGAACACGGTGACGTAAAACACAACGACGTGCTGAGAAAAATGAAGTTCAATGCTTCCGAGCATGAGTCGACTTGATTCTGAGCATGCGCGGATTTTTCAAGGCGATCGTTTTTTTCTATCGGTTAGTTAACCATCAGATAATTTTAAAACAAGTTCCTAGTTTTTTAACCGATGGAAAAATAACCGATGGGGCCCACACATGATGGTTAGTCTGATGAAAACAGTCTATCAGACCGTTTTCATCAGACAAACCGATCGTGTGTACGCGGCATGATAGAACTGGTGAAGTGAGAGTGTTTTTGCTGCGGCCAGCAGCGATTAAAAAAATCAAATGCTATCAGCTTGGTATAGTCAGAGTTATTAAAGACAGTTTCTCGTTGTTTGCTGCCCAAGATGTATACTTATGTTTCAATATGTCATTGGTTTACTTGCATAACATCACAGATTTTCTCATAGATAGCGGCCAGCAGGTTTATGAAAAATAAATAAAAATAGCGATGCTCAATGATAACACCCAGTCTCTACTGACCCACAGCAAATGATTCAGATTTATTGTAATCAGTGAGATTATCTGGTTGATTTACTATCACAGTAGGAGCTTTTCACCAAAGTATACATCCATTTTGCAAAGTGAATGTTACTGAATAGGGTAAAGCTGTGTTCACTTTAGACGCCCAATCATGTGCTATAAAATACAACCTTATTTTAAAATTTCCCTTCCAAATCGTTGAGTACGCAAGCTTCAACTTATTGACTGACATTTACTTTGCAGCGTGAGAATACACTTTGCTAGGTAAGCAGCTCTTATTTGTTTACTGAATCAATATTGCGTTATTTTCCATGCATATAATGAACCTGCATATAGCATTCGATATAAGCAAGGAGCAATGCACAAAGTGCAATATCCTTCAATTACCAGTCATTTTAGAATGTAATAATATAAAAGGAAATCTAAAACTGCACTAAATAAAACTCCTATTGTGCAATTGATATATCAGTTTGAATTCTAAGAACAAATATGGCCCTGAATTATGGTAGCACCCTGAAACTTCTTTGCAACGCTATGGGGTTGCAACTCTAAAGCCTCATACACACGATCAGTCCATCCAATGAGAACGATCCAAAGGACCGTTGTCATCGGTTAACCGATGAAGCTGTCTGATGTGCCTATACACCATTGGTTGAAAAAACGATCGTGTCAGAACGCGGTGACGTAAAACACAACCATGTGCTGAATGAAATTAAGTTTAATGCTTCCAAGCATGCGTCGACTTGATTCTGAGCATGCGTGGATTTTTAACCGATAGTCGTGCCTACTAACGATCGGTTTTGACCCATCGGTTAGGCGTCCATCGGTTAAATTTTAAAGAAATTTGGCTTTTTTTTAACCGAAGGTTAAATAACCTGTGGGGCCTACACACGATCAGTTTTGACCCATGAAAACGGTCCATCAGACCGTTGTCCTCTGGCTATCCTATCGTGTGTACGAGGTCTAAGAGTTTAAGGTCACTTAAGTTATGGAATATATTAGTATGGGGTCCTACAGTTTGACCCCCTAAGATGACCCACCTCCCTGCCTATTTTATGCTACATACATTCATTTGATTTACTACTTGTATTACAGATATAGCAAAGCATTTACCCATGAAGAGTCAGAGCGGTCTCGCGAAACGTCGTCGGGTACTAGTAATGCTTCACATTTTTCTGATGTTTGTAATCGGTATATACTGTTTACCATGTATGTGGACTGACCAATGTTCACATTGTATGCATATTTTATCGGCCTGTATTTATTGCTGTTGTGTCTTACATGCGCAACAAACTGTAATAAATCGATTTTTTTACTATCATGATATGTTTTTTGGCTTACCATATTCACTTCATTCATTTAAAGTCCCAGGGCAAACCCCATGTATATATGTAAGTTAGGGAATAGATTCAATTTCAAATCCCAGTTTAAATCCCCATTAATATGTAGGAGAAATATAGGGGGCACATATTTCTATTATTCCAAAAGAAGGGAAGGATTTGTCGGAGTGCGGAAGCTACCGGCCGGTCTTCCTACTTAATATGGACCTTAAATTGTTCACTAAGTTACTTGTCTCTCGCATACAACCTCAGATTTCTCAGTTGATCCATTTGGTTTAAATGGGCTTTATTCCCTCTTGTGAAGTGAGAGACAATACGATTAAGGTACTTAATTTGGTCCAACACGCTAAAAAAACGAAGACACCTTGTGTCTTCCTAAGTACAGGTGCAGAAAAAGCCTTTGATAGGGTTAAGTGGACATTAATGTTTGAAGTTCTAAAACATATGGGCCTAAGGGACCAGATGTTACAATGGTTTGTGAGGGTGTATTCCTCTCCACAGGCCTTGGTTAAGGCAAATGGAGTACTCAAAACCTTTTTCAATTCCAAATGGTACCCACCAGGGCTGCCCTCTCTCGCCCCTATTATTTGCTTTCTCACTAGAGCCATTATTGAATAAAATCAGACGGAACCCCGACATTATGGGGTTAAAAACAGGAGGTCATAACTATAAAGTGTCAGCCTATGCAGGCGACCTACTTTTCTCAATGTCTAAACCACATGTGTCATTAACCAACCTTATGAGGTAGATTGAGGGGTATGGAGCTCTATCATATTTAAAAATAAATTACGCCAAATCAGAGGCTATGGGAGTTGTACTGCCTTGTTCTGTACGCAGCATATTACACCTTAATTTTAAAATCCAGATGGAGGTCAACAGCGTTAAAATACTATTATTATTATTATTATTAAAAAGTGTTTAATATCGCGCCCGTCTTACCCATAGGGCCTCGAAGCGCCAAACGCAAAAGTACACATCACCCATAGCAGAGAACAAAAGTCGGCACCGCAACAATTAAAAGGGGTACTAAGAAGGGAGAAACCTAGTATAACATGAGAAGGACTCAAGACACCCCTCTACTGATTCAGCCATAGGCTTGGGTAAACAGGTGGGTTTTAAGTTTGCGACGGAAAGCCAGGAGATTGCTAACCTGTCTAATCGGCAGGGGGATGCTGTTCCAAAATTTTGCCCCCTGGACGGAAAAAGAGCGACCTCCTCGACGAGCCTTCCTAAAGCGAGGCACCATAAAATCCAGGGAGGTACTGGAACGGATGGGGGCGGGAAGGGACGTATTTGATGAATCTTGCACGGAGGTAGCCTGGACCCGAACCATAGAATACCCTGTGCATAATACAACCAGTCTTGAACAATATCCGTTTTGAGATAGGAAGCCAATGCAGGGCGACAAGAGAGGGGGTGATATGCTCTCTACGGGAAGCCCCCGTGAGTAGCCGCGCAGCTGCATTTTGGACAAGCTGGAGTCTATGCAGGTTGTTATTAGGAAGTCCTAGATACAGGGCATTACAATAGTCCAGACGACTAGCGATCGTGGCAGAGACAACCGTTTTTTTGCTGGGGTGGTCAATGAATCGAAATAACACCCTCAGAAGTTTAAGATGGAAGTGGCAGGTGCTTACCACCTTGCTTATCTGGGGGATCAGAGTCAACCGGGAGTCCAGGATGACTCCCAAGTCCCTGACCTGGGTGGCTCTCTCGGGAACGCTGCCAAACTCCGAGGGCCATTGGGGCAGTGTAGGGGCCAGACTCAAGTCACTGAAGGTAATACAATCGGTCTTACTATTGTTTAACTTCAGAGAGTTGGCACACATCCACTGATCGATCTCCCGAAGGCAAGCGGCCAGGGTTTCGGGAGCAACTTCACCATGTTTGAATTTAAAGTAAAGCTGCGTGTCATCGGCATAGACATGGAACTGGAGATTGTGATGCCTTTTCCAGGCAGTACCTATCGCTATCCCCATGGCCTACTTTAGCCAGATTCATAACTAAATTTATATGAGCAAGTAAACGCCAAAGGATCAACAGAGATCTTTTGACACTGCTTAAGGGGGAGGCGGAGTGGAGGCCTCAGATCTATTTAAATATTATCAAGCAGTCCATCTTGGCAGAATAATAGATTGGTGCAGGCATTGGGACAATAAACTTTGGATGACTATAGAACAACAGTCTAGCCCAGTGCCCTTGAACAGAGCCATATGGTGTCATGCATCTTTACCAGCACTTCTTAAAGCACATCCTACTATAGGCCCCACACTGCGAATAGGCTCTAAGATCATTCAAAACCCTAAGTTCTCTAGTACACAATCACCTTTGTTCCCCATTCTGGGAAACCTAGATTTTCCGCCAGGCCTTGAGCCTTTTGGGAACCTTAGGGAGAAGGGCCGTTTCTAAGCCTCACATTTTTTGACCCCCCGACGCATGGCCTACAATAAACTTTTTGATGCAGCAGGGAGGACAGTTTATAATAGGCAGGCAGGAGTTGCAGGTAAGACACTATTTTGAAACCTTGGGACCCCCAGAGGGCTATCGGCGACCGCCTACAAAATTTGAATGTACTGCGAGGAGGAGGAACCACTTCCTCGTACTATTTCTAAGATGTACGTGCTGTTGATATCACCTCCGGATGATTTTATAATGCCAGGCCTGGGTAAATGGGAAAGAGATCTTAATAGGACTTTTACACCAGCTCAGCGCCAGAATATCACATCCCTTTCCTTAAAATCATCTAGGTGCACGAAAATCCAGGAATCTAATTATAAATTACTAACAAGGTGGTATTATACCCCTTCAATTCTTAATACATTTTTTCCAGAGCCTCAGACCATTGTTGGAGAGGTTGTGAGGGACAAGGGATGCTGAAGAGGGTAAGAGGCTATTGGGGAGTGGAGTCCCTCCCCGACACACTCTCGGGGGTCGGTGTGTGATTATAGGATTTTTTGTTGTTGTTGTCGTTGCTGTTGCTGTTGTTGTCGCTGTCCTTGTATGGATTTGTGTTTTTTTATATGATAAAAATAACAGGAGAGCTGAAACTTTTGAGGATTATTGATGTAACAATCATAGGTCTTGATTGAGTAAAGTATAAATATGTCAGGAGACTCTGTACCTGTTATAGTACATCTGCCGATTTGAAATATGTATGATGTAATCTAATTATGGCTTTTCTAAAAATAAAGAATAAAAAAAAAATATGTAGGAGAAATAAAAAACATAATGCTTGAACATGATTGGATGATTGAAGTGAACACAGCTCCATTTTATTTACTACGATAAGTGAACTTTTGCTTTGCAAAGTATATCTTCACTTAGCAAAGTGAACATTTTATACTTATTAGCTATTTAGTAAATCAGTTCCATATTTAGGCACCTTAAAACACATGGTGGCTGTAATCCTATTAGAGCCCACAAAAGGAGTACAATTCATAGCCTTAACTGAAATAAATAATAATAATAAAAGAACCTATTAAAAAGTTATTAAACTCTGAGCCAATAAAGTAATATATTGCACCTTACCCATCATTAGATGTAGTGGCTGCATTTACTTCGTTTTTTAGGCTTTTTTCACATGAGTTTTCACCTGGTGATCTGGTTATCTGTATTACAGTGTCCCATGGGGTATTTGGACAGCAGAAATGTCAGTCTTGGGGGGCTGGGGTGGAGAATGTTATATGTACTAGCAGACGTACATACACCAACAAATTGAACTCCAGCTCACACTGCAGTTACACAAACAGTTGCAGCAATTATTTCTCTTTTGGGATAAAGGTTTTACATGAATAAATAAAAGCTGATAATTGTAAGCATCCCTGTCAGTGTTAAATGGTTTGTCTCAACACTCTTAATTGATACATTTGCAGGAGAGCTTGTTCTTGAAAAATCAACAGAATTACTGGCCAAATCAACAGATAAAAACAAAGGAATCCGATCTGATCCGGTCTGCTAAAAACAGACAGGTGGGGATTTGTTTGCCATCCGTCTGGCAGATCGGATGACAGTCAGATGGAAACAAATGTGCAATCTGTTTCCGACTGCCCCATCCAAATGCTGTGTTCGTGTCCGCTCTGCATAGCGGACACGGCCATCCGCCTACTCATCAGGTTGATCTGTTTGGTTGTCCGAAAGGGGCCTAAGTCCCACTCCCAATTATCACAATTTCTGCTTTAAAAAAAAGCATATTTTTGTATATGATCGCCCACTGTTGGGAAGTCTTGTCTATTGGAACAGGACACATTGCAATAATAATGCTGATAATGCTGATAAGAGTAGACTGTTGAGATGTAAATATACAATATGATAGTACAACAATAACAATTTGTAATTCTTGGAATATTTGGAAAATGACTAATTTAGCCAGGCAGATTCAAAAATTTTCTCAGTAGTTTCCCTGTTTATATTGCATCCCCTTACTCATACCATGCTAGAATATACAGTATTAGTCTCACCTCCAGGATTTAAACAAAGCCGGCCTATTACAGTTAGCTGGTGTTGCCAGGAGACTACCTTTGTTAATAATGAACTGTAGAAAATTAATGACACTTTCTCTAGCAGCTATTTTAAGCAAGATGCTCCAGCCATGCCTGATAAGGATAGAATTGTACTAAATAAAAGATCTTTAATATGCAGATATCTGTAACCCTCAGATGCATCAAGTTTGTCTTTTTGGGCATTTCTGCCAGCACAAACTAAACACTGGATGGAAGATAACCCATAGGTGCTAATTAATTTGAAATATTAAAATGTAAATATTGTCAGAAGTCTGGCCATTAGGAACATGATGAGGGTAATATGCTAAGATGTGTACACTATCACCATCTTATCGATTGGTTTGAAGGCACAATAGTGTTAAGTGGAAATAAGGGAAAATAAATAAAACAGCAGATCCTAATTATATTGGGTATTAATCTATAAGGAACCATAATCTCTTTAGTACAGGGCTATTCATAAATCTATGGAAGTATTAGTAATAACTAAAACTGTTCTGACATTGTAGGACCAACCTAAGTAGCCTATCACAAAAGCAACAAAGCTGCACTATCACATGGATTAGACATTTAATACATTTACTAACCATACTCCTCAAATCCCAACCCTTTTTTCTGGGATTAACCATAGAGCCTTGAGTTGGTATGATCAGATTACATCAAACAGCCTAAACTGATTAGGACATCGTTTTTTGTTTTGGGTAGAGAGGAGAAGGATTAGAACCCCAGTCAGTTTTTTGTTGTTGCAGTCTGTGCCCCTGTTAAGGAGATTCCCCCTCTCTGTTTGTCCTGTTTACCATTACCATTAAATGTAAAAGTAAAAGAAAATCCAAAATATTGGGTTGTCCCCAGAAAAGTAATAGAGACGAAATCTTCAGATGAGGACACTAGTTCTGGTGACCTGGGGGTCCCCAAAGTATTCCCTTAATTTGCAGGGATTTCCTCTCACTTCCCGTTTGGCTATGGGACAGGAAGTTAAGAGAAATCTCCACAACTGGACACAGATAGTGAGAAAAAAAAATCGGACAGGGGTTATAACCCTCCCTTGCTCTATCCAAAATAATAAAACATTTTCCCTATAGTTCTACTTTAAGGGTTGAATTTCCCTTACTGGTTCTTGCATACAGAAAGCTACCTAACCTCCCCTTTCAGGATCCCATTTTTTACACAGAACATGTTCTTGTTTTACTGGTCTTAACCTGGCTTAAAACATTGTAAAGGGGTGTTAATAAATTTGTATGAGATGTAATTTTATTGATTATTATAAAAACATGTGTGGTCAAAAGCTATGTTGGAAAAAGCTGCTTCTTTCTCTCTTGCATCCTACAAAGGGTGACCTACTGTGCCTAATGGGCAATTTTGGCTTTGTATACACTGTGGTATATAGCCAAATTGGTAAATTCTGGATGTTTAGTGCCTAATCTGAACTTCCAGTTTGTTGAGGCTGCAATACAAATGGCAGTATAAAACATTCACTGCCATACAGATGTGGTAATTTCACCTCTATATGTATTGTGTTCCAATATGTGATTAAGTGGGAGGGTAATCTGGTTGCCATATAAGGACCAATTACTACTAGCTTGGAGTTAAAATAAACTGCACCTACAATACTACAAATCAATTGGTTTGTGCTCAACGAAGGCAATACTGCCAAAAGTCATTGATGAGTGAGTTTATGATGGACATCAATATTGTATCCGCTTGATTTAAAACCAACCTGTGATTAGTATATGCTGTGGGTAATCATTAGAAAGTAACTCAAGTGTTTTCCAACAGCAAAGGTGCACACATATGCAGTCAAATACATTGTGCCATTGATCACTAATGTGGTCAGCCTACACAAAATTAAAGTGCGCAATAATACAATGCTGAAATCATTATATTGTATCTGCTAGTGTGCAAAGCTAACCAACAACCATTACCCTACTACAAGAGAAAAAAATGTGCCTCATTTATCCTTGCCTGCAGTGATAAAAACTGTCTGCATCTTCCCATGGTGATGTTAAAATTACATTTGCATAATGACAATTTTTTCAAAAAACATCTTGAGTCTTAAAAAAAAAAAAAAATCTTTATCTACAGCTTCCCTTTAAATAAATAGCATGGCTGGTTTTATTAAGAATTGCATAATGCAAACAATGGTGCAAAGCACTGTTATCAGTATATTCGCTTTCAGCACTAAGAGATCCATGCTGCTAGTTTCCTTTTGTCTGTGTCAAAATGTGTCCTTCCTGGTATGTTTTACCTTGTTTTTTAGCAGTATTTCCTAAAACTACCTTGACAATCTTACTGTTTACATACAGTAAAAATCCTAATTTAAAAAAGTTTTTTTTTGTTGTTGTTTTTTTTAAGATACATGCCATATTTTATATATATATATATATATATATATATATATATATATATATATATATATATATATATATATATATATATATATATATATTTTATCATATGTACCAAGGTCAGTGAACATTTGCTTTGCAAAATCATATAATTTTCTTTAGTAAATTAGCTCCCCTGAGTTATTAATTTACTATAATGTCCTGTACACACGATCGGTTCGTCTGATGAAAACGGACCGATGGACCGTTTTCATCGAATGAACCGATCGTGTGTGGGCCCCATCAGTTTTTTTCCCATCGGTGAAAATGGTTAAAAAACTGATAGAAAAAAATGATCGTCTGTGGGAAAATCCATCGGTCAAAAATCCACGCATGCTCAGAATCAAGTCCACGCATGCTCGGAAGCATTGAACTTAATTTTTCTCTGCACGTCGTTGTGTTTTACGTCACCGCGTTGGACACGATCGGATTTTTAACCGATGGTGTGTAGGCAAGACTGATGAAAATCAGCTTCATCGGATATCTGATGAAAAAATCCATCGGTTCGTTTTTATCAGACGAACCGATCGTGTGTACAGGGCATAAGGATACATGCTCACAAGGCACTGACAGGCTACAGCCCAAATCCAAGGACAATAATGTCTCCACACTGCAATGGTTAAATGTTCGTTTGGGTCTCTTGAATCTTTAACTTACCTGATCCTCTGCTTCCCTGGCAGATCATGCTCCACTGTGCTCTAGTGGTACACTATTCCCTTACATCCAGTGCAGGGCTATTGACCCTACATTGGTCTTGATGACATCAGAGGACCTGTGACTGCCAGAGCATAGGAAAGAGAAGGCTGCAGTGACTTGTCTTACAGTGCAGAGGAACCTGCAGATGCAGAGGATCTGGTAAGTAAAAAAATCTTGTTCCCCTAGTCCATTGCCATGGGTAAATGAGCATTTACCCCTGACAGAGCAGGGGCAGCCCCATTGCAAGGAAGGATTTTCCCTAGAGTTCAGGTTTAAACTATCAATAGTTATGTCTCGTTATGCTATGTAATGGCAAACAGGTCCCAGTATCACATAGCTAGATTTATTGACTGATGCATGCACACACAGTAGGATAACCTACATGAACCAATGCTCACAAAAGGTTGGCGGCCTGCTGACGTTGCTTTAGCACTTTGTATTCTTTTGTTAAATAAGGTCAATAGAGGTCTTGTGTGGAACACTATAGCCTATTAGAAGTTGAAGTAAGGAGACAGGCACAGAAGGGACACAACAGAATAGTGTTTAAATAAAAATGGGAAAGATAGGTAACACATAACTAGTCACAACTTGGGCTTTAATATTTTTCCTGTTACAAGCCATAATAAAAAAATAAAACCAAAATTAAACTTCTGCTCCACCACTGATCCCACTAGCCCACCCCTTGATCCACTTTTTAGATACGTTAGTGACTGCTGGATATACCAAATTGTATGCTATAATTTGCAACAGAGGTGTGAAGTAACCACTGGCCCACAGCTCTGCTTAGCTATGGGTTTGGATAATTGTGATCGGTCAAGTGCTCTTTATGGTTTATATTGGGTAGTTTAAAGTAGCAATTGGAAAAAAAAATCCATACTATCAATTAAATTGTAGTGGTCCATGTTCTTGTTGGTATTGTCAGAGATGGTTTTGCAATTGCTGTCAGAAGCAGTGAAGAGGCGATGCAGGACTTCTGCCTCTCTGCCTGGTTAAACCTGCCAGAAGCTGGCTATAGAGGCTAGCTTGATAATTTCATGCAATTTTTATCTTTTAATGGATGATAAGCTTGTCAATCTGGAAATCGGAAAGCAAGCAGCTTGCTAGTCTATGTGTGAGTACATAGTTACATTGTACTATCTTATGCAACTGCACTGGAACCTTAATCATTGTTGTCCTCTTCATTATCATCATTATAATGTCATGCTGGTGTTTCTACTAGACAGGAGTCGGTCTCATTTTCATGCTGCGGCATCATCCACATCCTAAATGCAATGTTATCAACCCTACTCTGCTGCTTTTGTTTCTATGTGTCTCTTATGGGGCGGATGCTATGTCAGCATGCAGTAGGAGAGAGGCTTTTTTTTACAGAAATAATGGTGGCTTGGTAACCCTGATCAGGGCTGGGCACACTACATAGATTTCCTATAAGAATTTGAATTAGCTGGTATGACAGTTGCTGCACCAACAGTATCCTTGGAATAGTGTGCATTTCATTGGCAGAGAAGCTGATGGTTTTGGTGCATATTTCTGCCCAGATTCTTGGTGTTGGATGAATGATGATTGTAGGGTAGATGATGTGTAGAAAAAGAAGGTTGATGGTGGAAATGAGGATGAGCGCGCATATTAGATGGACCTATCTTCTCACCCTTAAATATTGCCTCATACCCAACACATAAAAAAGCTGTTTGTTAAAAATATTGTGTGATTTTACCAGAACAATTGGTAGGATGTTTCACAAAAATAACAATGCACAAAAACATGGGGATTATTCCTGGCTCAGCAGTGTAGCTACTGTTGATTTTTCTTTCAATTTTTTTTGTCAGCAGTAACTACAAGGATATGTTTCTCACTGTGTTATAGCATAGCCCACAAAAAGTAGAACAAAAGGCGTGGTAACTAAGGCCTTTTACTTTGCAAGAAAAGAGATTGCTGAGAGAGCTATGAATCTTACCTGATACCCTAAGGCACACAGAGCAAATTTATTTCCTGCAACCATGGGTTGCAGGAAATAAGTTTGCTTGATTGCCAAATCAACACAGACAGAGTTGATGCAGGAATCCCTCCTGCCTGCCGGGCTATTGTTTTCTCCTGATGAAGGGAAGCTATCCCAGCCGGGAGAAGACAATGATTATCGCTAGTGGCTATAGCAGCCGAATCCAGCAGGCTGGTTGTACCCAAGTTAATCGATCGATTATCAACTTTAACCTGCTGAACCGGCCGATATTCCAACTGTGTATGGCCGGTCTAACTCAGTCACTCTTATTTTAAACTACATCCTTACTCTGACCCCTGGTAACTGAAAGACCATAAAATGTACACTAGCTAAGATCTGCTTTATGTAAAACTGTTAACTTTGCAACAGAATTACCAAATATGTATCAGTGACTGTAAACTGAGTTGAAAGTGACAATAACAATGATAGCAATTGTAGTAAAACATAGCATTGTGAAAACGACAAGCAGTAGTAAAGGCTCTAAACAATGTTGGTGTAAATAACCACCGATGCACCGAGGATTATAATACAAGAGAAAGAATTTAGATACAAGGGAAAGAACGAAAAAGTATTGGGATTGAAATGCTCTAAACCAGATTTACCAAAGTGAAAAAAAAAACTGGAATGCACCTGTGTGCCCCTCAAAAATGTAGTCCTGTGAAAGAAAAATTTAGCTTTTCAAATTCCCCTGCAACGGATCGAATAGAAAATGTCTAGCATATGCTCCTGCAGTGCTTCTATATGTCAGGGAAAGCAATGAGTATAATGACATGCAACCTCCTGATTGGCTTACAGAAAAGAACATGCGAGAAAAGGAGGGCCAACCACATGTCAACCCAACCTAAAAATTGATGTTTTGGAACAAGCTGGTCCTAGACCAGGTAAATCAAACTGGTTATTTCGAATAGCTTTGCCCTTGATTGCCAGACATCATGCATTACACTTCAGTACATGCTGTGCTACATCACAAAAGCAAAGCTTTACAATAGCTTTTATATCTGGTTTCCAACAATAAACAGAACCATATATACACAATTCTTGACACATGGAAGCTAATGTAATTTACCTGATGTAAGTTTGTGAAATAATTTTAGCATATTAAAACAAAATGGAAATTTTAAAACGTGGTAGTAATTACTAGTTTTTAATGTACTAAACATGCACCCTTATTTCTGTTACAATAGTTTTGAATCTGTAATATTAGTTATTAATATGAACAGATATTTCACAATCAAAAAACAAGTAACATTCTAAAAAGATAAAAGATAATGTACCAATTAATGATACTATTTAAAGTAAGGTCCCTTGCTTTACGTAATCACTTGCTAATGCAGATACACAGTACATTTATTTAGCATGTCCATAATTTTGTCTATTACCACATTCCATTTGCTGATGAGGTTTCTTGTAGTTGTCTGGATTTCAGTGTAGAGGAAAGAATCGGTTCATACGTTCGGTTGTCTAGCTTTATGAAATTAGTATACTCATACAGCTAGGTAACCAAAGACATAAACCGGCTCAAAACCACGAGTTTCCCATGGATCCAAGAACAGCTTTTAAGAGAATCTATAATGATAAGTACAAATGCCTTTATAAAGCACCTTTTATACTTTATTCCCATCCTAATTTTAAATAGCTCACATATGAGGGTTTCTGTACAGCCACCTAAAACTGAACAGGCCTAGAAAAAAAATGCACACATCTGTTAAATGTATTTTGCATGTACTCCTCGTAATTGTGAGCTATGGCACCATTTTGCTTTGGAAAATGTTAAAAGTCCTGTCTGATGTAGGTGAATACTTTACTGGTAAGACTCCTCCTCTTTAATTAATGCTCATAGAATGAGAGTGCCACCCTCTGATTTAGAAATCATCTTATGTGATCATTTGAGCTTCAGACACTGGGCATTTTTCATATAATGTCCCAAACACAATTAATCAAATTAGTAGTTTGAGGGGGTTTTAGGTCCACATACTATGTACGTTTTCTTAAGTTTTGTTGATCTAACAAACCAAATCTGGATTCACATTTGGGAGCATTCTTGATCTAAAACAGTGTTTCTCAACTCCAGTCCTTAAGGCACCCCAACAGCTCATGTTTTCATGATTCCCCTTAGATGAAACTGTTCTCCACCCACAATACATTAAAGAAAAACAGAGGATATCGATTTCCTAAAAATGGCTGTTCTGTATGACAATTTCTTGTTTATGAGTGGAAACAAACAAAAGAAGGTGCTGACTGGATCCCTAATTACTACTGCCCCCCTCGATAAGTGGACACCACCAGCATTAAAATCCTTCTGCGCTTTAGTCACATAATCCTGTATGTTTTTCTCATTACAAAGCACTGAAGATTTTCTAGCCTGTGAGCGATTGGATTATGCCTGCATACCCAACTACTATTTTAAGTCTATACATAGCTGAGGACATTTGCCACCATCAAACCTTTAGCTACAGTTAACACAGTTAAAAACTTGGGCTTGGAATTACTGGATACAAAACTGCTTTCTTGCCAATTGAGAATCATGTATGACTAAAGCTGAAAATATATAAATAGATGAATGATGAACAACTATATAGACTATAGAGACACTGGTACTGTTGGGGGAATGATGAACTATCAACACAAATAATTTAACCTAGATGACAATATCTTGGCCTTAGGAATGATCTGCTGATGTTTGTGAATATCCATAAGCATTTGTTATTGATCAATCCTGCAAATGTTAGCCAATGCATAGAGGGAAGGCCTACTAGGATCACTGGTAGTAGCAGTCCACTGATGACTTAAAATGAATACAGTAATGAAAAAAAATATATATGCAATATGCAAAAAAATATGCAATATGCATTAATGCAGGGAAATTTTCCCTAGAGTTTTGGAATGCTACACAAGAGATAGTTTAATGCACCAAAAGGGAGAGCTCAGAGCACACTCCTGGCACTTTGTGTGCTTCCTGTGGTGTATTGCAGAAAATCACGATTAAACCTCATGCCTTAGTACAGCCAAGTGCTTAAGGAAGTGTTTCTATTGTATTGTGCTACATTAGGATGAACATGAACTGTAGCATCTGCAGGGACTGAGATTGTACTCCACATTCACATGAATTGCTAGCCTCATTGAGCTCCAAGAGCCCGAACACAAATGTTGGTGAACCAATTTAGAAAGGTTTTCACTTCTCAGAAATGCTCACTTAACCCAGCAAAGTTTTATTTTCCCTAAAATGTTCAAATATTATAAAAGGAACAAGGTAGACTAAATGCTAAATTCTTTATATGGATGATATATAACAAGGTTTTTGGCCCAGTGCAACTGGCCAATACCTTTCATAACATAATTTTCTCACACATATATTTATTTTGCTTTTCAACCATATTTAATGTCTTGGTGATTCTCTTTTTAGTTTGCTGTCTATTCATTTCACATTCCTCTCCCTCTCAATTGTCTCATATCCATTCTTTTTTTCTAATTCCCTGCTTCCAAACACTTGTGCCTCTGCTGACCTGACCTTTAGACACTGAAACTCTCTATACCCTGGGACAACATAGTGAGATTTGTCATACTGCATTAGATAGATAGATAGATAGATAGATAGATAGATAGATAGATAGATAGATAGATAGATAGATAGATAGATAGATAGATAGATAGATAGATAGATAGATAGATAGATAAACTTCCAATCTTGTATGAATTGACTACACTTAATGCATTCAATTCAGAATTTATTTGTTTTTTTATTAAAGACACATAATTCACCTAATTGTTATCTGTATTCTGCTACTTTTCCCACAAGCAAACCTAAACGTGAAATATAAAGTGAATATTCATCAGACCAAAACTATCTAAGCCTTTCTTGTACCAAATAAGTTTAGTCCTGTAAAACATATTCCGCTCAATTTTCAAATGCTCAGATATTGCACCTTATTCCATTTAAACGCATCAGAATATATTAAAAAGCAATTCTGTTAAATTCAGTTATCATAAGAGGTTCAGATTCAAAAACAGAAACTTTTTTAAAACAATGCTTAGCGCACTATAAAAATAAATTAGAATTATGATCTAATAAATACACAAAACAAGAAATGGTATAGTATTCAAGGAATCTACAAGCCTGTATTCAGTAACATACACAACATATTGACAGTTCATACCTTAATAACAAATAGTAGGTCTAAATGATAAGGTAGGAAAAGCAAAGGGGTAATAAATACCTTTTTGAAGAAGTATTTTAAGTTGTTGATAAGTTGCGTGTAGAGCCAGATAAGAAAGACGAGGGTGAAACTCCATGAATGTGGCTTCATTTGGAAAACTAGAATGACCCTGGGAAATTATCACTCCTACTCCTTCCCCCACTCCCCTAACATTAACATAGACCCCCAACCCCCTCCTTCTTTTTGTGCATTAATTCAAGAGAAGGGGCATGGTCAATTTGGTCCATTCTGGGAACATCTCCACTCTTCATATAAGTGATAAGACTCTTGCCAGAAGATTAGATGAAGGTCTTCTCCCTCTCCATAGTTTTGGGATCTGGGAAAGCCTGGGATTGAAAAGAGGTTTTGGGAATAATGCTGAACTGAGTCAAACAAGTGAAAAGGCCACATCCTGAGTAGGGTAACCCAGACAGGCTAGAGGTCATTCCACCAACAGTGTGTCATGATTATACCACACCATGCATGCTTCCCTATTCATCTGAAAGTAGGGATGTGAGACAGTTTGTGTGTGCTTGTGGATAAATAAAAGAGGTTACAAAATTATGAATTGTTTATACGTTGGTCCCTAAGTTTCGATCATGCCATTCCACTGATCCTGCACAGTAATAGCACAGTCTAACAAGGTCTATAAGAATAAAGCAGAACTGTTTATATGGCTTATGTGGCGTTTTCTACTATCATACTTTACTATCAACCTTATTATGCTTAGTTTTTTACTACACCATCACTTTTTGATCCTAATGTAAGAACAACTGACATTCAAAAAAAGATATTGTTTATTATCAACTGAGGTTTCATGCTCTTGTAGACATGCAAATATTTTGTTTGCCCTGATAATTTAAATTCAAAACCATGCAAGACACTTGAAATTTAAAAACTAACAAAAATATTATGAAAAACATTAAATACTCTATTATTTACGACAATAAAACTTCACACTCTATTATATATTTTTTTTGTAATTCTGCTGATCACTGATGTTAGTTTCCTTTTGTTTGAAGTTCTTGATTTTAAGCTGCTTACTTCTGGGCAAAATCCTGATTCTGGTAACCATGGTAACAGTCTGGGAATCCTATCAAGTTGAATGCTGACAAATTTTGCATGCTATTGTTCTTGCCTCATTTTGGTGCAAATACTGGGAACAAATAAAGCATGCAACATGAAAAGATGGTTGCTTGACTTATTACCCATCCTATATATGTGCTAGCTATACAACAAAAAAATGCAGTTCTTTACAAATATGTCATTAGAATAAAAAAAAAAATGGATTGCTGATATCATAAAATTCATAATGTTATGGGAAATTCCCCCGGGACGGTTTGTTTTGTTATAATGAAAGATTATTCAAAATTGGCTTATAATAGCATGGCACTTTTTATAGATCATTGCAGGCTGTAATTTGTAGAATAACTGAAGAATTTGTCATTCATGGGGAAAAAAAATTTTTTCTTGAACAGCTTTGGGAATATAACTAAAACAGGGGTTTTGAATCCTTTCTTAGGTTTTTGTTACATAGAACCTAGTTTACATGTTTATGGTTATGGTGGATTGATAGTTCTGTTTAATATCCCCACTCTTCCTTACTGCTACTTTTCATTTACTACAGAAAGAAACCTTTATCAGATCCTCTTGGTTAGCTTGGGTCTGGTTTAAAGGGCTAATCAGATTTAGTTCCATTTGAATAGAAACCCAATTGCAAATTAAAGTGAACACAGGTTTGCCAGGAAAGGTGGTATGGTTCAGTTTACCAAATCATCTAATCTTAATGTAATTCTTTCCCTTGTGAGTCTAAAGGGACGTTACCTACTGAGTGACGTAAAAGTTATGCAAGAATGATATTAACCCATTAAGCAAATGATGATTGTTATTAATATATTTGCTACTATCAACATCATTACTATTATTTCCCCTTATCCAAATTGAAACCTTAACTGTACACAGCTTTGTTGGTCTAAAGCATAATATTTTCATCCTAGATTGTGAGTTTACTTTAATTCAAAAGTCTGCATGTAATCAATTGAATACTGGCATGAACACATCAATCAGATGAAAGCTGTGGCAGATTAGTAATGGTGTTCACATAGAATATCCAATCTAATAAACAGATAAAAAAAAAAAACATATTGGATATTTAATGGAAACATAGATTCCATGGTTTACGGCACACTTAGTAAAACCTCCTATATTTGGCAGTTCTTAAAGCCACAGATAGGAGTCCAGACTGGCCAGTATTGCAGGCATAAAATGCTAGTTTATTGCATATAGTCTAACACTGTCCATAGTGTTTGTATTGCAGCTTTTTTTTCTCAGGATTATTAGAACTGAGTAGAAAGAGGTTAATATACGGTATAAACATTTATACATATATGGTAATTTCCCAGAATTGAGACTACAATCAATCATTTCGACAAATCAGATTTTGAGAGTAAATAAAAATCAAACTGAAATCTTTTATGCTTTATTCTGTTTTTCTCTGCGGAAAAAGCTGGCATAATTAAAATAACTATGCATTCCAATTAATGCCTCGTAGATGCGTAGCGGAAAGCTAAAGGGTCTGATCGTACATTTCTGGATAAACAGATTCCACCATGTCTGACAAAGCTAGCTAAAATGCTTAAAGGAAACCTGTCATGTCAAATTCTTTTTTTAAATGTTATGTCTAATAATGATTCTTTTTGAAAATGTTTCATCATGGGAATTAGCTTGCATATATGTGGCTGAAATTGCCATCACAGCGAATTACAGGTTTGGATTAAATTTCAGAACTATGGTGGCAAGAGAAAAAGCCATACCTAAATAAACCAAGATCACAATATTTGAAAGAATGTCTGAGTAAAATAAAAAAGGGAATAGGAAAGGAGGAAGAGCAATGCATCAAAGTAACAATTTCCTTTACATCGCCTCAAAGCACACTGTGGGAGGGAGTGGATTTAGCCTGCTAAGTAGAATCAGCTATGTTTCACAGCATCAAACAGCAATGCATTACATGTCTAGGAGAAGGAAATGTTTAGAGGTAAACATATGTGTATGCTCTGCGCAATGATAAACAATGGCAGTACATTCAACTGGGTGTAGGCAGATGAGATAGTTTACCTAAAGAAGAGGATTTCAGTGAGTTCAATAAGAAGGCTTCTTAGCGTTGTTTAACATCAGCAAAATATACCTACCTTTTTAAAAGAAAGGCTTCAGATGGTTGATTTACTAAAGGAGTAGGGAAGGTTCACTTTGCAAAGTGAATGTTTACCTAGCTTAGTTAATAAGGGGAAGCTTTAAATATCAAATCATGTGCAAAGGAATTTAAAAAAAACTAGCACCTGATTGGAGAATTAAAGAGAACGTAGCTTCACCTTCAAGTGAACATTGGCTTTGCAAAGCAAATCCACTAGAGGTTAGCAGTGGTGCACATTGATTGTGATTTTGGGAGCATTCACTGTTCTGCAGGTCCGCTTTCCATTGTTATGGTGGAATGAATCTCCCCAGTGTGGTTTTTGTGTGGTGCATTTATACAATCCTTGCTTATCAGTTTAGTTGTAGTTTCTACAGGAATAAATTGCACAGCATGAAATTTACAGAGTATGCTTGATTTACTAAAAGAAACAGAGAGTGTTCACTTTGCAAAGCGAATGTTCACTTAGCCCAGTCAATCATTCAATCATGTCCAAGTAAAAATGTTATGTGGTTTTAACTTTCCGTGCACATGATTAGGTAGGTATTCATAGTCAACACAGTGACATTATGTTTACTAAGCTTAGTGAACTTTTGCTTTGCAAAGTAGGCATTTATTTTCTTAAGCAAACAATCACTACTACTTTAATAAATCCACCCATATATGCATGTTTTATATACATAAATCATATGGAAATGTTGCACACTATACAGAATGCACACGATACAGTGTACATCAATATAAATATATTACAATCTTTGGTATGGCCTTGGGATTTTATAAACATTCTGTGAGTGAGGGAAGTGGCTGTGGCTTCAAAAATCTAACATTGCAAATCTGAAATGAATATCATGTAAAACAGTGGAACCTACTAAAATTGCATTATTATGTTAACTCTGACATGACATGAATGAACCTGAATTCAAAACAACAATGAAAAAAACTGTTTGTCTACCTCTTAAATAGGCATAATTTTGCTTGAGTGGCTCTATTATTTTTGTTATTTATTGTTACTTTTACATAATTTAGTATTTAGAGTGAACACTAGAAATTATTATGTTCATGGGTTTTATTTTGTCAATACAGCCGTTTTTAGAATATAGTAATTTCTAATGCATAAAGTACTCGGATATGAAATTAATATTTTTTTAGAAAAGCATTAGGATTTTAGAATGCAGTGAACTGCCTTTATAAGGACGGATGCCCCTAAGCATGGCAACCAATCAAATTCCACCTGTAATTCTTCAGATAGTAAATGAAAGTTGACACTTGACCCCATTATTTTTCCATGGGTTCACTTTTTCTAAGTGACCTCAAGTATTGTAAACAATATTACTGACATAATTGTGTTCACTTACTTACTGTATTATAATAAGCAAACAATAATGTGTTACTAAAAAACATAATTATCTCAAGCCTATAGAACCCATATGTGTAATTTACTGAATAGATTACATATACTAGGCTATTTAATTCAAATGTTACATAAAAGTTTAATTTGTTTGTGATGAACTAGAAACAGTGGGCCAGATTCACATACACTTAATTTTGCGCTGCGTGATCAAAATACTCTACGCTGCCGTATTTTACCAGGCTCTACACCGAATCCTGGTAGATTTTTGCCCGTACGCTACGGCGGCGTAGTCTATTTCTCGCCGCGCGTAATCGAAATACGCGATTAGGGGGCGTGAAGCATTTAAATTAAGCGCGTCCCCGCGGCGATCGAACTGCGCATGCTCCGTTCTGAAATTTCCCGCCGTGCATTGCGCGAAATCACGTCGTTACGTCATTCGTTGTTTGAGTAGCGTCGTTTACGAACATTCCTATTCCTGGATGACTTACGTAAAAAAAAAAATAAAAGACGTCGGAAAACGTAGAAATTCGACGCGGGAACGACTACCATACTTAACATGGGCTGTCTAATATTAGACCGGCAAAAAGCTGGTATAGTGTTACGCAAATAAAAGATGACTAAAGGTGCCGTAAGAGATTGCGATTGAAGATCGTAATTTCGGGGATCGCCGGCAAAAGCTCATTTGCATACCCCGACGCGGAAAACGACAGGAAGTCCACCCAGTGGCCGCAATTTTATTGCAGCGTAGATCTGAAGGCGTACGAACACGTAATCCAGTCGAATTGAAGCCATTCATGGTTTGAGGTTTTCGACTAGCTAAAAAACGCGCGTAATTTGAAATTACTCCAGTCTAACACCAGTTAGACAGGCGTAATGGCTCTCTGAATCTGGCCCAGTGTTTTATAAAGGTCCAATTTTAAATATTTTTCTAAACAAATACATAAATACTGTATATACTATACATAAAGAGGACTTTGGATTTCAAGAGAACAGACAGAAGTCCAAGGGACATTTCACATGTGAAGTACTGTCCCTTGTGTTTTTTCATATTTAACTAAACGTAGACTTTAAATTCTTTTCTTGACAGTTGACAGCAGCAGGTGTGTCAAGTGATGTTGATATCTCTCTATACCTGGACACTGTACTTACTATTACTAGTGGCATTGACCATGCTAAATATAATAATAAAAAGTGACATTACCTCTTGCTGCCCAGGACAATTATGACATTTCTCGCATACATGTAAAAATCTGCATTTTGTTTCCTAGACTACCAAACGACTGACATGCTGTCACACTTTCAATGGCAATTGCGTGGTCATACAACACTATACCCAAATTAAATCTTTAATTAATTAATTAAAGACAGAAAATATTGCAAAAATTTTTTTTGTCTTAGTTTGTCTTAGTTTCTGTTATGACATGTTGCAAATACATAATTTTTTTTTATTCACTGATGTGAGCTGATGAGACTGCACTGATAGACACTGATAAGGCCGACACTCATGTGCACTGGTAAAGCTGCACTGATGGACACAGGTGAGCCTGCACTGATGGGCAATGGTGAAGCTGAACAGATATTCACTGATGTGGTTTATGGGCACAATGAGGCTGCACTGATAGGCACTGAAGGGCATGGATAGGGTGGCACTGATTAGAACTGATAGGGCTCCACTGATGAGGGTGCACTGATGAGGCAGCACTGATAGACAGCACTTATGGACACTGATAAGCTTCACTGATGGGCACTGTTTGGAATTGATGGGGCTGCACTGATCATCGGGACACTGATGATCAATGCCTTGATTATTAACATACATGTGCCCTGTCAGACTTGCCGGACTGTCCTTTCCTCAGGCTGTGACAGTGCGTGAATGGAATGGAAAGCTGATAAATGTCAGTTTGTTTACATATGATCAACTGTGATTGGATGCAGCTGAATACACTATAGAGGGCTGCTCTGATTGGCCCTTTACCATGATCTGTGATCAGCTGTGTCTAAAGAACACAGTAGTCACAGAGCCCATCTGATGCACACCCCAGGGGTATGCGGGAGGCATGTTCTGGGAGGACACCCATGGATGCTGTAGTCATCTTATGGCTATTTCACGGTATTAAAGTGGATAAAGGCCTTTACAGGTTACCAGTTTAAAATTAAACAGGAGGTCTGGTACTAGAATTATTGCTCCCACTGATGTTTGCAACAATACTTCACATGTGTGATGCATTCACTGTTTACATCACTACCTGCTTTTTTATTTAATTTAACTTTAACACTACCTCCAGATAAAACTTGAGTTAAAAAGTTAAAAAGGGGTGAAACCTCAGAAAGGCAGTCCAATGGCCAACTTAAAGGGTTTGTAACCCTATGTTATGATTTTCTATCAGCCCTCCTATTTTAACCACTCTGGCAGTATTCCCGAGTTTGGCTAGGGGTGGAAATCCAGTACAATAAGCAGTATCCTCGAGCCAAACTCGGGATTGCATTGCAGTATCCAGGTGCAGATTACTTACCTTGTCCCCTGTATCCTGCAATGTCTTCCCGCTGTGTAATCGAGCTGTCTCCTCGCTCGATTCACACAGTTACAATGCACAGGGGTGGAGATCGGTGCCAAATTCAAAAATATAAACACACTATACACATACAGTATAATGTAATCTAACAGATTACAGTACTATATGAAATAAATACACACCCCCTTTGCCCCTAGTGGTCTGTCCAGTGTCCTGCATGTATTTTTATATAATAAAGACTGTTCTTTCTGCCTGGAAACTATAGATTGTCCATAGCAACCAAAAAGTGTCCCTTCATTTTAAAAGTGGTTTTAGACCAGCTAAAAAACAGAATTGAGTGATAGCGATTTGTGGGGAAATTTGTCATCAAACACTGAAAGTAATAATTTTTATTATAATATTATTTGTTATAATTATTTATAGTTATTTATTATATTATAATTTATGATTTCGTGTTTCAAACTTTATCATACCCGGGATGTCTACTAGACTCTTGTTTGGACAGATTTGTGAGTTATTCCTAAGAATTACAGGCCTACAATATAAAACGCCAAATTTCCATGCAAAATAATGGTACTGCTTTCAGCACCTAAAATCTGAAAGAATCATGGGAAGTTAAGCTGTCATCCTGCACTGTATAATTGTTTGCTAAAATGGAAGCCTCTAAATACCTTTTTGTGAAGTATCTTCAGGCCATTTACGTGACTTCCGGCCACTCTATTACTTTGATTCGGGGCTATAACAGGAGGAGCCGAGCTCTCCCTCTAACGTCAGCCGGGAGTCACATGTCCTGGCTGCTTGGCTCCTCCCACTGTAGTCTTGGATTATCAGAGCGTAGTCATGTGACCAGCCTGAAGATACTTCACAAAAAGATATTTAGAGGCTTTGTTTCTAACAAACAATTACACAGTGCAGGATAGTGGAAGCTTAAAAGAGAGTGGCTGGCAGCGACTTTTTTTAAAATGTTAGTATGTTTCTAGTATGTTACTAATAGCAGTGGGGGGGGCGGAGACAGAGACACAGACTTTCCAGCTGACAGGAAGGGAGGGGGGAGAGGACAGAAGAGCACAGCTGCAGATGACAGAGGCACATAAACTGGCCCCAGTGTCAGGGCTCAGCAGCCATTTTAAACAATGGTCCGGTTATGGGGGGGGTCAGTAACTGGCAGGATCAGCCAGGTGTTTTACAGCTTGCAAAGGGGCAGGATAGACAGTACACGCACTGTGCTGTTTAACCTGCTATAAGGGAACAGGATATTTTTTTTAGGTTTACAAACACTTTAAGTAGCATACAGAGCAGGCTGACAACACTACTACAGTGGCTTAGCATTGTCAGCCTGAAACAGGTAGTGCTGTTACTGGCAGGAACATCAAGTAAGACACTTTGCAATAGATTCACAATAAATAATTTGCTTAAGAAAGCTATATATAGTGTGGCATAAAGTCAAACATACTGAAAAATTGATTTATGCCACGTACACACGATCAGGCTTTTGCCTGGCCAAAAGCACATCGGAATTCTGACGGAATTTCATCAGACTAAAAATGTTCTTTATTTAAACTCTGATGGAATTAATCAGAATTTCCAATGGCATTTCTCCGATGGGGCTTACACACAGTCGGAAAAGGCTAAAAAATGTCAACACAGTATTTTATGGGATAAGAAAAAAAGTCAGACGGACTTTTTCCATAGGAAATTCTGATCGTGTGTACAGGGCTTTAGTGTTTTCATACACTTTTACTACAACTGAATAACATTCAGATTGCTATACCTCTACGTATCATAACATATCACCAATTCAATTTCTTATCCCATAAAATACTGTGTTGACATTTTTTAGCCTTTGTTGGATCTCGCTGCTTCTGATCTCCTGTAGCCACTTCCTGTCTATAACTCTACACGTACTCACTCCAGCAACTGCTTCATAACTTTCTCATGGTGGGATTCTTGATAGCGATAACAGTGGGACATGCATGCACAACAAGAATTGGCACAGCCTCTGCTGATCTCTACAGGAAGCCTGTATGACAAAGTGACAATGCAGGTGAACAAGTCGGAGACAGTGACAAAGTGTTGTCACCTTACAATAGGAAGTGTGTAAACAATGACATTCGTGGTAGGATCACCAACTATTGTTTTCATGAAAGAAAGGAGGTTTAAAAATATTGAACGTGACTTTTTAAATTACTTTAACATGTTGAAAAGGGATATAAGGGATTTTAGTGATTGTGTCTACATGCATTTTTGTAGGCTAATTAATTCCTAATATTTTAAAAGAATTATTTGATTACTATATACATCATCTCTTCTAGTATGAGTTATTTGTAATTATTTTTAATGGATTCTTTAATTATAATATGACTCATCTATTTTAATGTGTTCTGTGTTTAGTGAGTTAGCCATTTTCTTCACCAATTTAATTAATACAATGATGTTTTTTTTTTTTTATATAGCCTTTTCAATCATTAAATGTAAAAATCAGGAAATGCAAGGTTGAAATATATCCATGACAACTGCATGCTGATGATAGGCTCAGTTTTTACAGTGTCTACTGATGTCTGTGATGATCTGCTTGCTATTTTTGCATGATCTGCATCACATATGCCCCCTAGGGGCACTACTGTGCATCGTTTTGTTTTTTTTTAAGACACCATGAAAACATCATATAAGACTTGGGAGAATAGCTAAAAAAATAAGCTTAATCCATATTTAAAGAAAATAAAATCTGCAATAAGCCAAGAAGAAGTTCCCTATACGTTTATATATTAACTATCTAATGGTGACTCAGTCCTTGCATTTTTTTCTTTTGAAAATGATTTTGTCAAAGAAAAAAAAAAACATAACTACATACAGCCGATAATATGCAATTAAAACAAAGAAAACAATATAATTTGTACAGCTAGGAACTGTGATTTATAAGTGTTTTACTTTATAAAAATGTTCTGGCATTGCAATCATGCAGCAGCAGAAAATAAGCATTTTTGTTACCTTTTGTTTTAAGAGATACTCCAAGCAAAACAAATTGTTTATTTGGGAGAGAGTGGGGTTGGATTAGAACCTCTGTGAGATTTTTACTGCCGCTCCCCCGTTGGTGAGATTTCCACTTATTTTTTTTGTGGTATCTGAGACAGGAAGTGGGAAATGTTGCCAATTTCTCAGCAGGGACATCAATAAAAACCTGATGTATTATTCATAATTCTACTGTACATTAACTGAATTAGATGCGTTCAACTTCAATAAATACAGCTAAATGAACTGTAACTATCTTAGTTATATCTCACTTGCTCCTTTATTATGATACTCTAAATTGTTATGATTGTTACATTTTAGTGTAGTAAGAAAAAGTTAGATTGCTTATCTCTCTTTATTGAAAAGTATGCTGAATAATAGAATTTTAATATGTATTAGATTAACAATTTTGCAGCTAATATTACTGATGGATACAAGTAGATCCAAATTATTTAGGACTGCACTTCTGGCCAGCAATTTTCTTCTTCTGGTACTCTTCCCTCTTACTTTGAAATTAAGTACATACATTGCATTTAAACAGCTGAAGTACACAGGTTAGTGATTATCTTGTGATGTTGGCTGACCAGCCAGTTATATGGATCTGATTGCTTCACATTTGAAATTTGACACACCGACACAGTGCCAACACAGCATGAACACACACATGCACACATATAGATACACACATACACATGATTAAAAATGTAGCAAAATTCAGATTGAGAGCATAACTGGAATAGTGTGTGCATGTGTGTGAAAGGTGTGAGACCCTATCAAGTTTCACTTAGAGAGAGAAAGTCTGAAAGGAAACAGCTTCCATTGTTATATAATTGTAAGCCTTAAGTGCTTTGGAAGGCTGCTATGTATTACATGTGTGTTTGTAAAATAAAGGTTTTAAATGCATAGTAAACATAGTAAAAAAAAAAAAAAAAAAAAAAAAACATCAGTTTTCGAACTTAGAAACTCAAAAACTGGCACCCAAACACAGCTATGACTGGGTCATGCACTCTGCCAATAATTATATTCAGGCAGAACCAGCATATCAAGTTACAGATCCTGCTATTTAACAAAATATGTATCCACCACTGTACTGGTATTCAGCTGACAACAGTTGAAAAAGGTTGGAACTGATAAATAAACATTACACTTTCAAATAAAGCAATACGTCTTTTTTGTTTTACAAATTACAAAGAAGTACAAAGAAATCCTATAATACAACACCACTTCCTTTAAAAATATAATGTGTAACACTTGTTAATGCCAAAAAAGGATGGTTCTCACAGGAGATTGCACTGTGATTGGCCAAAGCATAAAGGTCAGGTGCATGTTTTGGCCAATCAGCAGCCGTCAATGCACTGTGAACTCGCACTGCATTATGGCTGCATTCGCGGTGCTCAAATTTGCCGCGAACACTCCATATGTTTGGCTTGTCTGCGAACAATATAACACCCGATGTTCGAGTTGAACTTAAGTTTGATTCAAACATCGGGACCATCCCTAATGGGTGCAACCTGGACCCTTAACAGGCCCAGCGATATGGACAAGGTAAGACAGGGTTTCCCTTTAATTTGAACCGTTTCCTCGCTATACACAACCTGTAGTGCTAAGCAACTGTTTAGATGTTATTTACACACATTTGTTACTCTCATATATACTTGTCTCTGATGCCTTTGGCACTATACTTTTTTACACTTAATTTTACATTTTAGGGACTTTTCACATCCACGCTTTGTCTCAGGATGGTGATGAACATTGCAAAGTGTCCGCCCAGCATAATAGAAGAATACATCCACACTACATTTGCTGTACTTTATGCTACTTTCTACTACAGGAACATGGTCAGCTTCTGGGTTAAAGCTTTGCTTTGCTGTGTGTGCCATACTAAATATCTCATATTAAATTATGTTACCACAACATTTTATACTTCTGATATTTGTCAGTGGAACCATGTACTTGAATTAAAAAATATTCCATTCTCTTTGTATTGTGTGAAATACTCGGTGATCCTGCCAGTCCCCCTGTTTTCATATTTCAAACTGACCACACCAACGCATGGAAGCACATCCCAGCGTGGTCAGTTTGCTTGTTTGCACTCTGCTTGGAAGCATAGCCTGCCCTTACCTCAGTGGTCAGACTTGTGCTGACACACAAACCTGCAAGCTAATCACTGGGAAGATCAGTGTATTTCAGTTTTTCTGTCTCCTGCTGACACCCCCCATGCAGTCGACACCCCTACCTCTCCAAAGCCTATTGTGTAGCTGAGAACAGAGGTCATGTGACCACTTACTGTATAAAAAAAGGAAAAATAAAGATATTCTATATTGCATATATTATACACACATATTTTGCCTTGCATTGCTAATATTTCTATTTTAAATGGGCTAGGTTCACATATACTTTAAGTGTAAAAATATATAAAGCCGCGTACACATGATCAGTTTGTCCGATGGGCCCCATCGGTCTTTTTTCAATCGGTGTAAAAAAATAGAACATGTTTTAAATTTTTCCTATGGATAAAAAAAGATAGGAAATTACGATCATCTGTGTGGAACTCCATCGGAGAAAAATCCATTCATGCTCAGAATCAAGTCAACGCATGCTCGGAAGCATTGAACTTCATTTTTTTCGGCTTGTCGTAGTGTTTCACGTCAGAGCGTTTTGGTACAGTCAGAATTTAGTCTGATGTGTGTATGCGAGACTGATGAAAGTCAACTTCATCGGATGTCCGATGAAAAAATTCATCGGATTAGATTCCATCAGAAATCCGATCGTGTGTACACAGCTTAACACAACTATTATAGGTCTAAAATGACTCATGTATGTCTTTAACCACTTAAGGACCCCCGCACGCCTATGTACGTCTACAACATGGCTCGTACAGGCACAAGGCCGTATATATACAGCCTCGCCTTTGTGCGGTTCGGGGGTCCCATCGGGACCCCCTCCACGGCGTGCGGCGGTCCCCCTGGCTCTGGAAACGATCGCTGACGAGCGGGCGGATGTCCGTGTTTTCCGCCCCCCCCCCCCCCCCGCGATCGCTCCCAGCCAATGGGAGCGCTCCCCCTTCGTGTCAGTTCCTCCTCCTGTGTTTACACAGGAAGGAGGAAATGATGTCACCTCTCATCGCAGCGCTGTTTCCCACCGCTGCTGATGAGAGAAGACATCCACAGTAAGTGTGCACCAACACAACACTGACACACACACACATAGGCACATTAACCCCTTGTGATCACCCCCCCCCCCACCCCCCTGTCACAGTGTCACTGAATGCAGTGATCTAATCACTGCATTTAGTGTCAGTGTGACAGGCAGTGTAAAAGTCAGTTAGTGTTAGGTTCAGGATAGCCCCCCCACCCCGCCCTAATAAAGTTTTAACCCCCTGATCACTGCCCTAGTTAACCCTTTCACTCCCTATTGCCAGCATCACTAAGCGATCATTTTTCTGATCGCTGTATTAGTGTCGCTGTTCCCGCTAGGTAGCTATTTTTTTTATTGCGATTTTTTTTTTTTACTAAAGACATGTGGCTGAATTAATTTTGGCCTAAATGTTTTACTAAAATTTAGTTTATTTGATTTTTTTTATAACAAAAAGTAAACAAATAGTGATTTTTTTCTAAATTGTCGCTCTATTTTAGTTTATAGCGCAAAAAATTAAAATCACAGAGGCGATCAAATACCACCAAAAGAAAGCTCTATTTGTGGGAAGAAAAGGACGCAAATTTTGTTTGGGAGCCACGTCGCACGACCGCGCAATTGTCTGTTAAAGCGACACAGCGCCGAATTGTAAAAACACCTTGGGTCATTTAGCAGCATATGTGTCCGGGTCTTAAGTGGTTAAATTAGTTGTAACTGTATTAGTCCTAAATACCCATCTTTTGCTTTTTTCAAGTAATTTATTTGATTTTGGTGACATTTTGTTGGGAATAGCATTCCCTCTGCAAGATAAGGAGTCCAGCATGTGTTGACTGACTTTCGCCACTTGATGGCACTCAATTGTTGTATGACTGAACCTTTCCAACTATGGCACAATTCCACCTCAATCAATAAATGCAAAGAAATGTGATATATTTATACATAAGCAAAACAATCTGATATATAATAATTTTTAAGGAAATAAGATAACAAGTCAGACCTTGCTTCCTTATTTTAACAGGTCATGTTTGGAAGAAAGCTTACATTTGACTGGTTATTATGAGCAGTAACTAAAACGTTATTGTCCATTAGTTTTGACGAATGAGGACTGATTGTACATCACATATCCTAATTTAATGTTATCATATAAGGGCCCCTGTATGAAGATGTAATTAAAAAAATATATTGTAATATGCAAAGAATAAGCTACTTTAATTTCTGGCATACAAATCCCTGTTTGCCAACTACGTATCTACTTTTTTTACAGTAATTGTAAATGCTTTTTTTAAATAAAATAACAAACAGGTTTATACTAACCTGCTGTGTGCAATGGCTCCTCCGGGCACTCCTGGCTCCTCCTCTTTAGTGAGTGCCCCCTTATAAAGCTGCTAATGCGGGCACTCATATGGGCCCACTCCCGCGGCCCATTCCCGAGCCCCACTGTCTGCATCTATAGACACTTACAGTGGGACTTGCTCCCTCGTCGCTGACTTTGATTCTTGATACTGCTACCCAAACATTGTTTTCCTTAATGCATTCCTTGTATTAAGGGAAACAATGTTCGGGCTTTTTTAACCACTTTAAATAAACACCACTACAATGATGAACATTTTACCATATGCAAATAGATTAATAGTGACTCCTGTCAATATTGCACTATAGCACCAAATAATTTGTCACAAGATATGTTCTTTATGCATATAAGGGATGTTTAAGGGAGTTATATGGCCAAAGCATACATTTTCAATTTATAACACCATAATTGTAATAATAATAATTACAAACAATAGTTATTATTGACAATCCAATGTAAGCTGAACTTGAAAAATCTCCTTTCAATGTGTGAGTTCTGCCTGTCTGCTGGCCATCTCTTTCCACAACTTCCTGGATTTCCTGTATGCTTTGCAGCTTCTCTTCTGCTCTTTAATTTCAGTTTCTAAAGACTACATATGCCCATGGTAGCTTGCTGCCTGCAAAAAGCGATTCCTGTACTGACTTCAACTCTGAACTGACTCTGCCTCCTAAAATTCCTCCTCTCAGCACCTCTGTAGTTCACAAGGCAGGCTCTGTGCAATGTGTGACACAGCAGTGCCATATTCACAGAATATATGTCATAGAATTCAAGGAGGAAATAATGTGTGGGGATATTCACAAAGTAAGTTTACAAACTTCAAGATTGTTCAGATTATTAGGAGTAGGCTGGGAATAATTGAAAATACATTTATGAGGGAATTAATATACAGGGAGTGCAGAATTATTAGGCAAGTTGTATTTTTGAGGATTAATTTTATTATTGAACAACAACCATGTTCTCAATGAACTCAAAAAACTCATTAATATCAAAACTGAATATTTTTGGAAGTAGTTTTTAGTTTGTTTTTAGTTTTAGCTATTTTAGGGGGATATCTGTGTGTGCAGGTGACTATTACTGTGCATAATTATTAGGTGAACTTAACAAAAAACAAATATATACCCATTTCAATTATTTATTTTTACCAGTGAAACCAATATAACATCTCAACATTCACAAATATACATTTCTGACATTCAAAAACAAAACAAAAACAAATCAGTGACCAATATAGCCACCTTTCTTTGCAAGGACACTCATGCAGCCTGCCATCCATGGATTCTGTCAGTTTTTGATCTGTTCACCATCACATTGCGTGCAGCAGCAACCGCAGCCTCCCAGACACTGTTCAGAAGGTGTACTGTTTTCCCTCCTTGTAAATGACATTTGATGATGGACCACAGGTTCTCAATGGGGTTCAGATCAGGTGAACAAGGAGGCCATTCATTAGTTTTTCTTCTTTTATACCCTTTCTTGCCAGCCATGTGTGGAGTACTTGGACGCGTGTGATGGAGCATTTGTCCTGCATGAAAATCATGTTTTTCTTGAAGGATGCAGACTTCTTCCTGTACCACTGCTTGAAGAAGGTGTCTTCCAGAAACTGGCAGTAGGACTGGGAGTTGAGCTTCACTCCATCCTCAACCCGAAAAGGCCCCACAAGCTCATCTTTGACGATACCAGCCCAAACCAGTACTCCACCTCCACCTTGCTGGCGTCTGAGTCGGACTGGAGCTCTCTGCCCTTTACCAATCCAGCCACGGGCCCATCCATCTGGCCCATCAAGACTCACTCTCATTTCATCAGTCCATAAAACCTTAGAAAAATCAGTCTTGAGATATTTCTTGGCCCAGTCTTGACGTTTCAGCTTGTGTGTCTTGTTCAGTGGTGGTCGTCTTTCAGCCTTTCTTACCTTGGCCATGTCTCTGAGTATTGCACACCTTGTGCTTTTGGGCACTCCAGTGATGTTGCAGCTCTGAAATATGGCCAAACTGGTGGCAAGTGGCATCTTGGCAGCTGCACGCTTGACTTTTCTCAGTTCATGGGCAGTTATTTTGCGCCTTGGTTTTTCCACACGCTTCTTGCGACCCTGTTGACTATTTTGAATGAAACGCTTGATTGTTCGATGATCACGCTTCAGAAGCTTTGCAATTTTAAGAGTGCTGCATCCCTCTGCAAGATATCTCACTATTTTTGACTTTTCTGAGCCTGTCAAGTCCTTCTTTTGACCCATTTTGCCAAAGGAAAGGAAGTTGCCTAATAATTATGCACACCTGATATAGGGTGTTGATGTCATTAGACCACACACCTTCTCATTACAGAGATGCACATCACCTAATATGCTTAATTGGTAGTAGGCTTTCGAGCCTATACAGCTTGGAGTAAGACAACATGCATAAAGAGGATGATGTGGTCAAAATACTCATTTGCCTAATAATTCTGCACTCCCTGTATTGTTTAAAATTTTTATTATAGATATGCTTTAAAGTAAACAGGTGATTTGCTAAAGAAGTAGTTTTGACCCTGGCCTGCACACATTTAAAACACTTGATCAAATAAATGAATAAATAAATAAGTTAGCCCCAGTGTCTTTGTCTTTGTAACAACATCTTCACTGTTAGGAAAATAGGATATTACACACCAATGACATCAGATCACACTCAGCTTTATTAGACCCTGACAGAGCACACAAGAACCACTTAGAACCACCCTCCCCCTAACATGTTTCCCTAATATGGGCTTGAGTGAAATGAGTTCATAGGGCACTGGGCTGCCTTTGGTTGACACTTAGACTTCCAGATGAGAGGATTTTCATACAACCTTGATGCAGTGGTATCTGTTTATATCACCACCTTCACCACTGTTAACATCAGTTTCAGTTTGTTTAGACCCCTTTCACACTGATGGCGCATTTCAGGCGTTTTAGCGCTAGAAATAGAGCCTGTAAAGTAGCAGAAAAGCGCCTCTTATGCCTCCCCAGTATGAAAGCCCAAGTGCTTTCATACTGGGGCGGTGCGCTTGCAGGACTGAAGAAAAAGTCCTGCAAGCAGCATCTTTGGGGAGGTGCGGGAGTGGTGTATACACTGCTTCTTAACCACCCCTGCCAAAGAAATCAATGGGCAGAGCTGCCGAAGCACCTGCAATGTGCTTCGGCAGTTTTAATCCTTTTCTCAGCTTCTAGTGGGGTTCAAAGAACCCACTAGTGGCCAAAAAGCACCACTATAACAGCGGTAAAGCACCGCTAACACAAGTGGTGCTTTACCGCTAATGCGGCCGTGCTAGCAGTGTGAAAGGGCTCTGTTAACCAGTTCCTGCCTATGGCAAAATGACGGCCAGGGAGACTTTCGTCGTTCTGAGGAGACGTCATATGAAGTCCTCCCAGAAGACACCTCTCACATGTCCACCTCCATTGGACACGACCAATGACTAATCACTATACCAGCCCACTGCCAGTAAAATGTGACTACTGTGAACAATCACAGCAGATCACATGACAATTGTAAACAATGGATGGCTTCCTTTCATGCAATCCATTGAATACAATTGCATTGCTAGCTGTGATTGTTCACATTGTACAGACAGGGTCAATCACAGCTCATATGTACCATGTGATTAGCATTGGCCAATCACAGCTAATCACAGCAAAAAACACAGAATCAGTTTCACTTAGTAAAAATGGTTGTTTATACCAATAAAAAGTATTGGAATAAGAAATCATAATGTGTAAAAAAAATCCTGATCACTTCCCCCGAGTAGTACAGTGTTAATATGGTATTGATGTATTGCTCTGATAACAGTTTGTAAAAAAAAAAAAATAGAAAGAAGAATTTTTTTTTAAACTTTTTTCTTTGTTTACATACTTTCACCAGTCAGTCTCCAAAATACTTTGGTGACAGTATGTAACAAAAAAAAGTCAGTCTCCAAAAAACCAGTTTATAACAAAACTTCTACTTGCCATGCCTCTTCCTACATACCAAAAAGTTACAACTTCAAAAACTTCAAAAAGACTTGCCATGCCTCTTCCTACATACCTTGGGCTGTCTACTAGGGGTCAATTGAGGGTATTTGGTGTTTTTTTGGCCTCGAGAAATAAGATAGAGTGTCAGTACATCAGGATTAATCATGCAATTGTCATTCAATGTGTGACAGCGCTGAATGCTGGAAATTGACCTGAGCAGGAAGTAAAAGTGGGGTAAAAGTGCCCGGTATTAAAGCGGTTAAAAGAAACCTCTATGAAAAAAATGCAAAATACTAATTTCTTAGGGCCGGTTCACAGCTGGATCACACAGAAACGCGGTCCATGTTCCTGTGCGATTCCTATGATACTTTCTGTCGTGCGATTTTCAGCCCATTCATTTGAATAGGTTGAAATTGCACTGGATTGCATGTACTACTTTTCAAAAACGCACTTCACTGGATCACAAGGTACTGCGGTGCCATGTAATCTAGTGTAGGCAAATGCACTGCATTTTTGATCTGCATTCGGATGACAACTGCAGATGATAGCACCTGCCGATGATAGCACACCTAGTACATTTTGAACGTCGTGTGGGAAATACACAATTAATGCAGATTTCCCTCACGGCATTCTGGTGTGAATAAGCCCTTAAAGCAAGACTAAAATCATTAATTTAATGGTTTTCCAAAACAGTTACATTGAAGGCATGCTTGGTGTCATAACTGATCACATGTGCAGAACCAGGGCAACTCCAGATCCAACACAGAGGCTAAGATGGTTGCTTCTTGGCTGTTAAAGCGGAGCTCCAGCCACGGTAAAAAAAAAATTTAAAGTCAGCAGCTACTAACAGTGTAGCTGCTGACTTTAAATAAAGACACTTACCTGTCCTAGGCGCCCGCGCTGATGGGCCCCCCGATGCCGGTCCCACGATCGCTCCGGGTCCCGCGCCGCCATTCACAATATGGGAAACAGGCAGTGAAGCCGTACGGCTTCACTGCCCGTTTCCTACTGCGCCTCCGCGAGTCTCACGCTGGCTTGTGAATGGGCGCGCTGCTCTCTGAGAACACACACAGTTCCCAGGAAGCAGCGCGCCCATTCACAAGGAGAAGGAGAAGAAGAAAACACACCGCGGATTAGGAAGAGGCAGATTACGGACTTCCGCATAGCAACAGCTATTTCGGGTGAGTATTTTTTTATTTTTTTTTCAGGTTTTTTTTTTTTTTTTTTTTTCAAACAACATTGTAAAATGTTGTTATACTGGGTGGAGCTCCGCTTTAAGGATAGGAGGGTTTAGTTCCACTTTAACACTTCTGTAAATGCTAGTTTCTTGGCTGTCAACCTAAACCAAAAAACATTGTATAGCATACATACAATGTTTTTTGAGGCACTGACCTTCATAAAGTAAACACATTAGGAATTCAGTCTTCACTTTTTTACCTGCATGCTTGTTCCAGGTCAATGACTTGCAAAGTATTGAAACTAGGAAATTATTATTATTAGAAGGAGGTCAGCAATGGCAGTCCATCGCAGTGCAGTACGTTTTGAAAAATATAACATATCCATTATTTTTTATGTATTAGTGAGTTGGGAGGCCCATCAAAGTCAGTGCCAGTGCATCAAAATGTATAAAATATACATTTTAGTGTGTTCGTAACAAGCACTAACAACCTTATCCACTCCAAATTCTAAATTCTAAAATAAAATGCTAAACATGTCGAATCTCATTGAATATCTGTAAAGAGAGCACACCACTGAATGACAACACCTTCCTACCCTTTGTGATAGTAAAGCCTCGTACACACGGTCGGACATCCAACAAATTTCCCTTGGATTTTTGTCCGAAGGGAGTTGTCCGGTCACACCCATAGCATACACACGCTCGGACTAATTTGAAAACCTTCTGATTTTGAAGTTTGTTGGCAAAAAGTCTGACCGTGTGTACGGGCCTTTAGTCTCATCACAGCATGTCGGCTGTTCTGCATATCTAATGTTATCTTAAAAGGAGTTGTAAACCCTCATGTTTTTTCACCTTCATGCATCCTATTCACCTTCATGCATCCTATGTATTAAGGTCAAAAAACTTCTGTCACTGACCGCCCCCCCCCCCCCCCCCCTATTCCCCCTGTTTTACTCACCTGAGTCCTGTAATTCTCACACCGGAGACACAATTTTCCTGTTGTCTTATCTGTTATGTTATCTCTTGATTGAATAGATTGATAGCAGCACCAATGATGCGGGCGCTGGGGGCGGGGCCAAGGCCGGCATTCTGCATCTATGGATGCAAATGTTAGACTCAGAAGCACGCCCACAAGGTAACCCTCTGAGGGATCGCTTCTCCTAATGGGTTATACGATGCGAGGAGGAGCTACAAGCACCGCCAAGGGACCCCAGAAGTTAAGGATCGGGGCCACTCTGTGCAAAATAAACTGCACAGTGGAGATAAGTATGACATGTTTGTTATTTAAAAAAAAAAAAAAAAACTAAGCCTTACAATCACTTTAAAGCTAAACTCTGGGCTAAGTGAATATTGTCTAAACACAATAGGCATTTGTACTCTTACTTGAGTCTTGGTGTTCTTTGTGTATTTTTTCCAGATCTATATGAAAAAGCTTGTCTCTGTGCTGGTGGGTTCTGTAACAAAGACCAATCACTGCTGCTCTCTCTACACAGGCTATGTACAGCATAATGGAGATGTCACTGCTTCTTTTACCTTGGGTTTGCATTGCAAGGGCATTTGTTGCACCAAAAAGTTGATCTGTTGTTACTGTTGTGAAATATATTTAAATTAAGATTCTCGTGTCCAAAGTTCAGCTTTAAAGCTGAAAGCTAAATCTAGTGTAAAACAACTATATCTTGTGCATCAGACAAAAAAAAATGTAATATTTACTGACAATAGTTAGAAATAAAAAAAATATTGGCCTTCTTCTATTGGAATGGGAAACCTCAGCACAAATTTTAGTTGTGTTACCAGGCAGATTATATACATGTATGAAGCACTGATAAGTAACTGTAACAACCAACTATTACTTAACCACTTAAGACCCGGACCAATACGCTGGCAAATGACCCAAGGGGTTTTTGCGATTCGGCACTGCGTCGCTTTAACAGACAATTGCGCGGTCGTGCGACGTGGCTCCCAAACAAAATTTGCGTCCTTTTTTTCCCACAAATAGAGCTTTCTTTTGGTGGTATTTGATCACCTCTGCGGTTTTTATTTTTTGCGCTATAAACAAAAATAGAGCGACAATTTAAAAAAAAATGCAATATTTTTTACTTTTTGCTATAATAAATATCCCCCAAAAATATATAAAAAAACATTTTTTTTCCTCAGTTTAGGCCGATACGTATTCTTCTACATATTTTTGGTAAAAAAAATCGCAATAAGCGTTTATCGGTTGGTTTTCGCAAAATTTATAGCGTTTACAAAATAAGGGATAGTTTTATTGCATTTTTATTAATTATTTTTTTTTTTACTACTAATAGCGGCGATCAGTGATTTTTTTCGTGACTGCGACAATATGGCGGACACTTCGGACAATTTTTACACATTTTTGGGACAATTGTCATTTTCACAGCAAAAAATGCATTTAAATTGCATTGTTTACTGTGGAAATGACAGTTGCAGTTTGGGAGTTAACCACAGGTGGCGCTGTAGGGAATGTGTACCTAATGTGTGTGTTTACTACTGTAGGGGGGTGTGGCTGTAGGTGTGACGTCATCGATCGCGTCCCCCTATTACAGGGATGACGCGATCGATGCTCCGGCCACAGAGAAGCACGGGGAAGCCGTGTGTACACACGGCTCTCCCCGTTCTTCCGCTCCAGGGACGGATCGCCGCACTGCAGCGGCGATCGGGTCCGCGAATCCCGCGGTCCCGGTCCTGGAGCTTCGGACCGGGTCGCGGGCGCGCGCCCGCGGGCGCGCGCCCGCGACCCACGGCTGGGTACTAAAACCAACGTATATATACGTTGATGTGCCCAGCCGTGCCATTCTGCCGACGTAAATCTGCAGGAGGCGGTCCTTAAGTGGTTAACACCTATGCTACAATACTTTCTACCTGGCTGTGACAAGACGGCCACCATATTGCCATCACAGTTTAGATTTGTGGACAAGTCTATTTAGCTTTGTTGTATATTTTGTTACTCTCCTGATCCTAGTACTCAACAAGGACTGTCTCCTTGTGGTGCTTCCATCTCTGGGTTTGATCTCTGCTGTACAGCAAACTGGTAAAAAGATAAACTCCGGTATTTACTCTGCTTGCATTAAAAAAGTAAATTTGTTATAATGTAAATTGCCCTTGAACCGTAGGGATGAGGTTTGAGTTTGGGGCATTACAGGATTCACCCTGAACTTATCCACGAGAATTCCCCAATAGCTGATGAAACAACACCCTCTAGTGAATATAACTCCCAACCATCCAGTGACCAGTGAATTTTTTTTTACTTTTAACACTTCCTATACAAATAAAATAAACATTCAAGACCAAATAATATCTTTTTAAGTCCAAAATATTTTTGCAGTGAAAGTCTGTTTATTTATAATGCATTCCTAAAAGTCTTTAACTTTGAGTACTTTTCATCACATGCCCTTTATGTGGAAAAGGAGGCTTACCAGAACATATTGACCCCTTATAGAAAGTGAGTCGTAAAGCACTTTTTTAAATGTGATCCAAGTTTCCCTCTTCCGATTAGCGTCTCATTTTTTAACTCAACTTGATCCCAAATTTAAAGATGGCAGTAACCTGGTTTACATAAAAACACCATATTGGCGGCTAGCATTTTGTGCTTCAGATGAGTGAACTAAATAGTCTGTTTGCCCACACACTGCAGCAAACCTCTTGCTGTGCAGGAAGTCATTCATTAGTGATAGTACAATAATTAAAGACAGCCTCCTACTTAGGGCTGTGGTGGATAGGATGCCTGTGGCCACCGGAAGCCTAGCAGCCAATAATGCATCCTTGGTCCCAATAAGCTAAATTTAAACAGTGGGGCCAGGGATAAGGCCATATTTGGTTGATTACAACAGCCAACCTCCCCCTTTGTTTACATTCCCAGTGTAAATTTCAGCATTGAAGCAACTTTAGGGCCGCGTACACACGATGAGACATGTCCGCTCAAACATGTCCGACGGACCGTTTGCAGTGAACATGTCTCATCGGATTTTGGTCCGATGGCGTGTACACACCATCGGACGAAAATCTCCTCGGGCTGAGGACGCGGTGACGTGGCGGTGACGTTGACGCCACCACGTCACCACTGCAGGAAGTAAAATACTTCCACGCATGCGTCGAATCCATTCGGCGCATGCGCGGAGATTTCTGTCCGCTGGTTAGTGTACTAACCAGCGGACATATCCGACGGACATGTCTCCGACAGACAAATTTCAAAGCATACTTTGAAATTTGTCCGCTGGGAAAACATGTCCGCTAGCCCCTACACACTATCGGAGATGTCTGCTGAAACGGTCCGTCAGACCAGTTTGAGCAGATAAATTCGATCGTGTGTACACGGCCTAGGACAAGGTGCTATACAAGGATCATCCTCCTGTCAAGGTACCCTCTTCATGCTGACTGCAGCACGTGCCCAGCTTCCCATGTCCTTTGTTTGACAATCCCTTTGCAAATTTCCTTAAAAATGGGAAAAATAAATTTGCATGACTTAATTGGGTTCAGGGAATGTTTGCAATTTCTGAATTTTTATTCAATTGTTCAGCAATTGTCCCTCAAACCAAATGGGCACATTCAGCTCATCACTACTTAACAAAGTGGTCCTAATGAAAGAACTCAATTTGTCCCTAGGATTTGTCAATAGCTGAAATATGTTTTTTTAGTTGCCTAACAACAAAATCACAAGGAATAGAGGAACTGTGTCAATGTAACCATATAAATATTGTCAAGAACAAGGAGCCATTTGGATGTATTTCAATAGACAATTTAACTGAAGCTAAAAAAAATTAAATTATGGCTGCACTTAACATATATAATTTAAAATGAGCAATTGCTGTACCTCTTCAAACATTACTCTGGTTACTTTCATTATTTGTAGGAAACAGTATTTACATTAAACACAAAGTCAGAACCCTCCACTGGCTCTGCTCTTATGTGTTTTGTGTGTTGTGTAGATCTCTGTTATTCCCATAAAAGCAATCAGGCTGGGCATATGAAAAAATGTATTCCCTTCTCTGCTGAGGTGAGCTGAGTAAAAATAATATATTTTTGAGCTGGTGTATAGGCCACCTTCTTTCCAGCTCTGTGGAAGAAAATAAACATGTAATATAGACAGCGAGGGCATCACTAAATATGGCCATGTGATGAATTTAATTACTTCTTATATCACTCATCTTTGTTAGTAGATGAACCAGGAACCATATTAAGCATGTAAAAAAACAAAACAAACAAAAAAAAAACCTTATTGAGAGTATGCAAGATTCCCAAAGAACCCTTATCCCTACCAATGGACATTATACAGAAATTACATCCCATAATACCCAGCATCTCTGAGTTTGAAAAATGCCATGAAGAGATTACAATGTACTTCTTGTATTTATTGTATTTAATTATTCATATTTATATATACTATAATTTGATTTCAGATTATTTATTGCTATTATTTTGTTTTACTTTGAATCAGGACTATTTTTGTAAGTACTTAACCAGAAGTAATCTATGTAACTTACAATGGGAATAGTTATACCCATTTAGCGATATGCATAATTGTGCATAACAGGTTGTAAATATTCTAACATACCAGAAGGTGCGCAAAGGCTCAATGATTAATATAGAAGCTGGCAATACAGCTTGAATGGCCTACTATTTTACCCAATATCTATCTATCTATCTATCTATCTATCTATCTATCTATCTATCTATCTATCTATCTATCTATCTATCTATCTATCTATCTATCTATCTATGTATTGCCTAGTATTTTTTTAAATAGAACACACTACCAAGTCAAGAAAATTAGACAGAGAGAGAAACATCAAGACTGTACAATGCTGAGCAGAAAATTGAGGTCTACTCAAGACTTAACTCCACCTCTCAGAAAATCAGTCAGTACACCCAATGATCTTGGAATGTTTTGCGCATACACATCTTAGCATTTATTTCATAAGGCAAAGAGCAATATGCAAAGTGCAGTTACCCAGCAACCAATCAGCAATATTTTTGATACTCAGACTGATCTAAACCAAAGATAAAACCTGATTGGTTACCATGGGTTACTGTACACCATTGGTCTTTACATCGCCTTGGTAATAGGACGACTGTAGCCGGATAGAGTTTAGAACTGGCTAAAAAAACATACATTATATATACCTTTTATGAACAAGCACTGTATCAGAAATATGATCATTGACAATGGCTAACAACCATTGCTTGAGGATTGTAAAGGTGATATTCCATCCATAGTACATGAACATTTGATACGACTGTTGGTAACTGAATTCCTCTAACGTATTCTCTTATCTACTAATGAAGGCAGCATGTTGCAAACATGATTATTTTGGTAATTAACACACTGTAACCCCACCACCACCACCACAAACACACACACACACACACACACACACACACCCCTACCTTTAATCTTACTTGAACAGAACCGTTTTAGATGTGCAACAGAAATGAGGAATCCAGGGAATGAAAAAATATTAGGTGGAACAAGGGTGGCCATTTTAAAAAGTAAAAACACACCTTCCACCGTTTCTATACGCTAAACCAGTAAACAGACACACACAAACAATAATTTCTATCTAATTTTTGTACATAATGTGTGTGTATGTATATATATATATTCAATAGAAGGCCTATCTATGATGTGTAGTATCATGTACGCTAAGGTTTTAGAAAAGCAAATTAGAGCTGACGTTTCCTTAAAATCATGGGATTTGATGAACCGTCGTTGGAAAATTTGCATTTTGCCGCAAAGCAGTTCATCTTAACTCGCAGGATTAATTGTAGGCAGAATGAACAAGAATATGGCGACAAAAAACAGTCAAAAACATTCCCATACACGTGGATGTTTCAAGGAAACTGTAGTGAATTTAATACCATGCATATGCTTCCTATAGGATATTCATATTCCTCTACTGTCCTTGCAACATAGATGACTGGATATACAATAATTCTATTGTACGTATAATAATATAGCTGGTAAAGATAGTTGTGTGTCTAAGTGCCTATATTGCAGTTGAATTTGTCAATTGAAGTCACTTATTTTCTTAATGCTATCAGCCTAAACTACCTATATGCCATTACAACAAGAAATTATCAAAAGGAAATATATAAAGAATAATTTTTTGGGAAAATTATGTCCACCTCTGTGATCATACAATACACTGTATACATAGGCATGTCTTGTGGATATACCAACTAAAATATATTGGATACTACACAATAATATGAATACAGAAACAAATGAGTGTTCCACAAATGTGCAAGTCAGCAATAAGACATACAGGAACAAGAACCACACCTGCACAACATCGAAGAACATCTGAACTCAGAATCAAGCCTTACCGTATGTGGATCAGGAAATGTCCCTGTGCTCTTAACCTAGGAGAAATCAGTCCAAATGTAAAACTGTTTGTTAATATAACATTACAGGGACAACTATAGAAAAATTAATCATTAATAGTATAACACATAAAAATCCACAAAACACACCAACACATTTGTCTATTTCTATATCTGAAAATCTTATTAAATAAACATTCTATTGATAGGCAAAACGTGCTACATTAATGCGTGAATGTAGCAGGGATGTTTTTTCTGATCCTCAAACGTATACAATTGTTTTTTTAAGTAGTGATGTGGATAATTTCATTACCCCAACACTGCATGCATTATTTAGGCCCTATAAATTGTCACATACTTTTCATCCTTCTGTAGTATAACAGCTGAAACGTGCTACATTATCTATATATCTAGATCTAACAATTTTCTAATGCCTTATCTCTTTAATTACGTTGGTATGTGTTTATAAATAGAAGGGTAAAGGTGTGTGAGATTATATATAAAAACTCATAAAATCATATGTTCACTTACTGTATGTTATTATGCTAAATAAAATATTAAAGCAGAAGTAGTGGCTTTTACTAATATGCCTTTTGAATGTAATTACTTAAGTCATTTTGCTCAGTCACATTTGCAAACTCTTTATGTAGCAGATGGTTAACTGAATATATACCTGCTATTTCAGAAATTGATGTATATAAATGTGCATTTAAATAGAAGTAAATCTTAAAGCGCAAGAACCCTTTGATATAATAATTGTAAATAAAAGCTGTACTTACTGCAGATACCCAATGAAGTAAATTCAGAGATTATAAATAAGTGTTATTGTTAGGCTTTAAAAAGTTAAGTCTAAAAAAACACATCCTTTGTTTTCCCTGTTTTAAGCAAGGCCTCATTAATTAATTTCACACTGTAGGTTCTTCGTTTTTTTTCCCACAGACCAAAAAAATAAAAAATCAGCCCAAATAGAGAGGGGGATTCAAAATCAAGTTCAGTTTGTCCAATTAGCATGACAATGATGTCTGAGGGGTGAGAGGTCTCTTGAGGCAGAGGGTCTGCAATGAATAGGCTGGACTCTACGGTACTCAGGGCATTTTCCCAGGCTTCACAACAATCCCACAACTGTTTGTCTTGCATGGTAAACGTTTTATTATGAAGTTTGTCTTCCAATAATGGGAAGAATGGATCATTAGTGTAGAGGCAAGACCCCAAAAATAAACAGTGGGTGGAAACATATAGTCAGTGCAAGGCTAAAAGATAGTAAAAAAATATATACTTTTGCGTTAGTACATGTGTATATGTATATATATATATATATATATATATATATATATATATATATATATATATTTATATATTTATTTATTTATACAATTAGTTGCATTCATTTGTTGCATTAATCCTGATTAACTAAAGGAGAAATTTGGGTATTTCAGTTGAACAGAAGCTAAGGTGAAAATAACACCTAGCTCCAAAAACAAGTTAGATAGGAAGACAAATAAAAAAAAAAAAAGGACATATATTCTAACACTTACTTGCAAACACAGGCTTCAAGGTGCCATCATTTGTTGTTGTGTATTAGGACCATTAAAAAAATATCAACAGAAAACGATTTCTTGGAAGATGATAAAAGTCCAAGCACATGCTTGTCTGTGTGTTTCCAGGCTTAGACATATCCTTTGTATAGGCTGGAGATGAGTGAGCTGGTACCCAGTCTGGTACATAGGGAGAATCTCTGAGGGGGAGGGAGACAGGCCCCTCTGTTAACTTAGTTGTAATAATTTGATGTCTTGCACTTATTTTCTCACGGTTCACACAAGAGATGTCTGGGATTCAATCGTGCCGGTCAGATTCAGTCCAAGCTGTTGCAGACGTGTGTAGAAATCCTAAGAGAGGTTCCCATTCATTGTCCAGAGTGCATTGATATCTATTGTGTGGGCTCTGCATGATCTATTTTGCTTTTTATTCACGCCTTTTAGTTACCCCCCACTCAACAGCATAAGAATAACTTATGAGATCCCATTTAACTCCGGGAGACAGAACGAGAGCGCAATAACAATATTAGCAGTAGCTGTAGCAGCCACGAACATCTAAGAACATCCATTAAACTTGGAGATAGTGTGGACTTCAGCAGCGCAGATACAAGTTCCTCCTTCATTTTACCACTCATCCTCTGTCATGGAGTGGCTTATAAAAAAAGAAGATGCTCTGAGAACAAACAACCGATCCTACAAATTCCAAACTGGCATTATTTCAAGCTGGATGAAGGCGAAAACAGCAGAACAGAAGGAGTGCTTGTGGTATTGGCAAGAATGACCTGCATCCCTCAGGAATTAGATACGATCTTAGCAGAGGATGCTGTGACCCTCCTCGAGGTCTATCCCCAGGGTCAGATAGTTCTGCTCCATGGCTCCTGTTCAGAGAAGACAGTTGTAAGATAAAAGTCCAGAGGAGAAGACCAAGGTGCTGAGGAAGCAGGTGTTGTCAGATGTTGGGAATAAAGTGAGATGTTGCCAATGCAGTCAGATGTCATGTTACAAATGCAAGATGCAAGGTGTGTAAGAAGGTGCTGTGAATGCAGAGAAACAGAGCAGTAAGGTGCTGTGGGGTACTGGAATTCCTGTGACATGTTGGGATTGCACAATGCAGTGTGTGTGGTGGGGGTGGGGCAGTGAGATGCTGAGATTGCATTGAGGATATAGGTGAGGTGTTGGAAGAGTACTGACAGGTCAAAAATGAAGCAATGACTTGAGAGTGCTTTAAGATGTTGGTAGTAAAATGCTGACAGTGCATGGCCATGAAAAAACAGAGAATTATGTAAATATTGTGAGAGGGAATCCAGCACTGCATAGGGATAAGGAAATACAAGAGGGCTGTCAACATCATTGTTTGGGGTAGTAAGAATGGTCTGGAAGAGCTGTCAGACATAGACCAAGCAGAGATGAATGAGTTAGCTCATTTACATGCCATGAGTTTGGTGCTGGCAGTATACCAGGAGAAAAGCATTACATGTGCAGCGAGGACCATGCAGTTCATAATTCTCTTCTAGGGCATCGTCTGCTAGAATAATCGGGAAATGGAAGTGGTATTGGCAGTGTGGTAAATGCAGTGAGCTGCGTGTTGGTGTGTGGTGTGCAGTGATGGCTGTGTGTACAATGCGGTCTGAGAGATGTTGACATAGATAAGAATAGAATACGTAAATGTAGAGAAAAGATGCTATGTATAAGGGATGCTCGATGAATGTACAATGCGGTGAAAAGGATGCTGGCGTTGAATGAGATGCTGTCTAAGCAGTGGGGTTCTGCACAATGCTGCCAGTTCGATAGGATGCTGGAGGACGCGAGCAGTGGACTGACAGCTCATCCACACAGGAGATCTACAAGCTGAGTCCTATTAACCCTCTCCCACCCACATGCATCACCCCCCCAAGCCCTGGAAGGGCAGGCTTCTTGACTCCCTGCCCTTTAGCCAGTCTCCCTATACGAACTCCCAAAGCCAGCTCTCCATACCTCACTGGGATAATCTGCACATCCATTTTGGAAAGTTTCTCCTACTTGCCTACACGCAGTGCTGCGTCCTGACGTCAAACCCCAGGATAGGTCAGCTGGATACACATTTTAATGCATTTTACTTCTCACAGAGAGGTGGCATCCTCATTAACCTGTCCACTGTGTGTATTTAACTGGAAAGAGGATAAATTGGGATTTATAGAGATATATTTCAAGTCTTGGTACACTAGTGTTCTGCTGAACGTGTTAAACAATCCCAGTTTTTTTTTTGTTTTGCTTTGTGTGTACATTAATTTCAGATCACCCGTCATATAGTAGCAATAATCTTAAAAAAAAAAGTAAAAAAAAATGTGTATGTTTATATATATATATATATATATATATATATATATATATAGAGAGAGAGAGAGAGAGAGAGAGAGAGAGAGAGAGACATATATATATATATATATCTATATATAGATATATCTATATATAGATAGATATATCTATCTACATATATATATATACCAGCTCCAAATATTGCAGGAAGCACTCACCCAGTAGATGCAGATAATGTAGGTGCACAGAACATATAGCCCAGCCCAGGCTCACATGTTTAAAAAGATCCTTTAGTTTTAATCTTCGTAATACTTTGATTAGTACAATAGTTTCAGATCCCACAAAGATCCTTCATCAGGTTTGTATATATTGGACTTTGCTGCAGATTGGACTTTGTTTATATATATATATATATATATATATATATATATATATATATATATACACATACACACACACACATACATCCCCATATTACTTGATATATTTAACCCTTTTATTAGTATTATTTATGTAATACATAAATCTCATGCATACATTTTTGGCTGGCTGAGCCTCAATTATCTTCTATAAATCAAATAACAAGTGTTAGCAAAATGTCATCTGATTTTAAGCAATGATAGCAATAGTATTGCTACTTTAGTCAGTAGAATTATGAGGAACTGTAAAATTGTAAATCTGATTCCTCCATAGTATGAATGTCTAGTGTGACATTGACAAATTCATACAGACAGGAGCTGTTTAGATCTATTCAGATACTGAGCTTATACAATCTAAGTAAGGATCCTTTGTGTATCTGTGTCCTCTGTAAGGGTATATTGGCCTTCTAGCTTGCATGTATAGGTTTCTGTTTACCTCTTTGTTGGATATGTAGTAAAAGATCCAACAGAATATGGCACAAAATACTAATGTGGCGTCCTCTGTTATATGTAGAATGTTTGGAAGTGGTATATTTGTCTATAGATGGCAGCCATGCAATATTCATCACTTGTATTTGTGAATTTAAACCTAATGCCCTGTACACACGATCGGTCCATCTGATGAAAACGTTTTGATGGATTTTTCGATGAAGCTGACTAATAATCAGTCGCGCCTACACACCATCAGTTAAAAAAAATGATTGTGTCAGAACGCGGTGACGTAAAACACAACGACGTGCTGAAAAAAATGAAGTTCAATGCTTCCAAGCACACATCAACTTGATTCTGAGCATGCGTGGATTTTCAACCGATGGACGTGCCTACAGACGATCGTTTTTTTCTATAGGTTTTTTATCCATCAAATAATTTTAAAACAAGTTCCTAATTTTTTAACCGATGGAAAAAAAAACGATGGGGCCCACACACGATCGGTTCGTCTGATGGAAACGGTCCATCAGACCGTTTTCATCAGACAAACCGATCGTGTGTACGCGGCATCATTGCTTAGGTACAGATTAGGAGAATCTATCTATCTATCTATCTATCTATCTATCTATCTATCTATCTATCTATCTATCTATCTATCTATCTATCTATCTATCTATCTATCTATCTATATATCTATCTATCTATCGGGCTGTCTTCACAGATTCATGCATTGTTGCAATACCTACTGTTAAACCTATACATACAAACGTTGTACACTGCATATGCTATGTTGAAATTCTGTATATCCCTTTTTTTAAGATGTGTCACTTATAAAATCAGAGACTTGCATTATTAAAAAATAATGAGTTACCTGTCAATTGCATTACTTCCTTTTAATTTAGGCTTTGGTTTTGTTAAAATAATAGATTGCTGGCTATTTTATACAACTCACCATCAATTGATAAACATTGCCTGTAATGTATAATTGGTTCATAGGTGCCAGTATGCCAGTCTTCCCTTTGCCCCACAAGTCACCTCTTATTAGTTACATCATCATCTGTACATTACATAGTGATCTAGAGTACAGCTGTTCAACACCTTCAGTTCTCAGATATTCATTTATTTAGTTTCTGAACATGACTATTGTATTAATCGTTAACATATACAATGACATTTAAGAAGGATGATGAAAAATTAATCTTTTTACTATCTTATTACAATTACATTGCTGTAGATTGATGTATCTTGTTTTGTTTAATTTGGATTAAAGCAATATAAGATCCTAATATGCCATTGTTGGTCAGAACAATATACATGTAAAATACTCCAGTATTAAATCAGGTATTTCCTTTATTTACTGTAAATGACCATTTTTGAGCCTAATTTGTCTTTGACCATTGTCCTCAGCATTACAAAACCTGGCACACTGTGCCCCATGCCCAGCCACCTCCCAGTTTGGTGGGGAATGGTTAATCCTGCCAGCTATGACATGCAAATTGTTCAGACTGCTGCCTGTCTGGCTGGCTGTACCACGTGACTTTATTATACAAGGATCACCACCTGATTTGCATAGATATTCTGTACTGTATAAATTATTCAGCAGGATTTGCTAGATTTTCCTCATTAGGGTCCAGGGAGAATGCTGCATAGAGGAGTTAAACTATAATAGTAAAAAATGAAGTGATAACAAAATATCTAATCTCCATATGATACCAAACATATATGGTAAAAAAGCATATTTTAAGTAGAATTAGCACACATACATATGTGTACATTAGAGAATATTAGAGAAGGTGTGTTGTGTTTTCCAGCATTGGCTATTTTATTTCATTTTGTTTTGTTTTGTAGGAATAATAATGTCCACTAATATAACTATCACTAATTCAACAGTGCCAAAAAAGGAGGAGTATAGCCCACGCTGTGTGTATTTCGGCATTAGAACATATTTATTGTTGAGTGAATGCAAAAGGTAGAAAAACAGCATTATGTGGTGCATATTATTATCAAGCCCTTCTTTATAAAATGAAAACATACTTGCAATTTTAGATGTAATATAGTGTATGCATTACAACTATGTAATTTAAATATAGAAATAAAAATTTAAGGTATTTATATATTCCCATTAAATGACATATTCTTTCAAGAAATATAGTGCAGAGGTTGTATATAAGCTATATTTACAGTATTTTCAGATTCCAATACTGGACAGCAGGAAACCTATCACACTTCTTACCTCCAATAAACTTTCAGTCACTATAAGCAATATAACATTTTTATAATTAAAATGCTAAAATTTATGAAGCGTATATTATATGATGAAATGCATGAATGCTTTAAAAACTATGATCATGACCTCTAAAAGATGTTATAAGGTTATAGAAGCATCTTATACATACACATTGTACACACACACACAGTATATATATATATATATATATATATATATATCATATATATATATATATATATATATATATATATATATATATATATATACATACATTACAGGCAGTAAGGAATGCCTATGTACCTACTAAAAAATAAATCTATACACCTAGCCTGATGAATATAACATATCTCTCTATATATTTCTAAATAACTGGGCAGATGCAATGCCATATATCCGTAACATGAATAAATATGCTGCTATTAGTTGCTAAATGTTATGTTTTTTATTTTATTTATTTATTTGCAATATTAGATATTATTGTTGCATTTTGAAATTATTTACTGCCGATTATAAACATTTTTATGTCATATACATATTGTCATATTCTGATGATGCAAATTTAAAAGGACAGGTCTATAGCAGTTTGCAGATTGCTAAGGAGTACTAATACTTTGCTACAGAGCAAAGTATACCCTTGTCTTTGAATATCTCAATGTGTGCCCATTCTTCCCAATTCATGCAGCTAGTGGGCAGAGGGTATTAGAAAATGCCAGAATTTTAAGATAATCTTCCATCAGACATTTTTTCTGAATAAACAACTGTAAAAGTAAACAGTTTATACCCTTTTGGTGACTTATTTCAATAAAGTATTTTTCAACATCTGTAAATTCTGATAATTATATTGAACTGTATCAATCTTTGTTTCTTGCAAACCTTACAGCAGGACAGAGATACAGTATGCAGATAAATAAGACATCTGGGTGTGTGTAGATTTAACCATTCATTGGAGAAAACTATTTAAAGTTAGCTTCTTAAGTTTGTAAGGTATCTTTCTCACAAGTGACATCAGGTTTGATTAAACTGCTTAGCTGTATGTGTTATGGAATACATCAAAGCTGTTTTTTTCAATTTAAGTATACTAGTTAGCTTGCAGGAATGAGTTTATGATTAATACAACTGTTCACATACCCACATTTTGTTCTTATTTAATTGCTTTATACAATTAGTTATTAAAGATATTATCTGACTATATTACATTCTTTTTTTTTTCTTTTTTTTTTCTATGGGATAGCTCTCTGTTATAATATGAAGTCAAACCATTGTTATAGTTAAATACATAAATATTAACAATAACCATTAACCTTTTTTTTAATTATTATTCTGATGTTATTGTGTTTGAATCGATTTAAATATTTTACACAGAATAGTGCTAGACCAGATGCCTATCACAGTTAAAACAACTATTTTGTTAAATTCAGGTACAAATGTGTACACAGGAATGTGATTTGCTAATGGTAAGCTTAAATAGTGATTTTTTTTTTTTATCAAATCTTACCAAACTGCCACAATTATACATTTTCCAGACTTATAATGTATAAACATTTAGTAAGTTTATGTTTTTCTAAGAAATATTAACATATATATTATATGCAGGCATTTTGCAAGGCTGAACCCATAATATTCACAAAAATACACTTGTAAAACGCATTATGTTGCTATTGTTATTATTTACTAGGATTATTACCAGTAAGCTAACATAACAGTTGCTATTTATTAATATTGGTAAATATGATTTTTATATTTGAGTGTTATTATTATTCATTTTTGTAGGTTAAAAATGTCATGCTTTGCCTTTGTGAGTTTTTTTTAACTATAAACACATATCTATTTTGTTGTTAGGGTTACTTTTATTTTGGTTATTATTGGTTATATTATTAGTAATACTATTAATGTTTTAAAAGCATGATGTTGCTAAGTTCATTGAGATCAGAAGTTATATACATTTTGGAATACACATTAACAGAATAAAACCATCTATCTTCAAAATACAATGAATTCCTACAGTAAACCCTGTGTCTGTTAATATGAAAATATGTTTTGGGTATTAAGTCATTTACTAATTAGATAAAATAAATTCTTAGTCTATACATGCACAGTAAATATAATTTTTTCATTATCTTTTCTGGTAGACGTAAAGTATGTTTTCCTATATTTTATATGAAAATTACAATGTACACATAAGAGTACTCCTTAACAATGCCAGTAAAACGTTTTTTTTTTTTTTTTCAATTCTCGTTAACCAGTGAATAATTTTTATGCATAATACTTGTACATGCCATTACATTGCCATATTACAAATCTTTTACATTTTTAAGTATGATAATGATAATAATTGTTAACCTTGATAGCTATGGAGAAAAGTTGTTATTCCACCAAAAGATTAAACTCTGTTAAAAAAAAAGATAAAAAGATTAAATTACTATTTACACCGCATTAGGAAATAATAACCAGTAGTCCAATGCTTATAAACAGAATAAGAAAAAACACCTTTTAAATACAATTATTTCAGATATTCTTCCACCAGTAGATAAAACAAGAAATTACTATATACACTAACTTAAGAAGTAAAGCATGGCATTGTAATACTCATTACCAGAATAGGAACAAATGACTTTTAAAAATAGACTTTTCCTACAGCAATATCTGTTTCTGTCACAAAGAAAATATGTCTTTTATGTTCTACAGTTCAAAAAACAAATACGGTGACTTGTTTCCTGTAATATTGAAATTCATTATTTGACTAGAGCTATTCTTTTGATATATTCTGTGAAACTGTTTGGAAACATACAAAAATACATTTTTATATTTCCCATATCAATGAGTCTATACTAAAGAGGTCATAGTTAGCCTGAGCATTGTCCAGTGGAGTTGGAATATATATAAATCTTTTTATATGTCAAATCTCAATTTCAGTAAACATCTAAAGGTACTCCTTAACAATTCCAGTGTACTGTATACATGTTTGTGAACTAATAAGAATACAGGCATACCCCACGTTTAAGTACACAATGGGGTTTATTTACTAAAGCTGGACAGTGCAAAATCAGGATCACTTCTGCATAGAAACCAATGAGCTTCTAACCCCAGCTTGTTCAATTAAGCCTGGTAATAAAACCTGGAAGCCCATTGGTTTGTATGCAGAAGTGAGCCTGATTTTGCGCTTTCCAGCTTTAGTAAATAAACCCCATTGTGTACTTAAAAGTGGGGTATGCCTGTAATGCTCTTTGATAAAATATAGACATATATTAAATGTCATTATAACACAGTATACCTCTTTTTTTTTAACAGAAAGGTGTTTTTATTCACAAAACAGCATTACAAGATATGCATTAGTCGACAATCAGATTTGCAGAGAAACGGTAACAGTTAGAAACAAGCAATTTCAGCATTTGCAGATAGTAAAACAAAAGAAAATCAAAAATAAGGGAAATAGTAAAATAATCTATCGAGGTGCAAGTTCATGACTCTCTCACCCCTGCGCCCCCCATCCGTAAACCATCAGGCGCAGACCTTCCCATAGTACACTAGGGTAAATGACCGTCGCCCCTGCGCCAAAGCCACATATAATACATCTTTATAGTTACCCCAAATGTGTATAATAATAATAATAGTCATAATAATAATTATTTTTATTATAATAATAACAGCGTCTTTGTTTTTAAGTTACAAATAAACACATTTATTGTGTATGTTCAGTCCACACACACCTGACCAGAATAAGGCAAAAAAGAAAGCTCCATAATACGACTTGTTGTTCTTACCATAGATGCACTAGTCTGGAAAATATCCACACAAAATCAAAAAAAATATAATGAAGCTGATTAAATATCTAAACTGAACACAGGGTAGGGTTTTAAATGACTCCTTTAGTAAATCAGCTCATTAGTCTTGATACACCCTGGATTTAAATATACCTTGACTAGAGAGTTTTTACCCGGTATACTCGAGCAGAGGCTAAAGGTTTGGCTTAAAGAGACCCTGTTGCAATGTTAACAAAATAAATCCATTAACATCCAGATAATGAAGAGATTTTTATACACCTCTGCTTCTCAGGCAGTATGTTAAATCTTCATTCTTTTGCAGAGCTATGAGTGGTGCTGTTATCCAACATTTGCAGCAGTGTAGGGTAGTGAGCCCCCCCCCCCAACAGAGACAGTGGATTCTCCCTACAGGACACAATGGTGATGAAGGGGGCAGCAAGAAGAAAATAGTGCCCAGCAGGGGACCAGACATCTGACATAACCGGAAGTGGTGGATACCGCCTGTACTCGTAGCTTTGCTGTAAAGTAAAGCTTTACTGGAGTTGTAAAGGAATTTTTTTTTGCTGAAATGACTGTTTACAGAGTATAGAGACATAATTGTTAACTGATTCCTTTTAAAAATTATTAAAAATTGATACAAATCAATCATATAATGTGCCTGCAGTTTCAGATTCATTTTTCATCTAGTTTCATGCTTCTGTGAAGGACAGAGACAAAGAGCCAATACAGGGTATTGTTTGTTTTTAAAATGAAACTGATTGGTTTTGAGGGGGTTTAGACACACAGTAATCACACCTTCTTGATTAGAGACCACAGAGAGAAGCTCCCAGTACTTTTTTCATAAGGAAACAGACAACCAGGAAGTGTGCAGAACAGAGAAGGATTACAGCAAAAACGAACAATGAGGACATGAAACCAGGACTGCATTAGGGTAAAGGAAGCTATTTAGCTAAAAAAAAATATTCGTTTAGTGACCCTTTAACACTGCCCACTGGGTAAGGTGAGCAGTACATTTTTTGTACAGGGTTGTGCCATTTTTGTATTTATAGCATAGTTACAGGGTCTCTTTAAGACACCCACAGATCTCCAATTTTAGCATGATCAGCTGAGAACTGTCATGTCTGTGGGTAGCATCAGGAAAAGCTAGCTGTTTGTAAGCTAGCCAAGGCTCTAGCTGTACAGTATCTTCCCACTCTACCCAAGAAAATAACAAGCACAATTATATACTGTATGTGTCTGGCTGTAAGCCTCAGACAATTTGTATTGTTTTGATTTCTGAAAGAACCTGCAATGGTTGCTTTATCCACAACTGCTGATACATAGCCAGATTCTTCATGTAATTTGAAGACGGTGAATGAATGATAGTATTAGTATGCAACTTTAATAATTTGGGGTACATCATTTATTGTCTCAAACTAGTATTTGTATAGATCTTGTAGATGACTTACATATTTGAAAAATCAGTACATGATCGCATGTGCTAAAATATATTTTAAATTCCTGCCTGCAGAGAATGGTTTTCAAACATGGTGTAACATAATTTTGACAGACATTATTTCATTTACAGGCATACCCCACTTTAAAGTACATAATTGGTTTATTTACTAAAGCTGGAAAGTGCAAAATCAGGCTCACTTCTGCATAGAAACCAATGAGCTTCTAACCCCATCTTGTTCAATTAATGGTAATAAAACCTGGAAGCTCATTGGTTTCTATGCAGAAGTGACCTGATTTTGCGCTTTCCAGTTTTAGTAAATAAACCCCATTGAGTACTTAAAAGTGGTGTATGTCTGTATTGGAAATGGCAGTTTTGCTTCTTATGATTATTGTTCATATTTATCAAGCAAGTGTTGAATCCTCCAAAAAATCATCCTGTGTATCACCCATCAGCTACCATGCGACTTTAGCAGGTAAAACAGTATAAATCTCCTGCGCTCCGGTATTTCTTACTAATGGGGACATACAATTCAATTGTACAGTGTCTTCCAAAGTCTTGCAGCCCTCCTCAGAATCGTGGGAATTCAAAAGGAACTAAAAAAGAAAAAAGAATGGAGGGCGCACCGACCTAGTGTGATACTGTTACACAATTTTTATTAAAATACTAAAATCAATAGTTATACTCACAAAATGAGTTAAAAACAAGCCTTGAAAGACAGTCCAACAGCGCCAGCAGAACAGGACGGTTGCTTCAGTCCACAAAAGTATCTGACCGATAATCAGGCTAGGCTTACGCGTTTCGGGGGCGTACCCCTTTCCTCAGAGCTCCGGTGGTCTGCACTGCCTCTTAGCAGGTACCCACCCAACCTATAATCTTCAGAGGGAAAAAACAGTGCCATTAAATCTTACTCTGCAAATCTGTACTGTCACCCTAAGGTAAAGCTGCTACAACAGGTTGCATAAACATGCACATGTAGGAGACATTAGTATATCTGTTTATGCATTCATTTGTAAAATGAGTGAAGTTGTGTGGCATTTGGAAGGTGTCATCACATCCAACCATTAAAACTGTGTCTAGTTTAAAAAAAATCTTGTACATTTTTGGAAAATTTTGAATCCTGTACACCATAAAGAATGCTCCTTTGTTAATCCTGGTCATGGAGTAACTGAGTGCATTTTCCTCTCTGCCCTGAATGAGCATTGCCAATTTCTTCGGGTACACAACCGACATCCCAGGGCAATCACTAATCTACTGACAGCACCCTTGGCTAACAGATCAATGAAAATTTTTCCCTATTGGGATCATCACTACCTCTATAGTATAAACATGGATGCTCAGCTAAGCCCACTTTGTATGTTTAGGTAACAGTCAGTCAACAGACAATTCTGAGGGGAGTTGAATCATGTCAGCAAATCATACTGCTTTCAGACAAGCTCCATTGACAAAGGAAGGCTGACTGGATTTGGGTTGTGCTTTTTTTAAAGGTTCTGTGTAACTAGTATGAGGCTAAAGGTATACCCAAATTAAAACTATTTGGAAACAGAGTAAAGAAAGATTTCAGGATTTAAAAAAATAAAATAACCTTACAGTGGAGCCCCCTGCCCTGCAAGGGTTAAAAGAGAAGTATGGGCAAAGCTTTAGTAGCCATACTTTTCTTGTGGGTCACAGGAGCACACTTACTCTTGTTCTCCTGTGACCTGATAGCGAGCTGCTGCCCACTATCAACTAATGAGGTAGAGCCCCTCCAGGCCTTTGGAAGAATCCTGACAATATTGTTGGGATCCACCCAGATGTCTGATTAACAGCTGGCCTCACATCTCAGCGCACAGCTGAGAGCTGGAGCCAGCTGGGGCCAGTCCCTCCCCAGCCCAGCGCTCCAGTGAGCACCAGAGGAGCAGAGGGGGAGAGCAGTAACTGACAGTCACTGCTCTTTGCTCCAAGCAGACCAATAGCTGGGCGATCAGTGGGCATGTGATTGCTCAGTTCTCGGTCTTAAAACTGACATGGGGCAGCTGCAGCATCACACCATGTGTTTGTTTCAGAACCCCAAATCTTCCAGCTTAGTCCTTTACCCCTCGACCTAATAGACAGTTAACCCCTGACAGTTAACAGTTAACAGTTGTCCACATGCAGGGAGTTACTTATCTTGTCCCTGGATCCTGTGATGCCTCTCCGCTGTGTGATCGAGCGGTGTCCTTGCTCGATTCACACAGGGGGCGGAGATCGGCGCCAAATTAAAAAAAGTGAATAAACACAATACATACAGTATACTGTAATCTTATAGATTACAGTCATGTATGTAAAAAATACACACCCCCCTTGTCCCTAGTGGTCTGCCCAGTGTCCTACATGCACTTTTTTATAATAAAAACTGTTCTTTATGCCTGGAAACTGGAGATTGTCCATAGCAACCAAAAAGTGTCCCTTTATGTCAAAAGTGATTTTAGACCAGCTAAAAAACAGCGATAATAAATTAGAATCATTCAAGTGGGACTTCTGCGCTACTAAGTAAATCTCTAAACAATAACAGTCTGCAGCAAACACAAAAAATGCATACACAGCATTTATAATAAATGAATAAAAATTATGGTGCTAGCGCAAGTGATAAAGCATAACATAGGATGTACAGTATTTAAATAAACACACAGTGCACAAATGTGTGCTAAATCAGTGATATCAGTGACAAAAACAAAGAGGAGAAACACAGTCCAAAACAGTGTTGGATCAAAAACAATAATAATAGTAGAAAGTGCACTATAGTCCTTGATGTGAACAGTATAAAAGAGGGGTGTCCACCGGTTGAAGAGAAGTGAGGAAAGGAGAAAGCCCCACCACACGGCACGTCTAGTCTCACAGAACTCTCACCTCCAGCAAGACATAACCAGCATGTAGGATAATCCTTGGTGTAGGCCGCCTCCCTCAATATTGCTGTTAATCCCCACGGATCAATGAAACGATGGGTGTCTATATACTCAAGTATTTCCAAGTGCCACAAAAATGGGGAATCAGAGAAAAAACAGAGAAAACCTCCAATAGTGCGTTATCTTTATAACCAGGGAGTTTTAATAAAAAATTGCACTTACAAATAATAAAGATCAAATTCGCATCAAAACAGCGGGATCGTAGCGCTTGCAGCACGTCACTCATCTGCCCGTCCTTCCCTTCCCTACGCGTTACGACACAGGGTCACGTGTCTTCATCTGGGGAATGCTATTGGTTGTGTACAGCTACATCGTATTTATGCAAAACCGGAAGTTTCGCATCGGCCATTTTTCCGTAGCCCGCCACACTCGAGGACAGTACACTGGAGCTGTTTCCAATTGCGAATAGATTAAACATTAAAAACTTGATACAGCGTGACTTTCAGTAGTAGCCTTACTGTATATTTATAAAAATATAAAAGAATATAAAGAAATATAAAAAATATACAGCCACATCATATTTCTGTAAAACCGGAAGGTTTGCATCGGCCATTTTCCCGTAGCCCGCCGCACTCGAGAACAGTATGCTGTAGCTGTTTCCATTTCAAATAGATTGAACATATATAAACTTACTACAGCGGAACTGAATATTATGTGTATTTGGTAATTTGAGACATAAACCAACATACACGAGTTGATTTACCTATATGGGCCAGATTCACGTATTCCAGAGCATCTTTGCTCTGGAGTAACGCTTCTGATTTGCGTTGCGCTGCCGAAATTTTAGGAGCAAGTGCTGTCATTCACGAAGCACTTGCTCCTAAAGTTGCGGCAGCGCATCACAAATGAGCCGGCGGAATTCAAATGTCGCGGGTACGGGGCGTGTAGTATGCTAACTACGCGCGATCCCGCCGCCAACGTACTGCGCATGCGTCGAGTGTCAAAACATCCCCGTGCGCATGCTCCAAAATCTGTGAATGAACGTCAATGACGTCACATTCCCATTCATGACCGTTTTACGCAAGCGACGTTTTTTTTTTTTTTTTCCGACGCGATGACGACGCCTATACCTAACATAGGATACTCCAACCCATGTAGGTATATCTATGCGCCGCGTATCCCGTCCGGAAACGTCGTATCGTCATTGCGTCGCGCCGGATTTCGATCGTGAATTGCTGATTTCCGCTCATTAACATATTTTTTGAGCGGAAATCGGCGGGAACGCCCCCGGCGCCATTTTTAAGTTGAAGTAACGATGCGATGGCGAAACTCAGTTACGCTGCTCGCATCGGAACTTCAACCCGGCGTTTCTTGTTTTCTGGTTACAGAAAACAGAAACGCCGGCTCAAAGCCACAGTTAGGCTGGCGGATCACTCGATCCGCCAGCGTAACCTTTCCTGAATCTGGCCCTATGTTTCTCACAACATACTGTATATTAGTACCTCGCCATCTAGGGCCAGATTCACGTATTCCAGAGCATCTTTGCTCTGGAGTAACGCTTCTGATTTGCGTTGCGCTGCCGAAATTTTAGGAGCAAGTGCTGTCATTCACGAAGCACTTGCTCCTAAAGTTGCGGCAGCGCATCACAAATGAGCCGGCGGAATTCAAATGTCGCGGGTACGGGGCGTGTAGTATGCTAACTACGCGCGATCCCGCCGCCAACGTACTGCGCATGCGTCGAGTGTCAAAACATCCCGGTGCGCATGCTCCAAAATCTGTGAATGAACGTCAATGACGTCACATTCCCATTCATGACCGTTTTACGCAAGCGACGTTTTTTTTTTTTTTTCCGACGCGATGACGACGCCTATACCTAACATAGGATACTCCAACCCCATGTAGGTATATCTATGCGCCGCGTATCCCGTCCGGAAACGTCGTATCGTCATTGCGTCGCGCCGGATTTCGATCGTGAATTGCCGATTTCCGCTCATTAACATATTTTTTGAGCGGAAATCGGCGGGAACGCCCCCGGCGCCATTTTTAAGTTGAAGTAACGATGCGATGGCGAAACTCAGTTACGCTGCTCGCATCGGAACTTCAACCCGGCGTTTCTTGTTTTCTGGTTACAGAAAACAGAAACGCCGGCTCAAAGCCACAGTTAGGCTGGCGGATCACTCGATCCGCCAGCGTAACCTTTCCTGAATCTGGCCCCTAGTGTTTATATTTGAATATTGCCACAAATTGTCCAGATCATGGACATAATGCCATTTTTGTATTCAGAAAATACTGGGTGATCGGGCATCTGAGTGTCGTGTTCACATGAAACATTTGCTATTTCATAGCACTCTTTTCTGAAAAAAACACAACAAAAAACAGAATATGCAGCTTGCATTGGTCGTTTGCCTCTTATCCCTATGGACAAGGGGGACAACACAAAACATTATCTTGCACATAGCCGGAATATTTTCCATAGTATAGAACAACTCAAATATTTAAAACAATTTACAAATTACAATTGCTAAAAATTATTTAAAAAACAATTTAGATCTACATTCATCCCTCCAGGAACTAAAGTTTTCATCTTGTGGATCCATTGTGACTCTTTTTGACTTATAGTCCTTATTTTATGACTTCCCCTCCAATTTTTTGTGTATTTATCGATACCCCAAAACTCCAAACAGGTAGGGTCTTTATTGTGTACTTTCTCAAAATGTCTTGACACATTATGTTTAGAGGATCCTTTAATGATATTTTTCACGTGTTCCTTTACCCGGAGCCCTGAAAGTCCGGGTAAAGGAACACGTGAAAAATATCATTAAAGGATCCTCTAAACATAATGTGTCAAGACATTTTGAGAAAGTACACAATAAAGACCCTACCTGTTTGGAGTTTTGGGGTATCGATAAATACACAAAAAATTGGAGGGGAAGTCATAAAATAAGGACTATAAGTCAAAAAGAGTCACAATGGATCCACAAGATGAAAACTTTAGTTCCTGGAGGGATGAATGTAGATTTCGATCTAAATTGTTTTTTAAATAATTTTTAGCAATTGTAATTTGTAAATTGTTTTAAATATTTGAGTTGTTCTATACTATGGAAAATATTCCGGCTATGTGCAAGATAATGTTTTGTGTTGTCCCCCTTGTCCATAGGGATAAGAGGCAAACGACCAATGCAAGCTGCATATTCTGTTTTTTGTTGTGTTTTTTTCAGAAAAGAGTGCTATGAAATAGCAAATGTTTCATGTGAACACGACACTCAGATGCCCGATCACCCAGTATTTTCTGAATACAAAAATGGCATTATGTCCATGATCTGGACAATTTGTGGCAATATTCAAATATAAACACTAGATGGCGAGGTACTAATATACAGTATGTTGTGAGAAACATATAGGTAAATCAACTCGTGTATGTTGGTTTATGTCTCAAATTACCAAATACACATAATATTCAGTTCCGCTGTAGTAAGTTTATATATGTTCAATCTATTTGAAATGGAAACAGCTACAGCATACTGTTCTCGAGTGCGGCGGGCTACGGGAAAATGGCCGATGCAAACCTTCCGGTTTTACAGAAATATGATGTGGCTGTATATTTTTTATATTTCTTTATATTCTTTTATATTTTTATAAATATACAGTAAGGCTACTACTGAAAGTCACGCTGTAGCAAGTTTTTAATGTTTAATCTATTCGCAATTGGAAACAGCTCCAGTGTACTGTCCTCGAGTGTGGCGGGCTACGGAAAAATGGCCGATGCGAAACTTCCGGTTTTGCATAAATACGATGTAGCTGTACACAACCAATAGCATTCCCCAGATGAAGACACGTGACCCTGTGTCGTAACGCGTAGGGAAGGGAAGGACGGGCAGATGAGTGACGTGCTGCAAGCGCTACGATCCCGCTGTTTTGATGCGAATTTGATCTTTATTATTTGTAAGTGCAATTTTTTATTAAAACTCCCTGGTTATAAAGATAACGCACTATTGGAGGTTTTCTCTGTTTTTTCTCTGATTCCCCATTTGTGTGGCACTTGGAAATACCTGAGTATATAGACACCCATCGTTTCATTGATCCGTGGGGATTAACAGCAATATTGAGGGAGGCGGCCTACACCAAGGATTATCCTACATGCTGGTTATGTCTTGCTGGAGGTGAGAGTTCTGTGAGACTAGACGTGCCGTGTGGTGGGGCTTTCTCCTTTCCTCACTTCTCTTCAACCGGTGGACACCCCTCTTTTATACTGTTCACATCAAGGACTATAGTGCACTTTCTACTATTATTATTGTTTTTGATCCAACACTGTTTTGGACTGTGTTTCTCCTCTTTGTTTTTGTCACTGATATCACTGATTTAGCACACATTTGTGCACTGTGTGTTTATTTAAATACTGTACATCCTATGTTATGCTTTATCACTTGCGCTAGCACCATAATTTTTATTAATAAATTAGAATCACTTGCAGAATTGAGTGATAGCGATTTGTGGGAAAATTCGTCATAAAAAAATAAAAGAAATGACAACGACAATTCTGCAACTGAGCAAATTTCAGTGATTTTGATTTGTTTACATTATTGAATAATTTTCATTTTAATTACATAATTATTTGTCATAATTATTTATAGTTATTTATTATATAATAATTTATGATTTTGTTTTTCAAACTTTATCATACCCGAGATGTCTACTAGACTCTTGTTTGGACAGATTTAAGTGAGTTATTCCTAAGAATTACAGGCCTACAATACAAAACGCCAATATTCCAAGCAAAATAATGGTACCACTTTCAGCACCTAAAATCTGACATAGTCATACCACCAGGATGGTTAAAGGATAAGTTCACCTTTAGAACATATTACATTTTTCCAAAAAATTTTAGGGTGGAAAATGTAGCGTGCTTCAGCATTTGTAGTCCCCCCCCCCCCCTTGCTTCCTCCTACCTGTGACAGCAGGCAGGGGCATTTTCTTCCCATTCCCACTGTCGCAATTTGAAACAGCGAGGTACAAGCAAACAACAATGCTGAGAGTCTGCAGGAGCCTGCGATTGCACTTGCAATTCGCTAATAATGGGTGCAATGCTCTGCAGGCTTCTTATAAAATAGAATAATAGATGCACATTTTTTTTCAGAGACTGAGGACATGCTTCCTCCAACCTTCAACACAATAATGATATAATGTTAGCCCTAGGCATTCACTAGACTGGAACTAAAAAGCTTATTTTAATGACAAAAAGGTAGAGCTTTTTTGAAAGAATTACTCATGCATGTAATGTTACTGAAAGGTACAATTTAACATAACACTTTAAGATGACTAGTTTTAATCCTTATACTGTTAACATAAGTAAATAGATAGGAATGTATATATATGTTTTGTTTTATATTTATTCAGTTACTTCCTGGTTTGCAGGCCTAGGCAAATGATGTCATGCATCCCAGGAGTCTTCAGCAGGGGATGAATAGTTTTCTCAGCTAAGCAAACTCTCTTATCTGCATATCTGAGCTAAGGGCAGATGGATTTCAGGAAGTAAATGCTACGTGAATCATCTGCCTATACTCAAAATGGCCACAGCCAGAAATGCTAGGGTTTTTTTTTCTCTTAAGCCCTGTACACACGATCGGTCCATCCGATGAGAATGGTCCTATGGACCGTTTTCATCGGTTCACCGATGAAGCTGACTGATGGACTGATGTGTCTATACACCATCGGTTCATGAACAGATCGTGTCACAATGCGGAGACATAAAACACAGCGACGTGATGAAAAAAACAAAGTTGAATGCTTCCAACATGCGTCGACTTGATTCTGAGCATGCGTGGATTTTTAACCGATGCTCGTGCGTACTAACGATCGTGTTTTGACCCATCGGTTAGCCGTCAATTGGTTCGATTTTAAAGCAAGCCATCTGTTTTTGGACCGAAGGATAACGGACCGATGGGGCCTACACACGATCAGTTTGGACCGATGAAAACGAACTTCAGTCCGTTTTCATTGGTTTGAACCGATTGTGTGTATGCGGCTTAAGTGATTTCTCATCAAAATAAAGCGAGACATGAATGGATGGGGGAAATTGCTTTGAATATTAAAAATGTATTAAATTACATTTTTGGTTTGTGTTACTCAGATGCAGTGTAGTTCTGCTTTAAGGTGCTCACCATTATGCCTGAATTCTGGGATTTTCTGATGGTAAAAGCTAGCCCACTTCCTCCCACCCCTAACATATTTCTCTTGGCCAGTGAGGCAGCCTATCATAGTCCAATTAGAATGTGATAGAGGTGGTAGGGATCATGCAAATTGAAACAATACTAGGTAGTATCAGAGCTTACAGATTGATCTCTTTTTCAGATGTAATTCCAGTGATATTTTGTAGCCTTTGTCAGTAGGCGAGTGATAAAGGGGAACATGGACCTATCATCACTGGAGAAGACCAAACTAGGAGATATGTTTGCTATAAAGTGAAATTATGCTATACATACTTGCACACTTTAGCAAGTGCTACTGTGACTCCAAGCAATTTAGTTCCGCTTTTATGGTAATGTATTTTTTATACTGTCCTATTAGTCTATTAAACTTTTTCCAAAAAAACAAGCAGTCATAGGTTTTACTCAAGATCCAGAAACCCCTCCTAACTTTTGAAAACAAGTCAACTAGAATAAACATTTTTTTTTTAAATTTCTCTTTACTGGGATTGGATCTTTGAAGCTTCTAAAACATTTCTGTGCCAGCATAAAGCTTGCACCTTTTATAGATAATCCCTATTGCCCAGAAATAATACTGCAAATCACTGATAAAAATTGACTGTTTTAATCTTTTACTCTTTGGAGGCTTTCTTTAACCACTTCCATACCAGGCACTTACGCACCTTCCCGCCCAAGCCAATTTTCAGCTTTCAGCACTGTCGCAATTTGAATGACAACATGCATGCTACACTGCACCCAAACAAAATTGGCGTCCTTTTTTCCCCACAAATAGAGCTTTCTTTTGGTGGTATTTGATCACCTCTGCGTTTTTTTTTTTTTTGCGCAACAACTAAAAATAGAGCGAAGATTTTGAAAAAAAAAAAAGTTTTTATTTTTTTCTGTTAATTTTTTTGTAAATGAGTATGTTTTCTCTTTCAATTACGGGCACTGATATGGTGGCACTGATGGGCACCGATGAGGTGGCACTGATGGGCACCGATGAGGTAGTTCTGATGGGCACAGATTAGGTAGCACTGATAGGCGGCGCTGGTATGGGGCACTGATGGGCACTCATGGGCGGCACTGATGGGCACTCATGGGCGGCACTGATGGGCACTCATGGGCGGCACTGGGCACTCATAGGCGGCACAGGTGGGCACTCATAGGCGGCACAGGTGGGCACTGATAGGTGGCACAGGTGGGCACTGATAGGTGGCACAGGTGGGCACTGATAGGTGGCACATGTGGGCACTGATAGGTGGCACAGGTGGGCACTGATAGGTGGGCACTGGGCATGGATTGGCACTGACAGACACTGGGGTGGCACTGATGATCACTGAGGGGTGGCACTGATGGATCACCTGTTGCCAATCAGTGTCCATGTGTGGGCACTGATTGGCATTATTGGCATTATTTTTTTTTTACTGCCCTTTTTTTTTTTTGTCCTTTTTTTTTGTAAGTACCCTGGTGGTCTAGTGTGGGCACTCCCTGGTGGTCCGTGTGGCGATCCGAGGGGGGGCTGCGCTGATAAACAATCAGCGCGAACCCCCCTGTCAGGAGAGCCGCTGATCGGCTCTCCTGTACTCGCGTCTGTCAGACGCGAGTGAGGAAGAGCCGTCGGCGGCTCTTCCTGTTTACATCGTGATCAGCCGTGATTGGACACGGCTGATCACGTGGTAACGAGGCTCCGCCGGAGACTCGTTACCGAGATCGGAGGTGCAGGGTGTCAGAGAACGTTTGAGAACGGCTAGTCACGATTTCATAACCACTTCCCGGCCGTAAATCGGCTATTGGCCGGGCGGGAAGTGGTTAAACAGAGAAATTCTCAAATACTCATGTGAAAACTCCCTTCTGTCTATGCTTAGTAGTAAATAATTATACATAGCTACTCTAAAGCCTTGTACACACAACCGTTTTTCCGTCTGGAAAACTGCCATGACAGCTTTTTGATGGGAAAACCGGTCGTGTGTACAGGGCTCAAGGTTGTAGAGTGCATGCTGCCATGTGCATCTTGGAACTTTCTGCATTTTTTATTACTGTTTGTGTATTTAAAACGCTAAATACAACCCCAATTCCAAAAACGTTGGAGCGCTTTGTAAAATCGAAATAAAACCAGAATACAATGATTTTCAAATCTCATAAGCCCATATTTTATTTACAATAGAAAATAGAATACATGTCAAATGTTTAAACAGATTTTTTTCTTTAAATGTACCATTTAAAGAAAAAAATAAGGTCATTTTGAAATTCATGGCAACAACGACAGGGCAAAAAAAAAAAAAGCTGGCAAAAATGTAACTAACAAGGAAGAGCTGGAAGAACATTTTGGAACTAATTAGATTCATTGACAGCAGGTCAGTAACATGGTTGGGTATAAAGAGTACGTCTTGGAGAGTCAGTGTCTCAGAAGTAAAGATGGGCAGAGGTTCATTAATCCGTGAAAAGCTGCGTCTACAAATTGTTAAGCAGTTTCAGAATAATGTTCCTCAATGTAAAATTGAAAAGATTTTATATAAATCATCATTTGCAGTACATAATATCATCAATAGATTCAGAGAATATTAAGAAATCTCTGTCCGGATGGGACAAGGCCGGAATACAATATTGGATGCTTGTGATTGTCAGGCCATGTACACACGATCAGACCAAACCTATGAGACTGGTCCGACGGACCATTTTCATCAGAGCCACCGCTGAAGTGGTCTGATGGTCTGATGTGCGTACACACCATCAGACCAAAATCCGATCAGACCTGAACGCGGTGACGTAGAACACAACAACGTGATGAAAAAACGAAGTTCAATGCTTCCAAGCATGTGTCGACTTGATTCTGAGCATGCGCGGGTTTTTGGTCCGATGCTTTTGTGTACTAACCATCGTTTTGGTCCGACGGACAGGTGTCCATCGGACAGATTTTAAAGCAAGTTTTAAAACTTTGGTCCGATGCCCAGCGGTCCGATGGGCCGTACACACGATCAATTTGGTCCGATGAAACTGGTCTTTCAGGCCAGTTTCATCGGACCGGTCTGATCGTGTGTACGTGGCCTCAGACAGCACTGCATTTAAAACAGACATGATTCTGTGATGGACATCACTGCATGGGTTTAGGAATACTTTCAAAAATCACTGTCTGTGAACACAGTTGGCCTTGCAATCCAAAAAATGGAAGGCCTATCATACAAAGAAGAAGCCATATCTGAACATGATCCAGAAATGCTGCCATCTTCTCTGGGCCAAAGCTCATTTAAAATGGTCTGTTGCAAAGTGGAAAACTTTTCTGTGGCAGACAAATCAAAGACAAATCAGAGACAGCGTATGAACGCAAAACTGAATAAGTCTCCCGACAGAGTTCTCTGAGGTGGAAAAAAAAATCAAAATCTGACATTCATTTTTAGAACCATGAGCGCCATGACCTCTGGATTAAATAGGAAAGGGACCTTCTGACTTGTTCTTGGCACTCAGGTCAAAAGCCTCCATCTCTGATGGTATAGGGGTGCATTAGTGCAGGGGTACCCAACCTGCTGAGCCCTCTGATGTGGCTTGTGACCTCCTGCTTTGGGATGGCAGGTCAGCAAGCCCAGATCGTGGGTTCCTGTCCCGCCAACACAGAGCATCACTGTTGATAATGGAGCCGGCTGTAGATGAAGCATGGGGCTGCAGTAGAGAGCAGAGCTGATGCTTCCTGTATAGTGCCACTTCCAGTCATAGACAGAGTGATACCAAATGCACTCCACCAGGACAGCAACAGCAAGACCTACAGGGTGATTCCTGAAGTGAAGATTGTGTTTAAAGGTCAGTTTTTATTTTTAAAATCACATAGCAATGGGCATATCTGTTCTGTTCTGCACTGCTTACTCCGGGCTGCTTTTTAGCTGATCCACTGATGCACTGCACTGCATCTGCACTGAGCCATAGACTTCTGTTTGTATCTGCGTATTTGGTATGCTTTCTGAAAGTGCACCACACCTGCAGGATAAAATAGAATTCTATGGCAAAGTACAGCTAACCCACAGGAAAGCCAACGGTGCACTGCACCCACGGTGTGGGTAAACTGCAGCACATCAGTGTGAAATCAGCCTTAGTCCCCTTTCACATGAACAGTCCAATTAGGTTTGCCTATCTGTTTTTCAGGTGGACCCAATAGGATCTTGCATTCACTTCTATGGTAGACTTGTATCCATTTATTAGACATGTGCAGACTGGAATATTTTGTTTTGTTTTTTCGTTTTCGTTTGGAAAATAAATTTATTTAGTTACTCCCGAAAATCGTTTTGATTTATTAAGTTTTTCGTTGGGGAATAGCTTTCGTCCGAAAATCCAATAATACTTGGTTTCTGTCGAATGGCAAAAAAAATAAGATAAAAAAATTTGACGTTCCTTCGAATCTTTTTGCCCGTTGGTAAAGGGTCAAAGAATATTCTTTACGTCTCATAAATCGAAATCTATTATTTCTATAGTGTCGAATCTTTTCTCTATGATGTCAAATCTTTTCCCTATAATGTCGAATCTCTCTATATCGAATTTTTACCGCAACAAAAACGAAAATTAAGCATTTTTTATGTCGGATCTTTCGGTTTTCGTTTCTTGCACTTTCGTTATCGTTTGTTAATACGATAACGAAAAAAACAGATTTTCGGACGAAAACGAATGCACATGTCTACCATTTATACCCACCTACCTCCAATCCAATCTGCTAAAAATAACAGACGGGGATCTGTCTTCTTCCGTTTGGGTGGATCGGATCAGAGGGTCCATAGAGTAGAACAGACCTTTCATCCACCCACTCTACTCATTGGGGCCTGTGACTGGTTATCAGTCACTTAAGTGGCCCTCGCTCCACAAAAGGTTGGTCACCCCTGCATTAGTTTGTATAGAATGGGCAACTTGCATATCTGAAAAGATACCATCAATGCTAAAAGATATCTCCAGGTTTTACAGGTTCCAGCAACTGGTCTCCTCAGTTGCCAGATATTAACAGAGTGTTGGTAAAAGAAGAGGAGATGCCACACTGTGGTAAATGTGGCCCATTCCCAACCTTTTTGAGAGGTGATGCTGCCATAAAATTAAACGGTTTGTTTCTAATTGAAACTGTATGGATCCATGCAGAGCAGGGAGGGTGACACACTGAGTTACTTATTTGATCTTTTAGCTCAGAGGTCTCAAACTAGTGGCCCTCCAGCTGTTGCAAAACTAATAGTCCTATGAGGCATTGCAAGGCTGACATGGCTGCCACGGGCAGAGGCATGATGGGACTTGTAGTTTTGCAACAGCTGGAGGGCTACCAGTTTGAGACCCCTGATTTAGCTGTTTTTGTAATTTTCTCAGATATTTAGCTTTATACAACAGGTTCTGAATAAAATCTGATAAGGAGTGTAATAACACTCATTCCACTATTAAAGTGCCCTTTTCTTGTACACACTTCATACCCTATGCAAAATGTCAGTGTTGAAAAAAAATGTTTTAAACTTGAAGAGAAAGATAGATATACTTACCTTACACCGTCGCTCTTCATTTTTTTTCTACTTCTTCATTTTTTTCAGATAGCTTCATTTTTACTTGGGATGGGGGATGGGATCTACAAGATAAAAGGACTTTGTATTCTCATGTAAGGTCTTCTGTAATGCAGCCCTGGAAGTCAGCATCCATTTCTAAAATGCAATCAATAATCAAATAACACATGTGCAGTAAAACCTTGTTTTGCGAGCATAATTCATTCCAGAAACAAGATTGTAATCCAAAGCACTTGTATATCAAAGCATTTTTTTTACAGGGTATAAAAGATAAGAGGCACCTCTAAGTGTAGCAATAAGTTGCTAAATGTTGTATCCTCATTAAATGTAACTGTATTGCTACACTTAGGGCTCTTTCACACGTCCGTTCAGTTCGTCCGTTTTTTGGACATCCGTTAACGGACCTCAATGCTTCCCTATGGGTTAGCGTCCGTTAGCGTATGAGTATCTGCTAACGTCCGTTAACATCCGTCTGCGGTAAGCTCCGTTTTTTTGGACGGAAGAAAACCCTATTTTTCTTCCGTCAAAAAAACGGAACGGATGAAAAACGAACGTTAGCGGATGATCCGTTTACCATCCGATCCGCTAACGTCAGTTTTTCATCAAAATATGTAAAAAAAAAAAAGTTCTAAAAAAAAACGGATGAAAAAATGGATGAAAAAAACTGATGAAAAACGGACGGAAAACGGAACGGAAACGAATGTAAACGGACGGAAAACGGACGAAAAACGGATGAAAAAACGGATCAACTGAAGGGGGAAAAAACTGATCTAAAAAACTGAACGGACGTGTGAAAGAGCCCTTAGGCCTCATTCACACTTCAGTCCGTTCAGGTCCGCCTGTCAGTTTTGGAGCATGCATCTCTATGGAGCGTCGGATGTTAGCGGAGACATGTCTGCTGACATCCGACCTGATCCGATCCACTACACTTAGGCCGCTGACATCTGACCTGATCCGATCCGCTACACTTAGGCCTCATTCACACTTCAGTCCATTCAGGTCCGACTGTCAGTTTTGACGGCGGACCTGAACGGGCGCTCCATGCATCTCTATGGAGCGTCGGATGTCAGCGGAGACATGTCCGCTGACATCCGACCTGATCCGATCCGCTAAAAACAAACATATGGGGGATACGTCCCCATCCATCCATGCGGATCGGATCGGGTAAGATCTGATGAAAACGGACATGCTGTCCGTTTTCATCAGATCGCTCCATAGGAGACAGCGGCGCTCAACAAGCTCCTCCCCGCTCAGTGAGCAGAGAGGATCTTGTCATTCGTCGGCTCAGCGCAGATCTGCGGACTGATCTCCCACTGAGCTGGCGGACGCAGGTGGACTCCGTCGGGACAGAGCTGTTTTTCCATATAGTGTGTTAAACACATCTTTTGTGTTAGCAATAGCAACCTTTCAAAAGAAGTAAAAAATAAAACCCAATTGACCTTTTTTCATTCATAATTTTATCCATAACATTCTACTATGTTTTGTAGTTCTCTCAATTTGACATTGTGTGACGTGTCTGCATGCCTTTAATCCAGTGACTGTGTGTTCATTTCAACAACTCTTTTTTTTTTTTTTTTTTTATGGAAATTTACATAGAATTTGGTATGAAGCCATGTTTGCTGGGATTGTGTAAAAATGTACTGCATTTAGATATGTTTTTATCACCTAATCAACAGTTAAACCTGAAAGTGGAACTCCAGCTAAAGTTCTTCTATTTAGTATTATGTCCCAGCTTAAGAGATTTCAGGATTTAACCTCCCTGGCGGTATGATTCTTTCTGATTTTAGGTGCTGAAAGCGGTACCATTATTTGCAAGGAAATTTGGCGTTTTATACTGTAGGCTTGTAATTCTAAGGAATAACTCACTTAAATCTGACCAAACACGAGTCTAATAGGCATCCCGGGTATGAATTAAAAAAAAAAAAATATATAAATGATAATATAATAAATAATTATAAATAATTATAACAAATAATAATATAATTATAATAAAAATTATTTAATAATGTAATCAACTCAAAAACACTGAAATTTGCTCAGTTGCAGAATTGTCGCTGTCATTATTATTATTTTTTTTATGACAAATTTTCCCACAAATCGCTATCGCTCTATTCTGCATGTGATTCAAATGTATTATCGCTGTTTTCTAGCTGATCTAAAACCATTTTTGACATAAAGGGACACTTTTGGTTGCTATGGACAATCTACAGTTTGCAGGCAGAAAGAACAGTTTTTATTATATAAAAGGACATGCAGGGCACAGGGCAGACCACTAGGGACAAGGGGGGGGGTGTATTTTTTACATACAGTACTGTAATCTATAAGATTACAGTGTACTGTATGTACTGTGTTTGTTTACGTTTTTGAATTTGGCGCCGTTCTCCGCCCCCGTGCGTCGTAACGTCGCAGGGAACGGAGATCGACGGCACTCGGGGACACTGTGTGAATCCGCTCGCTCACACAGCGTGGATGCATCGCTGTATCCAGAACCAAGGTAAGCCAGCGCGCGCTGTAGGCTCTGCATAGCTACCCTGAGCGTGACTCGGGGTTACCGATAATGGCACAAAAAAAACACCCCGAGTCACGCTCGGGGATACCGCCAGGGGGGTTAAAAGAAAGTGAAAATAATCTCTCCAATAAGGACACAGTCAACAATTAAAGCATTCTCTGTGACAGAGTGGGGAAGAGTTAGAATTTGTATCTTGTTTTATTGTTGTCTGTACACCAATTGGGGAGATTCCCTTACATGTGACCAAGGGCCTTGGCTTTCACAAATCTAGCTTTGAAGGACATGTAAAACTGAATTTTGATTAAAGGTGCGGTAATTAATATAGTGTTTCTTTCACTATTAATTTATTTATTTCAGCAAGACTATTAACTTAGCTAAATAATACTATTTGAGGTTTACTTTGAGTAATATACAAATGTTATCACGTGTGAAGTGATGTATAGGAGTGTTGTAACAAACAAAACTGTGGGTGGGGTTGATTTACTAAAGGCAAATCCACTTTGCACTACTACTACTTACAGCGACTGCACTTCCAAGTGCACTTGTAGTGCAAAGTCTTTTTTCCTTTCGTAAATAACCCCCTATGAGTACCATGTGTTTTGTTTAATGCAATAAACTTGATTTAAACGATATAAGCACTATCAACTTTTTTCTATTAACATTGTGGGTACTATGGACCATCTATGAGGAGATAGTGGAGAGAAGGCTTGGAACACGCCATGTTGTAGCCCTGGAGAGGCTAAAAAGCTGTTCTGACCCTACTTAGCTGTAGTGGTCACATTACTTCAGGTGACATTACTCCTGGAGGGGGGGCGGGAGGGGGCACCTGCAGTGATTTATTTGTCTTCACCAACTGTGAACACGAAGGGAGTGGACGCAGTATGTGAAACCCGATTTATGTGGAGAAAGACATTTCTTCTATGTTTGCATGGACAACATTTTCACTTTATCTGGATTTTATAATTCTATATACACTTACCTATTTGGTTTTGGTGACACAAGTTAATGTTGTTCGAGACTGGGGAGTGCTAGGTATCCTCTGGGTTCAGTGGGACTTGGTCAACGAAAAAAAAATCCGATCACCTGATATATGCTCTGTAACCCAGGTTAATTCAGTTGCCCATTCAACACTGGACTTTGTGCCTGTGAGATCATCTGAATTGAACTTAGCTAGACAATGTCATGGCTGGGGTACACATCAACAATCAGGGAGGAACAAGAGACCTTGGATTCTGCATAGTGGTGGATTGGATTTTGGTTTGGGCAGAACTTCATTTTCCAACCTGACCACTGTGCACATCTCTGGTGGGTACAATTTGCAGATCCAAATGATTGTCATATAAAGCATTAAAATCTCCTTAAAAAATGTGCATATTATGTGTGTACAACAATCATTTATCAAAAAACAACTCATATGTTACCCAAAACAGCTCCTATGTTGCATACAATTAAATTGTTAAATATAAAAAAAAAATCAAAAAGTATACATGGTCCCAAGTGAAGAAATACATAAATCCCAGTAGTGCAAAATCCTTCTTCTTCAATGAAAGTGTGCTCTTGTCTTACATGTTTCATTAAGAATGTCATCAGGAGAAAGCATGGATTGTGTTTTTACACTTGGGGATACTACACTACTGGGATTTATGATTTTGCACAACTGGAATTTGTATATTTTTTCAACAATGTATTTGTGTGCAATTTTCCCTCCCTTTCCTAACCATAGTTTTTTGCTGTTTTACAGGTGCGCACAATTTTAAGGCTTGATATGTTTGAAATCTATTTACTCAACGCAACCTTATCTTTCTTTTTTGTTTACAAACGGTTTATTGAAAAATAAGTCTCAATACAGTTATGAAGTACAGTGGCAAGAGGTACAAAAAAATAAAACATATGTACATATTTATATATATATCAGCAGTAAGCATCTGTGAAACATAAACATAGCAGTAAATCAAGAGGAGAAAAAATAGGTCCTGGTAAGTATAAAAGGTCATTCAGTAGCAATATATAGTGACAAAATGGTCTAACGAATTAGTTTAATGGCCAATGGGAAAGAAAAAAAAAAAGGGGGAAGATAATAGACTCACATCTTTATTCAATGAATTAACAGAGATAGGTCCCACGGTTTCCATTTTTGATCGTATATGTCCATAGAATCATATAAGGTGTGGTGAATGCGTTCTGCTAGTTTGATGGACAACATACGATCCATAATTTGGGACCATGGCACTGTAGCGGAACGCCAGTTGAGAGCTATAGCCCAGTGTATTGATGTGAGCAAGGTGTGTATTAACCTAGTGTGGGCTATAGGAATGTCAGGGATAGGATAAAAAAGGAGACATAATTTAGGTGTTAGTTCTATTCTTCTACCTGTTATCTGTTCTATTTTGATACTGAGTTGTTGCCATGTATTTCTGAGGTGTGTGCAGTCCCAGAAGGTGTGTATGAGGGAGCCCTGGTCTGGGCAACCTCTGAAACACAAGGGAGAGATTTCAGGATAGAATGAGTTAATTCTGTCAGGGGTGAGGTACCATCTATGTTGAAGTTTTATAGCAGATTCCTAGGTTATTTGCCATGCTGTCCCATTGTTCCGTGGAGAAGGATTCATCAAGATCTGACTCCCATTGCAACATTTGGCGTGTTTTGTCTGGTAAATTGTGTTCATTTAGGTTTCTGTACATTCTAGATACCAAGCCCCTGTCTCGAGGTGAAGTAAGACACATTTTTTCAAATATTGTGAAGGGGGTTTGGAGGTTAAGAGAAAAGTTTTTTTGATAGAATAGTTTGATATTATTGTAGTCTGAGAGATCAGTATCTTTAAGTTTATATTCTGATTGCAAATCTAAGAATGTGCGAAAAGTATTGTTTTTAGTGAATGCTTTAAGGTTAGATAGATTGAGGAGTTGCCAAAGAGAGTATTGGTTAGAGTGTAGGTCAGGGGGGGGAAATAGGGGGTCCCCCAGGAAGGAAGCTAGGGGGGGAGTTCTGAGGATACATTAAATTTATGTTTATGTCTGTGCCACAATAGTAGATCCTGATGTACCACTCTGTTGAGGCTGCCCATACTTTGTGTTTTAATAGATTTGGACCATAGAAGGCCTTGGAGGTGGAACGGTAGGACAGACTGTTCCTCAAATTCTAGCCACGGGATATGATTGGAGGGTGCATACCATTGTGCGAGTTGTGTATACCTGGCTGAGAGATAGTATAGCCATAGGTTGGGAATACCCAACCCGCACTTCGATTGAGGTCTAAACATTAGTGCATAACCAAATCTGGGTTTTTTATTTTGCCATATGAACTTATATGAACGCAACCTTATCTTTCATATTTACCAAAAACTGGGTATTATATTGCGTTTGTGTGTATTAAATTTCAAAGGGCATTTGCGAAGAATTGTGAAGAATTATAAAATTGACCCAGTAGAAAAGTGGTAGAGTGGTAAAGCATATTTTTTTCCTAATTAAAATAATAAATGTTATACTTACCTGCTCTGTGCAATGATATTTCACAGAAAGGCCCCGAACTTCCTTTTCTGGTTTCCCACGCCAGGACTGTCTGCTCCTGCTCTTCTGTATCTGCTACATAGCAAGCGTTTGTTATTAGGACAGATTTGTGGGCCCGCTCCTGAGCTTGGCTATGTGTGCCCATTGATAATAACAGCGTGACACAACCCCTAACCCTGCACCTTGCTCTCTCCACAGAGGATTCCATTGACAACAGCAGGAGCCAATGGCTCCCAATGCTGTCTGTAAGCTTGTGAGAAGAGAGAGCAGTGCTCCCGCTCTCAGGCAAAATGCTGGATCTCGAACCTGTGCAGTAAATGTCTTTGCAGGGCACTCTCTCTTACTGACAGGTTGCCATAGAAATAGAGGAAGTTCCCACCCCATTGCTATAGCAACCAGTCAATCAGAACATCCCGTTTGCCTAATTTCCTGTCTGGAAGGCGCACAAGATTTCTGTATTAGGCGATTCCCATGGGCTCCTGGGATAAATGACGCAGATATCCCAGGAGTCCATGGGAATCGCCTAGTGACGTCATCGCCTAGGCAGCCGGAGCCAGAAGTACCAAAAAGGTATTTAAAATATTATTTTTTTGATATTTTAAATATAAAGGAGGATGGACAATAGATTGATCTGAAATTAAAAATACGGGTGGAACTCCGCTTTAAGCTGCCTCATGTGTTCTGAAAGCAAAGCATATGGTGTTTTTGAAATTTACCTTTTGGCAAATGTGCCTTTTGTAAATGAAGCAATCAGTGCTACTTGTCATATTATATATTTTTTGTTTTTTAAAACAGAATCTTAAGCAGACCTGGTATCAGATATATCTATATGTTAAGTGCATGCAGGGGGAGTAATACGTGAACGTAATGCTTACATGATTGTAATACCTTTGGCAGAGTTCATAGTACTCCCCCGAAGCCTTTTCATCTTCTTTAACATCATCCAAGGTATGTCATATGCCTGCATCCCCCGCTATGTGCTGGAGTCACATCTGCAGACCCCTACAGGACACAGTAATGATATAGGGTTATCATTTTATGAGAAAGGACGTAGGCATCTAATACATTCTTAGTATTGTTTGGTCATGGAAGGTGAGAGTTGGAATGAGCCCCTACACTCGGTTGTGAAGATTCTGCTGATGGCCTAAGGCAACAAAGTCATTTATTGCAAAATAAAAGGCACCAAAAAAAGCATATTTCGATTTTACCTTTTAAAATTTGGACCACAATATAAGCTTTGGCATATCAATTAATGGATCACGTTTGCTGGGTAAAGATCTGCACACCCATACGAGCCCACCGGAGAAGCATGCCAGTTATCCTCGTGCATTTCCTTTTAGTAAATCAAGCCCAACATGTTTTTTCTTAAATCATTTCTGCTTCATCTGATCATTGTGTTATTTAAATCGCCTTTTTAGGAGCTCATATTTATTTGGCTGCTATTCTGCAGTTTTGGTGTAGTAAGTCTTAACGCCTCAAAATAACACTGTATGGGAGGAATTGTACTCACAACAATCAGAAGTGTGCCCATTCTTTTTCTCTTTTTTCATGTACAATTGGCTATTCCCTGTCTTATGTGGCATTGGTATAGGGGAAGTGAGTCTACCTACTACGAACTGAGAGTCTGCCACATCTGATCTATGAAGGTTGGAATAAACCATTTCTTCTTGTACCAATAATAGAAGCCCTGTAGGACATCTACTTTACTACTATTTCAAAAACAAATTTTTAATAACATTAAAACAATAATTATTTTACTACTTGAGATACATTGGTAAGAAAAAGGGCTTTAAATTACCTGTTTTGGGTTATAAAACTGAATGTTTAGTATGCTTTGCTGTTTTACTTGTAATATGAACATACATGTGAAACAACTCAGTTAAAACAGATGTTAACGTATGATTTAAAAGCCCAATCAAATACCCACAGAAGAGGTGTTCATAAATAATAAAATGTTTTGCTTTTGTTTCCAGTTACAAGTTTCTTTGCTCTTGGTACCAGGTCCCTGACCTTTTTTTCATTCCCTTTCTATTATCTGACGAGAGTTGTGCATAGGAAACATTTCATTCTCTGTGACATCACTAAATGTAACTCCCTCCTCTTCCTATTAGCTGAAAAGTCAAACAGGTGTCCTGTCAGAAAGCTGCTACCCATCAAAAGAAGGCAACAGAAGTGACGTTCCGTCTGAGCCATCTTGGTACACCCACACTCACCTGCAGTCAGAAGGCGGAAGCGGACATCTTTTTACACCCACTAGAGTCTTGCATTTCACACTTATTTTTACCAGTAAACTAAGCTTGTATACTGTAGTCAAATACAGTATTTTGAAATCTGTGACACTGTTTTGATGTTAAATTTTAAAAGCAGCGGCAAACCTAATTAGGTGACTACTGAAGGCAATTGTTTACACTAGATTTTAGTTAGGGGTTTCAGAGTAAAGGGGGCTAAATACAAATGCACACCACAATTTTCAGATATTTATTTGTAAAAAAAAAAATTGAAAACCATTTATCATTTTCCTTCCACTTCTCAAATGTGTGCCACTTTGTGTTGGTCTAGCACAAAACCAATAAAAAAAATATATATATTAATTAGGTTTACATACAATTTAGGCCAACTTTACACTGCATGGTCCCCCACAAATAACCCCCTCCCCCCAAGGGCTCCTCAATATACTTTTCCAAAATATACTTACAGTTTGACAATGTCTTCTGGCTGGTGACACGGGTCCTCTTCTTCTCCTGGTGTTCTCCAGTGTTCTCCAGTGGAGAAGCGTAAAGCGATGCTGATGTAATGACCTCAACACCACTCTCTGCATCAATACACGGCAAATAAAGGTTGCTGTGGTAATGCCCCATCAAGTTATGAGGTCTGTATGACCTGCATTCCTTAGTATGTTTTTTGGGCATCATTTAACCTGGAAGACTGAAGATAACGTATGCTGAAAAAAAAAAAAAGTAATGCCGGGGACAGTTTTAAAATGAAGGTGACTAATGCAACCTGAGCTTGCTTTTTTTTTACATTTTGCTCAGAGATTATTAAATGCCCTGAGTTGGTATTTAAACACAAGGTAAAAAGGTGTATATACTGCTATTTATCACCATTACCATGAACTAATTCACACTTCAGTATTTTTATTTGTTGATTAAATTTACCACTCTGTGTATTCTTTAATGTATTGTTGGTGAGGTACAGGATGCAGTTAAGCTGTGCTGTTACCCACCAGTGCATGAAAAGCTTTATATTTAATGTGTCTGCAGTTTATAATTGTGTGCTAATTACTATGCAGATGAGATGCATCTATCCGTATTAATCGTGGAAAGGCTGGAGGATAAAAAAGATGATGTGAGGGATGTGAGGGAGGTGGGAATCCAATGGAACATACTAAACTAGTTCACTCCTGGGATATTTCCCATCCAGTTCATTTTATACAGCACAACGATGACCAGTGATCCCTGACATCTTGTTTATGCTGTGTTTGCATATGAAAATAGCCATTTGTCATAGATCTTCACGCAATGTTATAATGACCTTGACCAAGCAAAGTAATGCAAATTATAAAGCCATATTTCTCTTAATAGAAGCACAGAGTATCAGAAGTCATCACAAAATTGTCCTTAAAGTATATATGAATCCAATCACTAAAATCTCATCTAAGACTTTACCCATCATATAATTTCAAAAGCAATTTGTCTATATTCGTAAATTTGCATTTTTCATTCAAATATAAACTGACGACCGTGTCATAAAGGTCTTTGTTTAAGCACTTCCTTTTATAGGGTGACAACACTCCCTACTTTGTCTTCTAATTGTTCCTTTACATTGTTACCCTTTTGTCACACAAGCTTCCTATGGAGACCACAACATACCATGTTGATGCACATTGCATAGGCATACAGAAGACCAGCATCACAAAGACACAACAAAAGATGCAAAGAGGTGCAAACAGTATTTTATTTTGAAAGCTATTTTGTGAGAACATTTATGGAATGGAATGATTAGGGAAACTATGTGTAGCACATAACAATAGCAAACAAAAAATTCTCCTGCGCTCTGGTGTTTCCTGCTATAAGGGCAACGTGATCCAATTTCAAGGCAAAGTCTAAGATCTTGCAGCCCTCCTCAGAATCATGGGAATTCATAGAACTAAAAAAGAAAAGAAAAAGGAGGGTGTACCGACCTAGTGCATTACCATTTATTTATTTTTTTATTTTTTTAAATACTTGGCCACAATAACATACAGACCTACACCATATATAGTCTCAAGATATACTTCCTTCTTAAAATGTTCTACATTCACTAATACTGGATTTTTACCTCCTCCCATCTTGGGCCTAGTTGTCCAAGGCCTGTACTCCTTACATTTTCTTATCGGAGATATGACCACAGGGTGAGGGGAGGGAGAGAAGACAGCGAAATAGAGATAGAGAGAGAAAGAAAAAAAATATATAGAAGGGGAATCAGGTTCCCATATAATGTGAAGATTATCAAAAAATATTTTCGGATTTCAGTGTATACTTAATGTGAAAAAAAAAAAAAATATATATATATATATATATATATATATATATATATGTAAAGGGAATCAGATTTCCTTATAATGTGAAGATTATCAGTCTACTATTAATAAAATATTTTCCAATTTTAAGTGTATACCTAATGTGCACAAACTGAAAAAAAAAGGAAGAAAGAAGGGGAATCAAGTTCCCATATAATGTGAAGTTTATCAATCTACTATTAGGCCTCGTACACACGAGGGGATATGTCCGCTGAAAACGGTCCGATGGACCGTTTCAGCAGACATCTCCGCTCGTGTGTATGGGCTAGCGGACAGATTTCTCCACCCGACAGATTTCAAAGCATGCTTTGAAATCTATCCGGTGGAATCTGTCCGCCCGACATGTCTGCTGGTTAGTACACTTACCAGCAGACATGTCGTCCCCCACCACCGCCGCACCGCCGCCGAATGGATTCGGCACATGCGCGGAAGTGTTTAACTTCCTGGTGCGGTGACGTGGCGGTGACGTGGCGGCGTCAACGTCACCACCGCCACGCCACGTCACCGCGCCGTCCGGCGGCGGGGAATTTGATCCGATGGTGTGTACACGCCATCGGATCAAACTCCCGATCGGACATATCCGATGGAAATGGTCCGCGGACCGTTTTCATCGGATATGTCCGATCGTGTGTACGAGGCCTTAGACTTAAGGTCTAACAATCCTATTTCTTTATCCCTAAAGTGCAAGTGCATACTACCACACATATATTAAGGGGAAATAACGGGAAGAGCGAAACAAAAAAAAAAGGAAGAAGAGGAGGGGGGTTTGATGGGGGCAGGGCCGGACATCCCATCCCTCCTACTCCCCATCATTCCCTCCCACCTCACCTCCACCATGATCCCCTAAATCCCTGTATTCTCTCCATCCCCTCCAAATCCCATCATATATTGGCTTAGAGTCAGTATGGAAGGACCACAGTTCCTCCATTATTCTAATTCTATCTATTTCCTGTAACCACTCTCCCATCGAGGGTGCTTCTTTATTCCTCCAGTTCCTTGGTATTATTGCCTTGGCTTGCATTCAATAAGTATGGAACCAAGGAACCTCTATATTTTTTTCGGAATAACCTAGTAGTGTGGAACAGCCAGTCCCATGGGTCATATTTTATCTCCTGTCCACTTATTTTCTTTATCAGCACCAATATTTCCCTCCAGTATATTTGTATCGAGGGGCAGTGCCACCATATATGGGCAAAAGTTCCCTCCATCCCACAATCTCTCCAGCATAAGGGTGATGCCTCTCTATTTATTCTATGAAGTTTTGTTGGGACGTAATACCATTTAGCAAGTAGCTTATAGTTAGTTTCTTTTGCTTTTGCATCTATCGATGTAGAGTGGACATAGTCTAATACCTGTCTCTCCTTATCAATAGATATAGTTTGATTTAATTCTATTTTCCAACTTTCTATTATTTTCAGTCCTTCTAGTTCTCTCGTAGTTGTCAAAATGTTATATATATTTGATATTCCCTGTCTTCCTATTCCCCCTTGTGTTATGTGTTTTTCCCATTGATTTAATTCATTCATGGCTCGCAGGGGTTTCGGCAGAGTGCTTACAAAATGTTGAACTTGTCTGTACCTCCACATATCCCCTGGGAACAGTCCATATTTTTCTCGAAGTTCTACCACTGAACATAGGGCATTACCCTTCATTAGGTCCTTCAATTTTAATGTGTCAGAGGTTGTCCATCTCAGGTTCATACCTCCCCCTTACCCGGTGGAAAGAAGTCTGTGCCTGTAAGCGGCAACAGCGGACTATTGTAAGGCCATTTTTTAATCTTGCAAACTCTGTCCCAAATTATAAAAGTTTCTTTTGTTATTGAAGGAGTCTCGAGAGGCAGTCCTCTATATTGCTTCGGAACCCATATTCTTTTTCCCAAATCCTTTTTGCTTAAACTTTCTTCTACTTCCACCTACTTTTTTTCCCACCTTCCTCCTGGAGCCAATCTGTAATCCTCCTTAGTACTGCCGCCTCATAGTACCTTTTAAAATCCGGCAGCTACCGGAAGCCGACTCGGATGCAAGCCTAGCCTAAGAGCTCTCTCTCTGCCCACAGCATACCGGCTATTTTGGGGACCTTCCACCCGCCATCCATGGGTCGCTCCAGGATGACCAGGTCCACTACGACCAGGGGATCATCCCAGCCCCCTCCGGGGACATCCACGGACCTCAGGGCCTTCTTCACTCAGCCCGGTCTGCCGCAGGACAGGGAGTCCAAGATGGCGCCGGACACGAACGCGCCTGACATGCGGTCCCCCCCGCGGCTCTCTCACTCTGTCCCAGCGCCGCTCCGGACCCCGATTGACCAGATGTCCGTCCCGCAGACGATCGGGAGCGGGCGCCGCTGGTCGGGTGAGCATACACCCCCTGCCTGGTCCCCTTCCACCGCTGTGGCTTCACAGCCGAACTTGCGGGCCGCCGCCATCTTGGGATACCCTGAGCACTACACGCAGTGCTCCGAGGCCTACCCGCAGCTTCTCCGCTCAGCATCTGATCCGGCCATGAGGAGGGAGGAGGCCAGCTCACCAGACCCCACGGGGAGTGCGGAGGACTTTCCAGCGCTGCCACAGTCAGCCCACCCCAGCTCCCACCCGTTTGCTCCGTCCAGAGCTGGGCAGCACACTAGCCTGGGAGAGGGCTCAGTGAGGACACCATCCCCCCCTGGGCTTCAGCATCAACCCCACCCCAGGCCTCTCCAGCACGCTGCGCCCCAACTGGTGTCACTGGCATCTCTAGCTCAACTGACATGCCCCCCCTGTCCCCTCCTCACCCCGGGACAGGGGAGAAGAGGACTCCCCAGTCCCAGCAGGCCCAGGCCTGTGGAACTCAAGAGGGCTGGGGACATGAGAGCCCCATCTGGGGGCCCCCACAGCAGGCTCTCACACAGCCTCCCTCACATCCTGCTTCTCCTTCACAAACACCAGACGTAGCTGCATTCCAGCCCATCCCCCCACAATGGCTTGTATACCTGCAAGCAATGCCTACCAAGGAGGACTTTAAACAGCTCATATTGGACGTGAAATCCACTTGCAGGTCTGAGATCCAAAACCTCCAATCGGGCCTCAAACACCTGGCTGATCGCGTGGAAATGGCAGAGGAGGAAATCCAGGAAACTAAACTGGCAGTTCATCGGACACAAACACAAGGTACGGAACACCGCACATTGCTTAGAGACATGCAGCGTCATTTAGAAGATCTGGACAACAGGGGGCGCAGGAACAACATTCGCGTCCGGGGGATACCGGAATCGGAGGGTCCCGAAGATGTACGCTCCACTTTACATACCCTGTTCAACAACCTGATTGGGGCCCCCCCGACTAAACCCATAGAAATGGACAGAGCTCACCGGGCGCTGCGCCCCAAAGGGGCCACCTCCAAACCCAGGGACATAATATGCAGGCTAAGCTCCTACCCCCTGAAGGAGGAAATAATGCGTCAAGCCCGCCTCGCCCGCAGAGTGACCTTGGATGAAGTCCCCGTTCAGCTCTTCCCAGATCTATCGTGTATCACCTTACAAAAGCGCAGGCTTCTACAGCCATTACTGCGCACCCTGCAGGATGAGAATATCCCGTACAGATGGGGTTTTCCATTTAGCCTCACAGCGAACACCCAAGGCAAGTCAGCTGTCCTGAGATACCCGGAGGACCTCCAAGCATTCTGTGAAACCTTGGACATTCAGATTCCCCAGTTGCCAGATTGGGATCTCGTGGCCACACCACCTCCGCCACCCTCGGTGTGGCAGAAAGTCCCACCACCCAAACGGTCCAGAGGCTCGGAGGGATCCAAGAGAAGCCCACACGGGCACCACAGGAAGAACTGATCCAATCCTACTGGCACGGGTCCCGACCCACAAGATGCCCCCCTCTTTTTCCTTTTTTTCTTTTTCCGCCAATTAGGGACCCGGCCCTGGACACCCCTCTAGTAGCATTACCCATTCCCCATGCCCGAGACTTTAGTCAAGTTTAGCATCAAGGGCAAGTCTCGTCTGAGACTTTAGAGAGAGACCTTTCACCCCCCTTCTCCCACTCCCCTACCTAGTTCCCAGATGTTTTGGACTTTGACACATGCGGTTTTGTTGTTTAGCATGATCGCTTCAGGGTTCCCCTGGGCTCCCCTGGCACGACCCCCAGGGGCCGGGCTGGTGGGGCCCACGGGAAGCCACTCAGACCTGGGCCTGTTGGCCCTGACAGGTCGACACTTAGAGTTATTGTTTTGTTACAGTTGCCTCATTCTAATGTTTTCACTTCTTTCTTCTTTTTATTCTAGATTCCTCTCTCCGTCCCTCCACCCCCGTCATCGTGTGGTTCTACACAGTACTTCCGGAATATCTTGTGTCTTGGTTCTCCTCCTGCGGTGTATGGCTCCCGGCCTCTGGCGCCCGTGTCCCCTCCATCAGCATCAGATAAGTACGGCTCCCTTCACCACCACACACCCTCATGGCTAAGATACTTTCCCTAAACGTCCACGGTTTAAACTCCAATAGAATAAGACACCTGGCCCTGTCAGAGTTTAAGCAGTCGGGGGCGGATGTAATTATGGTCCAGGAAACACATTTAGATAAAGGAGGTTCTTTTGCATTTGCGTCACGGTACTACTCTCAGATATACCTCTCATCAGGGCCCCGCAAAAAGGCCGGAGTGGCCATACTTATTAAGAAAGGGTCTCCCTTTATCAGCTCACACCACTATAGCGACCCACAGGGTCACTACATCATCCTACAGGGACTGTGGCAGAACCAACAAGTGACTTTCTGCACTGTATACGCCCCAAACGTCCGGCAACTTGGGTTCCTCTCCAAGGTGTATGCACGCCTCTTCCGCACCGACAATGGGATCTTAGTAATCGGAGGGGACTTTAACCTGGTCCAATCGGCCACTTTAGACCGCCATGAGGTGAACCCCAGGGTGCCTTCAGACCGAGTACTTAGGGACTCGAGGCTGTTCCGACAGATATCCAGACGTTATGCACTTTTTGATGCCTGGCGGGTTCTCCACCCTGGCAATCGCCAATTTACATATTACTCAGCCCCTCACCGCACACACTCCCGAATCGATTATTTTTTTGTGAACAATACTACCCTACAGCTGGTCAAGGCAGTGCAGATCCGTCCGATCTCCTGGTCAGACCACGCTCCAGTCCTGCTGACCTTAGGAATAGGCTCCCCGGTGGCCAAACCCTGCACATGGCGCCTGAACACATTTCTCCTCCAGCACCTCCCCTCAAAAATAGAGTTGAAATCTACCTTGAAGAATTACTTTGAGGACAATGATACTCCAGATATAACCCTCTCCACTTTGTGGGAGGCTCACAAGGTGGTGCTGAGGGGGAAGTGCATAGGCTTGTCTTCAGCCATGAAAAAAAATGCTCAGGCGTTAAAACAGCGTACAGAGGTAGAACTCAAGGCTTTGGAACGACGGCTGCAGGAATCCCCTACTCTATCGCTCCTGAAAAAGATCTCTACACTGAGGGCCACCCTGGGAGACATAGCGCTGGGCAAAGTGGAAAAAGCACTACTTAGACTCAGACAAAGGTTCTACGATAGGGGTAACAAAGCCCACTCCCTCCTGGCCAGAAAACTACGCGACAGCACCCAGGCCATGACCCCGCACCAGGTCCAGAATAACACGGGAGACCTAGTCTCTCACCCTAAAGACGTAGTCCAAACCTTTGCAGACTTTTACACAACTCTATACAATAACCCTGACATCCCCCATGATCCTCCATCTCCTGACCTCATTCAACGCATGACCAGTTACCTGGAGCAGAGTGGTGTCTCCAGGCTCAAACCCTCGGATCTGGCCCCTCTGAATGCTTCTATCTCGGAGGAGGAGCTAGAACAGACCATTAAATCCCTGCCCTCACACAAAGCCCCGGGACCCGATGGATTCCCCTATGAATACTACAAAACATTCCTCCCCCTACTCTTGCCTCGCATGTGTAAACTATTTAATGCATTCCTCAGGGATACTCCTATTCCTGGGGACATGCAACGTTCCTTCATCACGGTGATTCCAAAGCCGGATAAGGACCCCTCCCTGTGTGCCAACTACAGGCCCATCGCCCTTCTGAACTCCGATTTGAAAATCTTCACTAAATTACTGTCCATCCGACTGAATTCAGTACTCCCCTCCCTCATACACAAGGACCAGATGGGATTTGTCCCGCTCCGTCAAGCTGGGGACAACACTAGGAAAATTATTGACCTAGTGGAGGTGGCGAACAGAATGGGTCAGAGGTCCATATTACTGGGCCTAGACGCCGAGAAGGCCTTTGACCGCTTGGGGTGGCCCTTTCTGTTTACCACGCTGCGACATGTGGGTTTTAAGGGGCCATTCCTGCGGGCTATCCAGCACCTGTACTCCGACCCATCCTCCCAGGTCAAGACCCCCTTCGCCCTCTCCTCCACATTTCCAGTAACTAACGGCACCAGGCAGGGGTGCCCCCTCTCTCCCCTGCTGTTCGCGCTATGTGTAGAACCCTTAGCCGCCACCATCCGTCAGAACCCAGATATCAGAGGGATCTTAGTTAGAGATCAAGAGTTCAAAATATCACTATTTGCAGACGATGTCATCCTCACACTCACCCAACCCAGGATCTCCCTCCCGAACCTGCACGCGGAGCTTGATCGCTTTAGAGCGCTGTCAGGCTACAAAATAAATGCGTCCAAATCAGAAGCGCTCCCGCTTAACATCCCCGACGGGGAGGTGGCCCACCTACACACAACCTTCCCTTATAGCTGGAAAACCTCCTCACTAAAATATCTGGGGATCCACATCACTCCCACCTACGCTACCCTTTATCAGCAGAACTTCCCTCCCTTTTCCGTACTATTAGGACCTTTCTACAACAATGGAGAAAGCACCACATCTCCCTCTTGGGGAGAGTAGCGGCAATAAAAATGGCGATCCTCCCAAAACTACTCTACCTGTTCCAAACCCTACCTATTCCAGTGCCCTACGCCCATTTGAGAAAACTCCAGACTGAGCTGCTCCAGTATACATGGAACTACAAGCGACACAGAGTCCCCCGGTCGGTGCTGCTGGCGGCAAGATCGGAGGAGGGTCTAGCATACCCTGATCTCGTAAAGTACTACCAAGCGACCCAGTTGAAGGCAGTAGCCTCCTGGTTCACGTTGCGGTCGTACAATAAATGGACTCAAATAGAAAAGCTCTGGCTGGCCCCGGTACATCCAAACAACTTACTGTGGAATGCGGATGTGGAGGTGTGATCCCGGTAGCATGTTAGGTCCAATGACCCAGCTTAGACGCACGTGGCGCAAATTGGTACGCCAGCATAAATTATCCTCTGACGGATCCCTTCTGACCTCCTTCGCCGGCAACCCCAAAATCCCAGATAGCATCACCCACAGAATGTCTGCTCCATGGACGGCAAGGAACCTTTTTCACTTCGGGAACCTAGTGGATCCCCTGACTCGCAAAATGCGCACATTTGCGGACATTCAGGCAAAATATGATATGCCACGCCAAGAGTTCTATGGATATCTCCAGATTCGCCACTATGCGTTGACTTTCACCCCAAACCTGCAGTTTTCCCCCCCAACGGCTTTTAAGAGGCTGATATTGGCGGGCACAGCACAGCAGGGTTTGGTCTCTAACATATATAAAATACTGAAGTCTCGGCCTGTAGATACTAAGGGCAAACATGCATACATGCTTAAGTGGGAAAAGGCCCTGGGTGAGGAGATATCCATGGAGCAATGGCAGGCAATCTGGTCCCAAGCGGCGAAAAGTTCGATCTGTACGCTATACAAGGAGAACATATATAAAATCCTCTACTTTTGGTACATGACACCAGATGTTCTTCACGCCATTTACCCGACCACTTCGGACCGCTGTTGGCGCTGTCGACAAGACAGGGGTACGCTTGTCCATGTTTACTGGAGTTGCCCACTGATCGTCCCCTTCTGGAACTCTGTCCAGCAATTATTGGACAGACTTCTAGATAGGACGCTTCCCCTGACCCCGAAAGTTTACTTATTAGGATTGCCCCCACCAAACCTTCCGGCACCCTACAAGAAACTGACCAGACATATCCTCACGGCAGCGCGCTGTCTGGTGGCTCTACATTGGAAGCGCCCTGCCCCTCCCCCCCCCTGAAGCCCTATATGCAAGGATCAAGGATGTGGAACTAATGGAGAGGATGACGGCCAGAATGATGGACAGATTGGAGGCCCACGACGAGGTTTGGGAGCTTTGGCACCATCGGGAGGAGACACCCTGATCAGGTACCTAGACCACACTGGTGATTTACCATCCCATTCCCCTTCCCCCCCCCCTCCTTCCCTGCCTCCCCTTATCCCCCTCCTCCCCTATCAACCTCCTCCCCTTCTTCTTCTTGCTATTTCTTTTCCTCTCTTCTTATCTTTTCCCGTGCAATCACGGTTGTTTCTAGATTGTTCACTAGTATACTGATGCGCTGACGTATGTTTTATTTTTTTTCTGTTCTTTTCTTGTACCTTGCACTTAACTGGTCTATGTGGCTCTGAATCACTTCAGGCTCTTAGCTGCCTTGTTAGAAGGTACACAGCGAGTCAGATAAAGCCTTGGACACTGTCATGTAGAGTAATGACCACTCCACTAGTTGTTGCTTATGTGAATGATCTTACATGTATACGTGTGTTGGAAATTTCCAAATAAAACTATTATTGATAAAATCCGGCAGCTGTACTCCTCCATCCTGTCTAGATCTAATCAAGGTCTCTATTGCTATACAAGGTTTTTTCCCCTTCCATACAAAACTCCTTATTATCCTCTCCAGGACTTTAAAGTCGATTTCTGGAATTTTTATCGGGAGTGTTTGGAAGATATATAAAGCTTTGGGCAATATCATCATCTTTATAGTGTTTATCCTTCCCCACCATGATACTCTATCTATACTATATCCTTTTAACCACTTAAAGACCCCCGCACGCACATATACGGCCACAACATGGCTTACAGGCACAAGGGCGTAAATTTACTCCCCGCCTGAGTGCGGTTCGGGGGTCCCAGGGACCCCCTCCGCGGCGTGCGGGGGTCTCCCTACCTCTGGGAGCGATCCGGGATCTGCGGGCGGATGTCCGTGTTTTCCGCCCCCCCCGCGAGTCCCAGCCAATGGGAGCGCGCTCCCAGCCTTCATTCCTCCTCCTGTGTTTACACAGGAAGGAGGAAATTGATTCTTCATCGCAGCGCTTTTCCCAGCGCTGTATGAGAGAAGACATGCCAAGTAAGTGTGCACCAACACAACACTGACACACACTCACATAGATATACCTTGTGAGCCCCCCCCACCCCCCTGTCACAGTTTCATCAGTGATTTAATCACTCTTTAGTGTCTGTGACAGGCACTTAAAAAACAGTTAGTGTTAGGTTCAGGATAGCCCCCCCACCCCCTTAAATTTTAACCCCTGATAGCCCTAGAACCCTTTCACTCCCTATTGCCAGCGTCACTAAGCAATTTTTCTGATCGTGTATTAGTGTCCTGTTCCCGCTGGTAGCTATTTTTTTTTATTGCGATTTTTTTTTTTACTAAAGACATGTGGAAATAAATTTTGGCTAAATGTTTGACAATTTAGTTTATTTGATTTTTTTTTAACAAAAAGTAAAAAATAGTGTTTTTTTTTCAAAAATCGCTCTATTTTTGTATATCGCAAAAAATAAAAATCCGAGGTTCAAATACCACAAAAGAAAGCTCTATTTGTGGGAAGAAAAGGACCAAATTTTGTTTGGGAGCCACGTCGCACGACCGCGCAATTGTCTGTTAAAGCGACGCAGTGCCGAATCGCAAAAACACCTTGGGTCATTTACCAGCGTATTGGTCCGGGTCTTAAGTGGTTAATTCTGATTTTACTTTGTTCAGTAGCGATATATAGTTATCTTCATATTGATATTTTTCTGTATTGGACAGAGATATACCTAGATATTTCATCCCTCTCTGTTTCCACTTAAATAGATAGAGAGCTTCAAGGTCCCTGCGTTCTTGTGGACTCAATGATATGCTCAATATCTCCGTTTTCTCCTTATTAATTTTTAGATTCGCTCACCATATATCTCGTATTCTGCCATTATCTTTGGTAGTGTCTGTCTAGGGTTATCTACATAGAGCATCATATCGTCCGCGAACGCAGATATCTTGTGCTCCCTACTATGCAGCTTTATCCCTTCTATTTCCTGGTTTATCCGTATTGTTTCCAATAATGGCCATTTAAAAATATTTTATTAACTATATTAAAACAATGATCGTACTCACAAAAGGAGTTATGGACAGCGCTTATCAAGCAATCAAACTGGTACACAGCATCGCCAAACGAACACAATGACAACACGGAGCAGATGGTACCAAGCCGGTAATATGGCTGACGCGTTTCAGAGGCAAACCTCCTTCATCAGAGCCTTGGTGGTCCATAGTTACTATTACTACTAGCGGAGAGGAGCAATTTCCCATTCACATACATCGAGGACGGTGGGAGCAGAGTATCCCACACAGAAAGAGTAGAAGAAGAGAGAGGGAGGGGTAGCATTCCAGGATCGCTAATCAAATTTAGACAGTTGGATCTTGTATTAATGTTTCCAAATATGGGACATTAAAATTTGCACTAGGAATGAATATACTTGGAATTGTTTCCATCGAATGGTCAGACAGGGAGTAACTGTAAATTGCAGTTTACTGTAAAAGTGTAAAATTAAAGAAATAATTGACAAAGAGCATGCATATACTGTGTAAAAATACAAAACAGACTATGAAAGTTGCACAAACATGGACTTTTCACAGCCATTATGTCTCTATAGCATGGTAATATGTGGTTCATGCCGCGTACACACAACTGTTTTTCACGATGTGAAAAAGAACGACGTGAAAAACGATGAGAAAAAATAAAAGAAAAAAAATAAATTAGCTCATTGAGAAAAATGCTCTGGAGCATACACACGACCGTTTTTCACGACCAATTTAAAAAATTGCGTTTTTCTCGTCATGAAAAGCAGTCTTGTGCACGCAGCATCAGACTCTTTAAAAGTGAGTCTAGCTGAAAATCACAACTTCAGTAAAACAGTTCAGAACTTACAACTATCACCATAAGGAGCATCGCTCTCAGTGAAGTCCAGGGCAGCTCAGGTACCACAGGCAAACAGCTGAAGGGAGTATCAAATACCGGTTCCACAGGAACGCATTGTGTGTCTGCTTGGGGCATTGGAGTGCCCTCGCTCTCGCCCAATGGTCATACTGCCATAATCCGTTTGTTGTATACAGCTAGGAAGGGGATAGCGAGACTTTGGATAACACCCAGGGTGCTGACAGGTCAGCAATGGGTCGATGATGTCAATAGATTATTGATTCGGGAGAAACTCACTTATCAGCATAGAAGTGCTCTGAGAAAGTTTTATTCCATGTGGCAACCAGGGCTTGATGTGCCCGGTTTGGGTCCCCCGCAACTCATCGCTGATAGACTATTGCAAATGTAAAATGTTATGCCCTGGGTTGCTGGAAATGTGCATTCTGTCCGAGTCCAATATTACTATCTCCCAACAGAGGAGTTGGTGGATTGTTTCCTTGCCTTTTCTCATCTTCTCTTTCCCCTCTTCTCCCCTTTTACCCTCCCCTTCCTTCTCTCATCCTCCCCCCCCCCCCTCCGCTCTTACTCAAGTGGTAGCTTCACTCACACTCACTTTCACTTTCAACCTTCCTCTTTGAATAGCTTGTTTTGGGTTGTTTTGCCCCGGGTTTACGCTGTCTACATATGCTTTTGGGTTCTATACAATGTACTCTGTTGCACATTGCCTGTTGTCTCTTTATGTATAGCGGTAATTGTTATTCTGATTGTAATTTGCACTGTTACTCCCCTGTATGTGGAATGTACGTCATGTACCTCTTGTATGGGAATAATGTTATTTTTGAGATGCCGCTCTTTACATGACAGTGTATCTTATTGTATATTGTTTTCTTCAATAAACGTCTCTTTGATTTAAAAAAAAACAGCTGAAGGGATCTAAGGCCCAAAGGGCCACCCTATTAGAACTGGAGTACTCTGGTAGAAGGTGTCTTCTCCAGGCTTTCTGCATGCTGGTTCTGATTGAGAAGGTCCTCCCACCTGGCTGCAGATCACTAACCCAGCTACCTCTCCCTCAAACGGTGTGACCTCTCTAAACTACTGAGCAATGGAAGCAAAGAAAAGAGAAAATTGTTTTCCTTGGGCATGTTCAGGAATCTTGGGAGTTGATGGAAATGTAGTTAAAGGGGCCTACACCTTCATTAAAGAATGGTGAATTAACGGGCATTCTGTTACATACCACACTTTAAAGCTCTGCCTTACATCTCTTTTATCAATCCTAGATTCTTAATGATAAATATAAACTTTTTTGTTCTTTCTTACAGCAGTGAAAAACATGAAAATCTGAACCTTCTCTTCCCGCCAACATTCTTTTATTTCAGTGTTCTTGTTACTTGCAAGATTTGAATCTTCAAATTGGCTTTCTAGCAAAAAAAAAGATAAGTATCGCTGTCTCTAGCACTTTCTCTCTTTCTCCATTTAATTGTCTAGTTTAAAATATGACTTGCTTAAGGTACCGTATTTAATAGATATTCAACACTATTGAGCATTTGAATCTTCAGTGCTTTTGTACAGGATTTAAATAAACACGCAGTGTGAAGACAGAAGTTCTCTGCCCAATGTAGGAATTGTGTGGGAGACTATTAAACCAGTAAATAGGGGTCGTGCACATGAAGAAGAATTATAAAATAGCATTGATCCTACTGTTCAAAGAATATTTTTCAAAAGATATTCCAACAACTTGATAAACCATCAACATCTCATGCAGAATTCCACTGTTGTCAGCTTATGTAAATTTGATTAACTCAATAGGGTTGATTTACTTAAAGAGTAGAGACTTTTACTCTTGGCTAGCCAATGGCCTCTCAGTGCTAGTCTTGTAGATGCCTTTTGCATTAAAAGGAGTTTACAATAATCAGAAAGGTATTAGGCAGATTCAAACACAGTGATCTTTTGGAATTTGTGAATGAATCAACACATCAGATAAAGGGCAATAACAGAGTGGACAAAGGTGGAATTTGGGGAGGGGAGTATGGAAGAAACAAAACACACACACAGGAGTGGGAGGAGGGTATTTGGAGGGGGGGGGTTTAGTTGAATGTATAGGGAGAAGAACCAGTAACAGATAGGGAGGGATGGGGATGTGCGCCAATGGCACTAACATGCAAGGGTCAACCAAGCTAAGTCTCAGTAACGTCTACCTATTATAATATAACAGAAATACCACAATACCACAATACCAGTAAAGCCTAGTATGTTAAGGCCAAATTCAGCCGTGTGTACTGTAGTCGATCCTACAGAAGCCGGCCGTTCAGCTGGCTTCTGTCGAAGGGGCATGACCAAAAAAGGTCTACTGATCAGCGCTCGCAGCCGATGGCTGAATACATAACACAGCAGAGGAGTACTAACATCGGATAGTTAGTACATGGGCTCCTCCTGAGCTGTCAGATATTTTTCGTTCAGCCCTGCTGCGTTGAACGGAAAAAACTACTAGTGTGTACTAGGCTTTAGATCAGGGGTCTCAAAGTACCGTCCCGTGGGCCATTTGCGGCCCGTGGACCGGTTTTTAATGCGGGGGTTCCGTGGAAGTGTAGATGCAGAGTAGCGCAGGAAGCGTCTGTCATAAGTTCACTTCTCATGTCACGCTGGCGCTGCTACTGCTACCCCCGGCGGCCCCCCCTCTCTACTCGTCCATCCCCAGTTGCTTGTGACATCATCTGAGATGGACGAGAAGAGAGGGGGGAGGGGCCGCCAGGGAGTAGCAGCGTGACATGGGAGACAAGGGAACTTATGACAGACGCTTCCTGCGCTACTCTGCCTTAGAAGAAAACAGGTAAATGCTGACCTGTGCTCTCATGTGCCCTGATGTGCTACCATGTGCCCTGATGTGCTCCCATGTGCCCTGATTGTGCCCTGATGTGCCATGATTGTGCCCTGATGTACCCTGATTGTGCCCTGATGTGCCCTCATGTGCCCTGATTGTGCCCTCATGTGCCGTGATTGTGCCCTCATGTGCTCCCATGTGCCCTGGTGTGCCCTGATGTGCTCTCATGTGCCCTGATTGTGCCTTGATGTGCTCTCATGTGCCCTGGTGTGCCCTGATTGTGCCCTCATGTGCCCTCATGTGCCCTGATTGTGCCCTCATGTGCCCTGATTGTGCCCTGATGTGCTCCCATGTGCTCTCATGTGCCCTGGTGTGCCCTGATGTGCTCTCATGTGCCCTGATGTGCCCTGAGTGTGCCCTGATGGGCTCTGATTGTGCCCCATGTACCCTCATGTGCCCCAATGTGCCATGTGCCCTATGTACCCTCATGTGCCCCATGTACACTCATGTGCCTCATGTACCCTGATGTGCTGGGCTCTGTACATCAGGGTACCCTGTGCCCTGTACCCTGATGTGCCCTGTCCTGATGTGCTGTGCCTTGATGTGCTCTCATGTTCCCCATGTTCCATGATTGTGCCCTGATTTGCTCCCATGTGCCCTGATGTTCTCCCATGTGCCCTGATGTGCCCCATGTGCCCTGATTGTGCCCTGATGTGCTCTCATGTGCCCTGATTGTGCCCTGGTGTGCTCGTATGTGCCCCATGTGCCCTGATATGCCCCATGTGCCCTGATGTGCTCGGATTGTGCCCCATGTGCCCTGATGTGGCCCATGTACCCTGACGTGCCATGGGGCACATGAGAGCACATGAGGGCACAATCAGGGAACATGGAGCACACCAGGGAACATGGGGCACATGAGAGCACATCAGGGCACATGGGGCACAGCACATCAGGACATGGCACATCAGGGTACAGGACATGGCACATCAGGGCACAGCACATCAGGACAGAGCACATGGCACATCAGGGTACAGGGCACATGAAACAGCACATCAGGGTACAAAGCCCAGCACATCAGGGCACATGGCACATCAGGGTACAGGCCACATGAAACAGCACATCTAGGTACAAAGCCCAGCACATCAGGGTACATGGGGTACCCTGATGTGCTGGGCTTTGTACCCTGATGTGCTGTTTCATGTGCCCTGTCCTGTACCCTGATGTGCCATGTGCCCTGTCCTGATGTGCTGTGCCCTGATGTGCTCTCATGTGCCCCATGTGCCCTGGTGTGCTTGTATGTGCCCTGATATGCCCCATGTGCCCTGGTGTGCTTGTGTGTGCCCTGATTGTGCCCTGATGTGCTATGATTGTGCCCCATGTACCCTAATGTGGCCCATGTACCCTAATGTGGCCCATGTACCCTGATGTGCCATGTGCCCTGTCCTGAAGTGCTGTGCCCTGATGTGCCATGTCCTGTACCGTGATGTGCTATGTGCTGTACCCTGATGGTGAGTGGTCAGTGTGTAGTGTAGTGGTCAGTTTGCAGTGTAGTGGTCAGTGTTTAGTGTAGTGGTCAGTGTGCAGTGTAGTGGTCAGTGTGTAGTGTAGTGGTCAGTGTGCAGTGTAGTGGTCAGTGTGTAGTGTAGTGGTCAGTGTGCAGTGTAGTGGTCAGTGTGCAGTGTAGTGGTCAGTGTGTAGTGTAGTGGTCAGTGTGCAGTGTAGTGGTCAGTGTGCAGTGTAGTGGTCTGTGTGTAGTGTAGTGGTCAGGGTTAATAATGCGTCCGCTCACACCAGTGCTGGGGGGTTAATAATGCGTCCGCTCACACCAGTGCTGGGGGGTTAATAATGCGTTCGCTGACACCAGTACTGTTTTTGAAGTTGGAAAGTTTGCATGCGGCCCCCTATGGGATATGAAAATGTGTCTTGTGGCCCTCAGGTAATTTGAGTTTGAGACCCCTGCTTTAGATGGCTATGAGGAGTTGTAAATATGCCTCAGAGCACTTAAAGATAATCCAAGGGGTACACCTATTTGAATCTAAAATGATGTGTTTAGCTCTTACATATGTAATGGTTTGATCTACCAGGTGGAATCTTGTTTTGATAGATATAGGCTTTGGGGGGAAAAAAAGATAGATGAAGGCTTTGTGTGTGTCCGCTGCTGATCAGCATTTAGTAAGTGAGGGGCCAGACTGTTTTCATATGTTCTGTATGAAATGGAGGGGCAGTGAAAGGGGTATACCAATGGGTCAAGTGGTGGCTCCATACTAGAAATGTTGTGAATTATAGATGCAATTTAAGTATATAAAAGTGTATAATAGGGCACGACCACCAAATGTGTGCAAACGTCAGCGTCACGTTCAATAAAGATTATCTAAAATGTATCATGTTATGAAATGTTTAGCATTATTATTTCTATTAGTTCAATTTTTTACTATTAATACTATTTTCTTACCTTTATTCACTGTCCCTCATTCTCTGTGAAAGTGATAATAATAGCATGGGGACCTCTGCTTTGGCTGTGGGTTTAGTAATGTGAATGTTAGAATCTCTTCATAGAAAAACACAATGGCCTTATGGGAAATCACAACTTGTAAAATCAGTTTAAGAGAAATAATTGCCACCATAGCCCCGTGATCCAAGAATCGTCTTTAGAACAAGATCTCCAGAGAGACAATTCTCTGCAACCAGTCACCAGACTAAGCTGATACTAAATGTGCTGCATTAACCAGGGGGCTGACCACCTTATGTTACTGTTCTTTATGTACATTCCCCAGGGGACAACCAATAGCACAAATTACAAGTTAACACATACCTTGGACAGATTGTCCACTTGTAATATGAGCTAAGTTAATCAGTTAATTAAATGATAACTAGAGAAAAACAAGGCAATGTCTATAGGGACTAGGACCAACGTTATGTTATTACATGTTTTTTGTTCACATATTCTAATGCTCCCTGGTATATTTCAAGTATTTGAATTAGGAAGTACTGTATCACTTCGTATTACAAATCCCAAAAAAATTTTGTTTTAAGGATAGTGGCAAAGTCATATAAATCATTATTGTGTGCCCCTGGGGCAATTATGCACACAGAACCGCTAGTTTAGAACACAGGCACAATATAAAGCTATACATTCCAGTCCATATATGATTCAGCTTAGTTAGCGGTCATTACTTTAAATGGGGAGTTACTATAGGAGATGACAATTTTTACTAAGAAAAGTAAAATAAAGGCCATACATGATTGGCTGATTGAGTTAAACACAGTAAACCTTTTCTCCTTAAGGCTGGGTTCATACTTATGCGAAATTGGAGGTGCCCTGCAATTTGCATGACAGAAGACTGTAAGCGGTTCACACAGCTCCAGGGTGGCCACGGTCCACACTGGAAAAGGGTCCTGTGTGTCTTTGGCTTTGTTTCAGGTCCAAATTCTGGCCAAAATTCTGACCTGATTTGCCCCTGAAATGGAGAACAGGGATGCACCGGACTCTCTGCTGCGAGCCACATCTAGTGTGTCCCCTGCCTTTGAAAATCAACGCAATGGCATAGATTTAATGAAGTTGAGCTTGACGAATGGAAAGTCAACAAGAAAACATAAGCAGTTTGTGAGGTGGGCTTTAAGCTCTTCTCTTGCCAATATTTTTTTGCTGTGAAGCAGACCCTGACTTATTTTTATGTGTGGGAGACTGCTAATCCAGCCCTGCAAATGTGCCTGTGCCAGCTGGTGCCCAACAGTCCCCTTGCATTAATGTCACCACTACAGACTATTCTTCTGGATCCAGAGAAACCCCCCACTGCTAGATAGACCAAACCGTTGGTCTTGTTTCCTATTTAAAGTAAACATATATAAAAGCCCAGTTCGTATTAACTACCAATAAAATAAAGCTCCATCTGTCTCAAAAAATTATATCATATTTTTTTTAAATTTAATAATATGTGACGGAGTAATTGTTAATCAATTTATTACAGCGCTGGAAATTGAAAAATGGCCTGATAATAAAGTGGTAGTACAGGCTGGTACAGACATGCACATTTGCCCATATTATATTCATTTAAAGATTCTGCAAGTACAGAAAAACACTTGTTGATCTACCACTGATGCGATTAAATGCTTTCAGGTGTATAATTATTAAAACAATTCACAGAGCAGTTCATCCAGTGAACAGGTTTTTTTTTCTTCTGTCTGTGATGTCACAAGAACTTCAGTAAAGAAATTAAACGGTTGTAAACCTGTCTGAAATTATTTAACGAGGTGCATGGTGATACATGGCATATAAGAATAACAGGGCCTGTAAAGCACACACAGGTAGGGTTGGCATCTGTCCAGGATTCATCCGGACAGTTCGGGTTTGGAATCATGCGTCCATGTTTCAGACTGCCTTAAACACGGACACATTATTTAGACTGGACTATGGCTTCCCAGCAGGGTTGCTGGCTGCAGTTGTCTAAGCTGAGAGTGTCTGTTGCTCTTTCACACTGCCTAAAGCCAACATTAACAAACCCTGCCCCCCCCCCAACACACACACAGACAGGAGAGGAGAGAGTGCTCAATATGCACCTCTCCCCCCCACCCCTTCTGTCTCCTGTCTCTGAGTAAGTACAATAGGGCAAATCAGGGTTCTCAGAGCACCCCTTACATCAGAGTTCCCCTTTACACCAGTGACCACAGTGTTTCCTCTTATATCAGAGTCCTCTACGTACATCAGAGTTCTCAGTGTTCCCCCTTAAATCAGGGTTCCCAGAGCATCCCTTATGTCAGAGGCCCCAGAGTTCTCCCTTACATCAAAGTCCCCCATACAGTGAAAGGGAACTCTGAGAGTTCAGATGTAAAAGGGGAACTCTGTGGACTCTGATGTAAAGGGGGACTCTTGTTATTAACTTCATATGATTAGAAATGTAATTTAATAGCAAAATATATGTATAGTTTATAATATAGAAAAAAATTGCTGTGCACCGCTAAAGTGTTTGGGTTTGACTTGAAGAAAAGGTGGCAACTCTACACACGGGGTACAAGAGGAAGGCCACTGAAAAGCGTTAACTTGGCAGAAGAGTCAGAACAGTAGAATAGTTGCCACAGGTAACCATGTATTGGTGTAGAGTGTATACCAGCCAGCCATTAAGGAGCAGTACCAGGCTTGGGTGGCAGGTCCTCAGGTAGTGAGGGGATCAGTATTCTGGCTCCCTCCCTGGCGGTTGTTTCTCCAAAAGTAATAGGGACCGTACCCGCAGTATGGAGACCCCATGTATCCAGCTGAATGGTATGGGGGAGTGAAGGTGTTAATTAAATGCACACATGAGGTCAGCGTTGTGCATGATGGGCCCCTCTTTTGTCACTGGGATTGAGGTGGCAAAGATATGCTGGACTGGTGGAGAGGGCTTAAGATCAGCGGTGTCCCTCCTAAATGCAACATTCATCAGGCAGAGGTGTGTAGTAATATAGGAGAAAACGTGTTACAGCGGTACTCTGTACATTACATTACTGCACGCAGTGAATGGCTCATCTCTAAGTTGGGGTACCACCTTGGTGTTAGCTTTCACTTGAATGCGGCCCCATCTGGCATTGAGAGATACCCCTTTAAAATCAAACTCAAAGAGTCACATTTTTTTCATTCACTCTTGCTGTAGGATGTTAAAAATCAAAAGCAACATTTGCAAAAATAAAATAAAAAAACAGCAAACAAACCCCTCCAAATGTCCTCCATAATAAAAAAATGTTAAATCATTATTAACCACTTAGCGCCCGCGTTATAGACGAATGACGGCTACAGCGTGGAACCCAAATGCCAGGAGGACGTCAATAGATGTCCTCCCCTTCGTGCGCTCCCCGCGTGCCCCTGCAGGACTCATGCAGCGCGCAATGTGATCACCCGAGTCCCTGAGACTCAGGTAATCATGGATCCGAGTAGGGGGCTGGTCCGGCCCCTTACCACGTGATCAGCTGTCAGCCAATGACAGCTGATCACGTGATGTAAACAAAAGACGGTAATCGTCCCGAAGAGGAAGGAGGCACATCTATGTGCCGCCAGTAACCCCTGCCAGTACCCCCTGCAAGTGCCACCTGCAAGTGGCACTTGCCATGCTCGGAAGCATTGAACTTTGTATTTCTTAGCACGTCATAGTGTTTTATGTCACCACGTTGGACACGATCAGATTTTTAACCGATGGCGTGTAGGCAAGACTGATGAAGGTCAGCTTCATCGGATATCCGACGAAAAAATCCATCGGTTCGTTTTCATCACCCGAACCGATCGTGTCTACAGGGCATTAGGAAAAAAAATGTTTTTTGCATTGGTACAAATTCTCCAGGACAGTTCCCACCCTCATGCTATTTGACACTCCCATTGCGCATTTGCCCAGAAAATTGACATTTTTAATTTAATAGATTCGGCTTAACCCAGGGCAATTTGGCTCAGTCCTAATCACAAGACTACTGCTTATGGTTTTGATCATACGAAAAGAAAGGAACCCCAACACACTATATAATAAATAAATAAAAACAAAATAAATAAATACATGTTATTGTCCATTTGTTATAACAGGAGATCTGAGTAGGGTATTTATTAAAACATAGTACCATATAAAAGATGTCTGCCCTTAGGAAACAATTAAAACATTTAGGAAGTTGGTCTATTATTATCCAGTTTACTGGTGCAAACTAAGGCCCCTTTAACACTGGGGCGGGAGGCGCGGTGGCGGTATAGCGGCGCTAAAAATACCGTCGGAATTGCATACATACATACCACTCCTCTCACCACTCCAAAGATGCTGCTTGCAGGAGATTTTTTTCTCTCCTGCCAGCGCATTGCCTCAGTGTGAAAGCTCTCAGGCTTTCACATTGAGAAGGCTGGGCAGGAGTTTTTCAGGCTGTATAGCAGCGCTATTTTTAGCGCTGTAACGCCTGAGAAACTCCTTGTGTGAAAGGGGCCTAAAGCATTGTTAACCTATGGTCTTCTGGACCAAGAGAGATAAAATTGATTGACATTGGTTCTAACCTTTTTATATGTAACTGTATTTTCCATATACGTCAAATGACTTGAAATATCTAATCTCAGGACCATGTCGCACCAGAATGCGGTGCGGGAAACCCTCGTTCCATGCGCTTTCCGGCACCACATTCAAAACGCACTGCACCTTGGATATGAGGTGTCAGTGTTAACTTAACAATACTCCAAACACACTGCTCGTGCACCAGATTGCATGATACAGCAGTACCAAGTGATCTAGTTGCTGTGCGTTTTTTAAATTAATCCATGCACTACTTTTGATGCCTTTCCAGCATGATTTAAAAATGAATGGACTGAAATACCACTGCACCTGGATCATATGTGAATTGCACAGGAATGCACATTGTGTTGCTGCGTGATTACTGGTGTGAACCGGCCCTCCATCAAAGACTGTAGTAACTGTACTTCCTCAGATTGTAGCTCATTTGTTTTAGAGATTCAATTCTGTTTGATAGACATATATTTATTGTGTACTACTGGTGGCTACCCTTTGTGTGAGACTGTGAACACACTGGTGTCGTGACAGCATTTGCAATACATTTGTATTGCATTTTCATTGTTTGCAATTGGGCACACTTTAATTCATCTCTATTGTTAAGTACACACTGTTTTTAAAGGAAACCTTTTGTGAGAAAAACATGGAAGCTCCACTGGTAACTTCACATTCTTCAATTCTAGTTGCCTGGTTTTCATGCTGACCCTCCTGCTTCAATAGGTTGAGTCACTGATCTGGAACAGGCATGTAGATAAGGACTCTTGGCATTACTCTTACTTTCCTGAAATGCATGCTAATACCTTCCAACTTTCTGAAATGAGAAAAGAAAACACCATTTAGCACAAAGGTTATAGACAAAGGACTTGCCAATTACACTGACCATGAAGAATTATACATAAAACATGGTTGGTTAAGTCACCTTTTTTCACCCCTACTTTTCCTTTATACTGGGTCTCCAAAATAACAAACACAAAGTTTAGAGGTTGTATGGTTGTGTTAATTGTTACATGTGAATTGCACAATTGTTGGATACTGTAAATAATGTATATATATATATATATATACACAGTATATATATATATATATATATAAACATCACATCAAAAACAGTTGGGAACTAGTTACATACAGTATTTGAAAAAAGACACAAGTTCATCTAGTTCAACTAATAAAAGGGGGGAAAAAAAAAATCGTACAATCCCATGTACACAATCCTATACCCACAGCTCATCCAGAGGAAGAAAAAAAAAACAGCAAAGCATTTTTTTTTTCGTTTATCAGAAAAGTAAATAAGGTACCAACAATCAGAGAAAGAAAGAAAAGTACTTCTCTGAGAATATAAAGCATTAAGTTATCATAGACATAACCTAGGAAAGGTGCAAAATTATACGTTAAATTAGAATGAACTGTCTGCACAATTAGCGTAACACCAAAGATATTACTAGACTTAAAGCGGAGGTTCACCCTAAAAAACAACTTTTTACCATGCCATTCAGTATACTAGCGTGAGCTACAGTATGCCTTTATTTTTATTTTTTGTGCTGTACTTACAGTTTAATCCATTAGTTTGTTTCAGGCTACCGCGGGGGAAAAGGCGTTCCTACGAAGAGGGGAACATGATTGACGGCCGGCTATGGCGCGTCATGCGTTCCGAAAATAGCTGGAGTAGGACTCGGCTCTCAACGGCGCCTGCGCACAAACTAGGAGCTGAGGCACCGGGAAGAGCCGAGGCACCGGGAAGAGCCATAGCCGGCCGTCAATCATGTTCCCCTCTTGATAGGAACACCTATTTCCTGGCCGGAGTCTGAAACTAAACTAAAGGATTAAACTGTAAGTACAGCACAAAAAAATAAAATAAAGGCATACTGTAGCTCACGCTAGTATGCTGAATGGCACTGGAGACAAAGATTTTTTTTTTTTCTAGGGTGAACCCCCGCTTTAAAACTAAAGAAAACACAGAACATTTTGAAGAAACATCCCCTGACGTGTATGCCATCCATTACTATAACAAATAGAAGCAAGCATCCCGTACAATCAATATAAGACCCAAAACTGTACCAAATGTATTCTAATCAAGAATCATCATTCCTATGCAGGCCTTTAGAGCAGTAGCTAGAGCATTGTTGTGTTCTCATCTAGACCTGGAGCAGTCTGGTAAGAACAAGTTGGGGAGGGGCCACTGCAGGGTTCTCCAGTGGCGTATCTAGGGTATGGCAGCCATGGCAAGTGCCATGGGCGCCATGGGGAGGGGGGCGGCAAAAAGCCACCCCCCTGCATGAAAAAAAAAACATCCGTCCTCCCGCAGCCACCTCCCGCACTAATGTAGCTCCCGGCGCCGCACCCGCCCTGCTGAAGCGAGTCGCCAGCACAGCAATTGTTAATATTTCTCCTTCTGCCTAGGGAGGGGAGTGACAGGTGCACCCAAGACGGCCGATGACTGGCCAGATCGCATCCATATAGGGTAGTGGCTGCGTTTGATGGGCACAGTGGCTGCGCTTGATGGGCACAGTGGCTGCAATTGATGTGTTTTTTTTCAGTTTGTTTGCGCCCCCCCCAAATGTTCAGCACCAGCTGCCAGTGGTCCCCAGTGTCCCTCTCTGTCCCCGCCGTGTCCCTGGTTATCTGAAAGATGGGTTTTAAATGTTTTGACAAGGGTGCAGTTTCAGTGCTTGCCATAGGCACCATTTTCACTAGATACGCCTCTGGGGTTCTCCAACCATTCCTGCCAGATATTTAAATGTACCCGACACATTTCTGTGCTGATATGCAATATTTTCCTTAGTGAGTATTGTATTCACCTGTTGTATCCATTGCTTAGATGTGGGGGCTCGGGGAGAGAGCCAAAACTTTGCAATCAGCATTCTAGCTAGATAAAGCAATCTAGTTAAGAAGATATATGTAGAAGGAGGATATAGCTCGTCCACAAGGCCAGTAGGCCACCCAATAGACAAATAACCAGATCCATCAGAAACCGGTGTATATCTAGGTGCATACAGAGTATCTACCCTGAATTCTCTTGGCATTCTTCAGCTGTAAGTACATAAAGTAGCGGTTTGGCAGAAAAAAATCCTTCCTGATATTCCCTGGATCAACTTTATCTATAAATGTTAGTATACAGTTATATTATGTACTTTTAGAATAGAATCCAGGCCTTTTTTAAAGCAATCTACTGAGCTGGCCAGAATTACCTCTTGAGGGAGTCTTCTGTATTCCATATTTTCGCAGCTCTTACTTTGAAGAAACCTTTTGTTATTTGGAGATTAAATCTCCTTTCCTCTAGATGTAAAGAGTGCCCCCTTGTCCTCACTTTTAAGGCGATGACCTTAAAGGGAATAACTCAACACTAAGTTCACTATATGGACCACTTTTGTATTTATACATGTTGATCATATCCCCCTTAATCTCCTCTTCTCTTGTCAAATTTGTGTATTAAAGTTTAACAAATCACAAAGACAAATCAAAAGCAGTGCTAGAAATGAACATGTCAAGGTATAAAACGACTATTTCTCCACAATATAAGTGAAAATAGCCTATTTTTCATAGTCTGTTTTAGGATTAGTGATGTAAATAACATTTTATAGCTTGGTCAATAGAGGCTAGAATCTAAAATGGATAATAAAAGTATAACAAAGCCTCAGATAAAAAATAAGTTACAACTTATCATAAATATTAATCAGAAAAGAGTGAAAAGGGATTATGTTGTAAAGCTTCTAGGAGCTTATGTCTATGATTTTATGAAACCAGGTAGAGTATACAAAAGTATTGCTATTTGAACCTAAAGGAAAATGGGATAGAGAAAGGTATAAGGTATAATGAAGAGAAAGGTAGAAGTAAGAGAAAGAGAGAAAAAGAAAAGGAGAAGCGATAGGAGAATACATTTAATTCCTCTAATCTTTCCTCATAGCTGAGCTCCGCCATGCCTCTTATCAGTTTGGTTGCCCTTCTCTGCACTTTCTCTAGTTCCCTGATATCTTTTTTGTGAACTTGTGCCCAAAACTGAACTGCATATTCCAGATTAGGTCTTACTAATTATTTATACAGGGGAATAATGATACAAGAAAGAACTTTGCTTGCTTTGGAAACCGCAGCTTGGCATTGTATGCTATTAATAATAATAATTATGATCTACCAGATACTTCTCCATTATTGATCCCCCCCAGTTGTATTCCAACTAGTATGCATATTGCATGCATATTCTTAGCCCCAAGTGCATAACTTTACATTTATCAACATGAATCCTCATTTGTCACATAGTTGCTCAGTTAAACAGTGCATTGAGGTCGGTTTCACACACATCACATCATGTAAGGAAGTTATTCCACTGCATAGCTTGGTGTCATCTGCAAAGACGGAAATGGTACTTTTAATTCCAGACCCTACATTATTTACAAAGATATTAACCACTTAAAACCCGGACCAATATGCAGGTAAAGGACCAGGCCCCTATTTGCGATTCGGCACTGCGTCGCTTTAACTGACAATTGCACATGCGACGTGGCTCCCAAATAAAATTGGCGTCATTTTTTTCCCACAAATAGAGTTTTCTTTTGGTGGTATTTGATCATCTCTGCATTTATTTTGCACTATTTTTTAAATAAAATATCCCCAAAAAGTTTAGGCCAATACGTATTCTTCTACCTATTTTTGGTAAAAAAAAATCGCAATAAGCGTTTAACGATTGGTTTTGTGCAAAATTTATAGCGTTTACAAAATAGGGGATAGTTTTATGCAATTTTTATTAATATTTTTTTTTTTACTACTAATGGTGGCGATCAGCGATTTTTTTCATGACTGCGACATTATGGCGGACACATCGGACAATTTTGACACATTTTTGGAACCATTGTCATTTTTACAGCAAAAAGTGCTATAAAAAAATCCATTGATTACTGTGAAAATGACAATTGCAGTTTAAGAGTTAACCACTAGGGGGCACTGTAGGGGTTAAGTGTGACCTCATGTGTGTTTCTAACTGTAGGGGGGCAGGGCTAGACTTGTGACGTCACTGATTATCTTTCCCTATATCAGGGAACAGACGATCAGTGACACTGCCACTGTGAAGACCGGGAAAGATGTGTTCACACACACCTCTTCCCGTTCTTCAACTTCTGTGAGCGATCGCGGGACTCTGGCGGCGATTCGGTCCATGGCTGGGCACTTAAAGAGGATGTACAGGTACATGATTGTGCCCAGCCGTGCCATTCTGCCGACGTATATCTGCGTTAGGCGGTCCTTGAGTGGTTAAAAAGTAAGGGTCCCAACACTGAACCTTGATAACCTTAGAGCATTCAGAGGAAGAATCATTAACCACTACTCTCTTAATTCTGTCTTTTAGCCAGTTTTCCAATTCTATCCATTTACAAACGGATTTTTCCAAGTGTGTAGAGTTTACCTTACACATTAGCTGTGTGTGGAGAACTGTGTGAAACGCTTTTGCAATTCCATTCCATGTCCGTGGCTTAGGGCCAATAAAACAACCAGGCAACTAGAATTGTCAGAATGATGTCATCAGTGACCGCCTCCACATTTCTCCAAAATAAATTGTACTTTAAGGCTCCTTACACATGGATCAGTAGGGGATTTGTGAAAGGATACCCGGCTGTTGGAGCTGAATGGGACCGATGTCAAGTCCATGCCTGTTTAGTTTATGCAGAGAGGACATGGGTGGACTACTGTCATCTCTATCAGCAGCCAGGTTGTAAAGTGGACTCCGCTGTGTGTTTACATCAGGCTACCTCCATTTTGTTCATTCTTGCTGTAGGATATACTACAATAAAAGTGGTATTTTAAAAGAAAAGAGGGAAAAGAAAGAAAACAGCTTACAAACTCCCCCCCCCCCCCCCAAAAAAAATGTATAACCAAATACATTATCTCCCATAACAATTATATGTGCATTGATTTTGTGCGCACACAGTGTTGTCAGAGAGGGGCTTAAGATGCATTTTTTTGGTGGAAGGGTACTTGAATTATTTATCCTCATCAATCAAATACTTTCCTCCTTTATAGCATGTTCCCTCCAACAGCCAGACATGAGACAGATGTCCCCCTGCTGTCCTACAGAGTGTCTAGACCCTATTTGGATGCCCTGTGCAAAAGTGTGTCACATCCTAAACAAAGAAGGGGCAAAGGGCATTCAGTCCGGCAACCGTGGAATATTTTATAATAGTCTTGCCATCAAAACTTTAACACCCACTGGATTAATATTTATAGTGATAAATCACAGGAATGTATGCATTCAATCTGGCAGCTGCAGCGTATGCACTACTGCATAGTACATTCCTTCAATATGTCGCTTCATCCCTCAGCCAGCTGTGGACCAAGAATCAGTCTACAGATGCTGGGGCTGGATGGTCATGTTCATTACACAGGCTGAACCCCAACTAGTCTTTTGTCAAAGATAAAACAAGTTCACATTCATTTTATGATTAAAAATATAAAAGCACCATATAAGTATAAAAGCACCATAAACTACAAAGGTAAAAACTTATTCTTCGAGGCTTTATTTTAATCACATGATTGAATTCATTAATTTTACTGTCAAATATATTTTTTTCTCTCTATGAAAGAATCATTTAGCTAAATGTTGCTTCAGAGAGAAAACTGTTTGCAGTTGGTACAGCAAGGAAATATAAAATCACTGTTACATATTAAGTAAAATTGAAATGCTGGTTTGCAACATTTTGCTGTATGTACTTATTTCTAGAAAAACATTAAAGTGACACTAAACACAAAGGCCGCGATTCAGATACATTGGCGTATCTTTGTGCGGGCGTAGCGTATCTTCTTAGAGAGGCGAGTGCAGTATTCACAAAGCACTTGCTCCGTAAGTTGCGGCGGCGTAGTGTAAATTGGCCGGCGTAAGCCTGCCTAATTCAAAGTAGGAAGGAGGTGGGCGTCATCTATTTAAATTAAGCGTGACCCCATGCAAATGAATGGCCGTTCGAACTGGGCATGCGCGCGCATGCTCAGAATCACGTTGCATATACTCACTATGATACGTCGGCGCAATGCCTACGACGTGAACGGAACTTACGCACTGCCCTATTCACGTAGTACTACGTAAACGGCGTACGCAACGTAAAATTTGACGGCATTGTTCCCTGGCCCATACCTTTGCATTAGCTGCGCCTGCTATATGAGGGGTAACCTTACGCCGGACGTAAGCCTTACGCAAATCGCGTATATGAAGCGGCCGGGCGCATCTACGTTCGTGAATCTTACTCATTTGCATATTTATAATGGGAACGCCGAATGCGTCCAGCGTAACTATGCGCCCACGATATGCCGGTGTAGGCAAGTTATGTCGGACAACTGAAGCCGGGTTTTTCGACGTATCTCGCTTTGTGAATCGGCACAAAGATGTGACGGCGCACATTTAAAATTACGGCGGCGTATCTGGAGATACACCGGCCTTAAATTGTTTCTGAATCCAGGCCAAACTGTTTAATTTACATTGTCTCTTCTCTTCCTGTATGTGGACTGTGATTATTTTAATAAAAAACAAATAAAAAATAAATAAAAAACTTTTTCCTTATCAATATACAACTGTCACTGACCCAGATCTTTCCTAGCCTGTCTGCAGGGAAATATAAGCAGGAGGAGCTGCTCTAGTCCTCTGCTGCTGGTCACATGTTCCAAAAATAGCATTTGGAATGGAGTAAAAATAAATAAGCTTTATCAATAAACTGTTTTAAATTGTCATACAAAAAAGGATTTTTAATAACAGCTTACCTGTAAAATCCTTTTCTTGAAGTACATCACGGGACACAGAGCGCATAGTCATTACATATGGGTTATATGGGTACCTTCAGGTGTGGACACTGGTGTAATCAACTTCACAGGAAGTTCCTCCCTATATAACCCCCTCCCACTGAGAGTGCTTCAGTTTTGTAGCAAGCAATTTCTCCGAGGTTACACAATGTTCCCCAAAAGAGGGGTGGGAGCTCTGTGTCCCGTGATGTACTTCAAGAAAAGGATTTTACAGGTAAGCTGTTATTAAAAATCCTTTTTTCTTTATCGTACATCACGGGACACAGAGCGCATAGTCATTACATATGGGATGTCCCAAAGCAATGCTCCATGAAGGGAGGGAGACCGTAAGGCCAAAAATAGCCAAACAAAAAACATTATCAGGAGGTAAAATAGCTCCACCAACAGAAAAAAGGGGGCGTGAACCGGGCCAGAGGATTCTATACTGCTGCCCGTAGGACCGCCTGCCCAAATGCTGCATCCGTAGCCTTTGCGACGTCCAACTTATAAAATTTAGTAAACGTATGTACGGAAGACCAGGTTGCCGCTTTGCAAACCTGTGCCATAGAGATCTGATGGTGTGCCGCCCAAGAGGCACTCATGGCCCTCGTAGAATGGGCTTTAACTGATAAGGGAGGTGGAACGCGCTTCAGACCATAGGCCTGAAAAATCAGCTGCTTAATCCACCTAGCCAAGGAAGACTTGGCAGCCGGCTGACCCTTCTTGGGGCCATCCGGAAGAACGAAAAGCACATCTGTTTTCCGAATCTTCTCTGTAGCCTTGAGATAAACCCTCATGGCTCGGACCACGTCCAAAGTATGAAGCAGTCTTTCCTCTCTGGACTGGGGAGTAGGAAAGAAGGATGGTAGGACTAGGTCCTGATTCAAGTGAAAACTGGATATGACCTTAGGAAGGAAAGAAGGTTGAGGCCGCAGAACCACTCTGTCCTTATGCAGAATCAGGTACGGTTCCCTGCAAGACAAGGCTGCCAGCTCGGAGACCCTTCTGGCCGAAGCCATAGCCACCAAGAAAACCAACTTTCGGGTTAGCAGCACAAGAGAGATTTCTGTCAGAGGTTCAAACGGCTGCTTTTGTAAAGCTGACAAGACCAGATTTAAATTCCAGGGGCAGAGGGGAGCTCTAATAGGGGATTCACATGCAAGACCCCCTGCAAGAAGGTTTTCACAAGCGAATGCGTGGCCAAAGGCCTTTGAAACCATATCGATAAGGCAGACACCTGCCCCTTTAGAGTACTAAGAGCCAACCCCTTGTCAACGCCAACCTGGAGGAATCGCAAGATCCTGTCAATAAAAAACTTGCGAGGATGCCCTCCTTGAGACTCGCACCACTCCACATAGGTCCTCCAGACTCTGTAATAGATATTTCTAGAGACTGGCTTTCTAGCCTGAATTAACGTAGATATGACCTGGGCTGAGAGGCCTCTGCCCTTAAGAATTAGGGATTCAGCCGCCAAGCCATCAAATTTAGCTGCTGTGAAGCAGGGTGGTAGATCGGGCCCTGAGACAGCAGATCTGGGCGCAGGGGGAGTGGCCACGGTGCCCCTACTGACATCCTCACGATGAGTGCGTACCAAGCCCTTCTGGGCCAGGCTGGGGCCACCAGGATCACCGGCCTGCGCTCCACCCTGATCCTTCGTAGAAGGCGGGGAATCATCTGTAGTGGAGGGAACGCATACAGGAGAGAAAACTGGTGCCAGGGGCAAACCAACGCATCGGTCCCGTAGGCCGAGGGGTCCCTGGCTCGGGATACGAATTTGTCCAATTTCTTGTTGAATCTTGTTGCCATGATGTCCACATCGGGAACTCCGAATCTTTGGCAAATCTCTTGGAATACCTGGGGGTGAAGAGACCACTCTCCCGGGAGTAACTGTTGACGACTCAAAAAATCTGCTTGAGAATTGTCTATCCCTGGGATGAACACTGCTGAGATGCAGGGTACATGGGCTTCGGCCCATGAGAAAATCAGGTTTACTTCCCTTTGAGCCGCTAGGCTCCTTGTGCCCCCCTGGTGGTTTATGTATGCCACCGCTGTGGCATTGTCGGACTGTATCCTTACTGGCAGACCCTGCAGGGGGAGAGTCCAGGCGACCAGGGCCAACCGAGCAGCTCTGATCTCTAGGACATTGATGGGAAGCAGACTTTCTGCCTCTGACCACTGTCCCTGCTGGGTCCGTTTTCCTAAGATTGCCCCCCAACCTGTTAGGCTGGCATCTGTGGTTACTATTTTCCACGTGATGGGGCAAAAGGTTTTCCCTTTTGACAATTTTTGAGGGACCAGCCACCAGTACAGGCTGCGCCTGACTCCTGGGGAAAGACCTAATGGACGGTCTAATGCCTGTATGGACCTGTTCCAAGCAGAGAGAATAGCTGCCTGGAGAAACTCTGGTATGGATCTGGGCATAGGGCACTGCTTCGAAGGCGGCTACCATCTTTTCCAGCAGTCGCATGCATAGGCGAATAGTCGGCCTCTTTTTGCCTAGGACTATTTGAATTGTTTGAGTCAATGACCTGATCTTTTCTTGAGGTAAAAATATCCTCTGGCATTCTGTATCTAACCGAAGGATTAGATATTCCAACTGTCTTGTGGGTTGCAACCTCGATTTTCCTTGGTTCACAACCCACCCGAATTCTTGTAGATGCCGAACTGTGCGGACTACTGCATGATTGAGGTTGGAAGCTGATCTGTCGATAACCAGGAGATCGTCCAGGTATGCCAGGACCAAAATGCCTTCTGTCCTTAGGACGGCTAGCACCGGGGCTAACACCTTTGTGAATACCCGCGGAGCTGTTGCCAACCCGAAAGGGAGGGCTACGAACTGGAAATGACTTTGATCTATCATAAAACGAAGAAACTTGTGATGTGCTGGGTAGATCGGCACATGCAGATATGCATCCTTTATGTCTATAGATGCTAGAAAGTCGCCTTGATGCAGGCTGGCTGTCACTGAACGTATGGAATCCATATGAAAGGTCTGAATCTTTAGAAAGCGATTTAGGCGTTTGAGGTCTAGGATAGGCCTGACGTCGCCATTGGGTTTTGGTATAATAAAAGGTTGGAGTAGAATCCCAGACCCCTTTTTTGGGTTGGTACTTCTACAATTACTCCTTGGAGCAAGAGGCGATCCAACGCCTTTACGAGAGAGGCCCTCTTTAACGGGTCGCTTGGAAGACTTGACCCCTGAAAATGAGGAGGGGGGATTTCTCGAAACTCTAGTTTGTAGCCTGTGGCTACCACGGACCGAACCCAAGAGTCGGGAATTCTGGCCTTCCAGACTTCGGAGAAAAACTGAAGTCTTCCCCCCACCCAAGAGAGTGGGGGCGCCCCTTCATGAATCTGACTTGATGACTGGTTTAGCCGGCTTGCGAGACCAGGGCCTCTTGTTTGCCGCGGCTTGTCCCTGTGGGCGGCTATTAACTGCTGAACGCCCGGGAGGCCGTCGATACTGACGGGAAGTCGAAGGGGCCGAGCCAGCAAAGGCCTGTCGTTTAAACGCGGGCCCACGCGGTCTTTTCTTGACCGGTAAGGAAGAACTTTTACCACTTGCTATGGTTTGGATATATTTATCTAGGTCTTCACCGAATAGTCTTCCCCCATGAAAGGGAAACCCTGCTAAAAGCTTTTTGCAGGGTGCCTCTGCTGACCAGTTCTTTAGCCACAAAAGACGACGCATGTGAACCACCAGCAGAGATAACCGGGATGCCTGTTGGATGGAGTCCTTAATAGCATCTACTGCAAAGCAGAGAGCCCTAGGGAAATCTGCTAATTCACGAGTTTGCTGAGCCGGCATGTCCTTTAATATCTGTTTTGCCTGATCCTTTAAGGCCTGACAAACGCCAATGGCTGCCACCGCTGGCTGAACCATGGCACCTACTGTGGTGAAAGAAGCCTTCAGTAGGGTCTCTAATTTTTTGTCGACCGGATCCTTGAACATCTGGACATTTTCAACCGGACAGGTCAGGGATTTATTCACGCAGGAAATGGCCGCGTCCACTGTGGGGAGTGCCCATTTCTTTAAAAATTCCTCTTCCATAGGATAGAGAATAGAGAACCTCTTAGGAGGGATAAAGATCCTATCAGGTCGAGCCCAATCCTGGTAAATCACGCTCCGCAGAAGGGGGTGAATCGGAAAAGACACACAAGTTAATGGAGCCTTTAAAGAACCCAATGAGGATACCACAGGGGCTACTAGTTCTGGCACTGGAAGTTTAAAAGCAGTGCGAACCATATCGGTCAAAGACTGGATCCACAGGCTCTCCGCTTGAGAGGCCGAAAAATATTCATCTACAGTGGAACCCTCCATGTCTGAACCTTCGGGACTTGGGTCTGCTTGATCCCCTTGTGGGTCCCGTTCCTCCGAAGAGGAGACCTCCGCATCTGAAAACACCAAACTAGGTGAGGGGGATCTAGCTCGTTTGCTACTTGGCAAAGGGCGGGCAAACAAAGCAGTTAACCTTTTCTCTAGCCCACCCAGGGTGGTCGCTAGCATTTCTTCCGTTACGTAAACGGGAATGGGTGGATCGGGGGCCGCCTCTGCCCCCAGCACCCCCAATGGCTCTTGTACTATGCTACTCGGTGGTCTAACTGGTGAGGGTGGGGCCGTTGAAGCCTGGCCCAAATCCTCTGACCCCGATGGAGACCCCTTTTGTTTCTTGGCACCTTTTGCAGCCTTGGCTGGTCCTGATGCCTTTGGAGCCATTGCACAACCTTGAGTCACCCCTATAGCCAACACCTGACTGTTGTAGCTAGGAGTAATTAATATGAGAACAGGCTGAGGAAAATGAAAAATTTTGTATATATATATATATATATATATTTTTTTTTTTTTCCAAAACATTTTTTTTTTTTTTTACCCGCCTGGGAGGTGGCAATACTGAGGAAAACCTGTGAGTATTGCAACACCAATGCCCGTTAGCCGGAGTCCAAGGTTGACTCAGATACTGCTGGATCTAAGGCTGAGTCCCTTTAAGCAAAAAAACTTTTTTTTTCTGGTCAATAGTGGAACTAAGTCCTAGACCTGAAGATCCACAAACCGCCACTGGGTGTCACTGTGGCCAAAAGACCCAGCTGCGCGCTCTGTGTCCTTCTTCCTCTGCTTCCAGGAGGGAAAAGACCAGCCAGAGAAAACGTTTTACTTTAAACTGACCCTGACGATGCTGGCCCGCCCCCCCAACGCACGCCGACGCTATAAAAGGCGGCGTGCACGCGCCCACGCGCGCGCACCCCCCCCCCCCACGCTGAACAACATGGAGGAAGCAGAGAGCAGAGGAAAAGCATGGACCAGCGCCAGCAGCACCAACAGACACCAGGTAAGCACTAATCCTTACTGTAGTGCACACAGAGAGGAAGCTGTCCCCATAGGCTTCCTAAGAAACAGGAGTTTTCACCAGCAATTCCCTCTTTACAGTACGTGGGGCTGCAGTATCAATGCTAACAGGCAGACCTGGGGTGAGTAGCAAATATATATCTTAAACAAGTATACATATATCTACATGTTATCTGGGTAAACATTAGTACATCCCATCCTGCCTAAAAAGACATAGTGGAGATAGTGGCTGATGCACAAGCATACCATTAGCCAACCCAGAACCCCCAGGGGGATACCTACTGTCGAACCAAGTCCCGCAGGTTCCCTCTACCTGCTCCACGCCGCAGGGTAATGCAAAATGCAAGAGGCCCAGCCTTCCCCATCTCCGTGGGTATTGTCTTGGACCTTCAGGGACCGGGGTCCTGTGTTAAGGAACCCACACCCCTGGACCTATATAGCATCCTGGCATCAGTAGCGTTTAGTTCTTGGAAGAGACTAAGGCACTGGAGCCCAGAATCCAGCCCTCCAAGGAGAGGCATTATAGGCAAAACCCCACTCCAGCAGGGCCCGGGTACCGTACACCTTGGCTTCGAAGCACTTCGGACGGATCCGGCTAGCTATCCTGGGTCCCGAGACCTCCGAGGGACAGCTAGACGTGACCAACACCTAAGACACTGGCGAAAAACTGAAGCACTCTCAGTGGGAGGGGGTTATATAGGGAGGAACTTCCTGTGAAGTTGATTACACCAGTGTCCACACCTGAAGGTACCCATATAACCCATATGTAATGACTATGCGCTCTGTGTCCCGTGATGTACGATAAAGAAATGTATATTTGAAATTGAACTTAAATCTTTATCATTTTGTTGAAATAACATGATGTGGGCAGATTTCTCCAGGCCTCCACCCCTCCAGGCTGTGTCTTACAATAACAGGAAAGTGAAGCCTATATTAATCTACATGTAATATCCGGACCCTATTGTGTTTAGCTGGTTAGTGGACATAGAGCATGTGCAGAGTTGCCACTACTGCAAAACCCCTAGCTGAATTGGAGACACGAACAGAAGGTGGATATAGAGAACAGCAGGATCAACCAGGTTTTTTGCAGGATACAGAAAACAAATCTGAAAACGAGTATTAACAGCTTGTAATACACCATTACTTGATAGTTTTTTTATGATGTGGGTTTTAGTGACACTTTAACCACTTAAGACCCGGACACATGTGCTGCTAAATGACCCAAGGTGTTTCTACAATTCGGCGCTGAGTCGTGCGACGTGGCTCCCAAACAAAATTTGCGTCCTTTTCTTCCCACAAATAGAGCTTTCTTTTGGTGGTGTTTGATCGCCTCTTATTTTTTGCGCTATAAACTAAAATAGAGCGACAATTTTGAAAAAAATCACAATTTTTTACTTTTTGTTATAAAAAAAATCAAATAAACTAAATTTTAGTAAAACATTTAGGCCAAAATTAATTCAGCCACATGTCTTTAAAAAAAAAAATTGCAATAAAAAAAAAAAGCTACCTAGCGGGAACAGCGACACTAATACAGCGATCAGAAAAATGATCGCTTAGTGACGCTGGCAATAGGGAGTGAAAGGGTTTACTAGGGCAGTGATCAGGGGGTTAAAACTTTATTAGGGGAGGTACGGGGGCTATCCTGAACCTAACACTAACTAACTTTCACACTGCCTGTCACACTGACACTAAATGCAGTAATTAGATCACTGCATTCAGTGACACTGTGACAGGGGGGTGGGGGGGTGATCTCAAGGGGTTAATGTGCCTATGTGTGTGTGTGTCAGTGTTGTGTTGGTGCACACTTACTGTGGATGTCTTCTCTCATCAGCAGCGGTGGGAAACACCGCTGAGATGAGAGATGACATCATTTCCTCCTCCTGTGTAAACACAGGAGGAGGAAGTGACACGAAGGGGGAGCGCTCCCATTGGCTGGGAGCGATCGCGCGGGGGGCGAAAAAACGGACATCCGCCCGCTCGTCGGCGATCGCTCCCAGAGCCAGGGGGACCGCCGCACGCCGCGGAGGGGGTCCCGATTAGACCCCCGAACCGCACAAAGGCGAGGACGTAAATATACGCCCTTGTGTCTGTACGACCCATGTTGTGGACATACATAGGCTTTGGTTATCAAATTTTCGCAAATGGGTATAAAGAGGGTTTTCTTTTTTAATTGAAAAAATTTAAACCTTTTTAGAGTCCTCCTTCAAGTGGAAGAATCTGAATTGCATCATTAATCAATGCATACCTGTCGGTGGTCAGGACCAAAGGCACTAAAATCTTATAGTGCCTTTCCCCTAGGTGAACTGAGGCATTCATGTATTATTCATGTGTTTTAGTTGGCCGACCAATGCTTACTACAAACATTACATATAAAGATTTTTGGTTTACTGCCATGGGATCAGGCCATACTACACATTATATCTTATGCAGCCTTATTGACCTAGGAGATGCTGTGCTACTTGCTTCTACCGATACCATAATGACCAGTAACAATATCAGAAAATTACCTGAATATTATAGAAGCAAAATCTGGCACACATGATGGATGATTTACTGAAACTGGTGCATACAGAATCTGGGAGAGCTGTGCATAGTAACCAATTGGTTTCTTGGTTTTATTGTCAAAGTTTAACCACTTTGCAACCGCCCTATGCCGAAAGTATGGCTTTAGGGCGGTTGCTCATCTCTAAGTAGCCGTTAATTAACGGCCTCCTAGAGAATCGTTCCTGCGCGCGCTCCTGGCGCGCGCACGCGGGGACTTCCGTGCGCGCCGGGTCCACGGGACCCGTAGCAACACGGATCTCGGTAAACGGCCAATGACAGCGGCCGTTTACCACGTGATCGCTCCGTCCAATGATGGAGCGATCCGAAATGTAAACAATCCGGGTCATTTGAAGAGAATGGTTCCTGCGCGCGCTCCTGGCGTGCGCACGCGGGGACTTCCGTGCGCGCCGGGTCCACGGGACCCGTAGCAACACGGATCTCGGTAAACGGCCAATGACAGCGGCCGTTTACCACGTGATCGCTCCGTCCAATGATGGAGCGATCCGAAATGTAAACAATCCGGGTCATTTGAAGAGAATGGTTCCTGCGCGCGCTCCTGGCGTGCGCACGCGGGGACCTCCGTGCGCGCCGGGTCCACGGGACCCGTAGCAACACGGATCTCGGTAAACGGCCAATGACAGCGGCCGTTTACCACGTGATCGCTCCGTCCAATGACGGAGCGATCCGAAATGTAAACAATCAGGGTCATTTGAAGTTTATCACTCTCCTCTCCTGAGTCTCCTCACACCGATCCAGCGTGAGAGGAGAGGAGAGTGATTTGTGACCCCCAACAGTGAGTGATAGCAATTGTGCAGTGCCCAGCAGTGCCATATCTGTGCCCCAAAGTCCCCCAAAGTGCCACATCTTTGCCCAAAAGTGCCCAAAGTGCCACATTGATTCCCTAAAGTGCCACATCTGTTCCCTAAAGTGCATCAAAGTGCCACATCTGTGCCATCTGTGCCCCAAAGTGCCATCTGTGCCCCAAAGTGCCATCTGTGCCACCTGTACCACCTCTGTGCCACCTGTACCACCTCTGTGCGACCTGTACCACATGCATGCCATGTGAGAGAAATACCCTGTTATAATGACAATTTGGTGTGAAAAAAAATAAAAATAAAAAAAAACGTAATTTTGCAAAGAATTGTGGGAAAAAATGACAACTTCAAAAAAATAACTATGCCTCTTACTAACTACGTTGGAATGTCTACTTTCCAAAAAGGGGTGATTTGGGGGGTATTTGTACTTTACTGGCTTGTTAGGGTCTCAAGAAATGAGATAAGCTGTCAGTACATCAGATGTGATCAAATTGATACAATTTCAGTAATTGGCACCATAGCTTGAGGACCCTATAACTTTCACCCAGACTAAATTTTATCCACAATTTTTTTTTTTTTTACCAAAGATATGTAGCAGTATACATTTTAGGCCAAATTTATGAAGAAAAATTACTTTTTCGCAAAATTTTATAATAGAAATTAAGAAAAATTCATTTTTTTACAAAATTTACGTTATTCTTTCATTTATAGCGAGAAAGTTAAAAATCGCAGAGGTGATCAAATACCACCAAAAGAAATCTCTATTTGTGGGAAAAAAAGGACAAAAAATTCATATGGATGTAGTGTTGTATGACTGAGTTATTGTCATTCAAAATGTGAGAGCACCAAAAGCTGAAAATTGGTCTGGTTATTAAGGGTGTTTAAGTGCCCAGTGGTCAAGTGGTTAAATAAACAAGCTGAAGTTAGAAGCTCATTGTTCAAAAAATAGGAGGGGGGGAAAGAGGTAACAAGCTTCTGGACTTTTGAGGTGTTTGGATAGGGAAGACTCACTGGTACATCATATAAAATGGATACATTTTATTATAAAAGTAAAAAAACATGAGAACAGTTGTATCAAAAGTTCAAAGGTTCTGTGAAAGTATATTTAACAGACACTACCACTCCTAACATGTTTCGCTCGACAGAGCTTCCTCAGGAGGTTTCAGTAGGGTGTTTTATATGCTCTAAACAACAGAGAGATTGGGATAAATACAAATTTTAATATTTAGTTAAAGGAGTTGTAAAGGAAACATTTTTTTTTGCCTAAAATTAATGTCTGCAAGGTAGACAGACAGAATAGTGTAATGATTCTGTTCAAAAACAAGTAAATACCTATTAAATTCCTTCATGTATATCACCTCCAGCGTTCTAGTTTCTGTTTTCTCATTCACTTCCTGGTTTGCGGCACTCGTTCATGTAAGAACTACATTTCCCAGTATGCATTGCGGCATGCCCAGTAATTCACACCTCCTTGAAGTCTCTATCACGTAGAAAGCATCCTGCCGCACAGATGTAGTTCCCAGGAGGGGGCGAGCACGTCACTGACCACCACAGTAAAGCCTTCCCTTCACAATGGAGAGTAACAATCAGACAAGCAGGAAGTGAACAGAACAGAGAAGAAATAGAGCAACTTCTGAGCAAAAACGAACAATGAGGAAGTGAAAAGAGGAATGTCTGCAGGTGAAGGATGCTTATTATGAAAAAAAAAATTCCTTTACAACCCCTTTAACACAAAGATACTTTGTGAAACAACAAAATTGGCATGTTGAAAAAACATACTAATATTTAAAGATATTATACAAAATACAATTTATAAGGGCAAAACGGGTATAGGGATACAGGGAAAGACAAAAACCTCACCAATGCTGCAGTACATAACTTGAAATTGAATGAATGCAGGTTTCATGTGTGCACAGGACATCCCACTCCTTAGAAGGTTCTTCCAGTGTTTGCAGAAGATGAAATAAGTAGTATTTAAATAGTACTACTGAAAAACAGATCAGGGGTATATAAGAAATCATAATAGGATGTTGGGGAATCCTCGGATAATCCTCTGAACTTTAGAAGCTGATTGGTTACTATGCACAGCTGCACCAGATTCTGTATGCACCACTTACTATATCTCCCCATGCTGTATCACCTTTAGGAGATCAAAATGGAAATCGCTTCCTGGGGCCTTATGGCTCATACACACGATCCGAAAATCTGAACTTTTTTCGGTTAATAAATCGCAAGTGGAAATTGAATAGGTTACTAAAGTCACGAAAATTCTCGGACGACAGAAAAAAAAAATCGGAAGTGATGTCATGTGTTGTAATATTGTATTGTACTTTCGGACAACGATCTGGCATCATACGAGGAAAATGTTGTGCTTGTCCGTTCTAATAATATTGGATGAATTGTCGTGGTCGGCTCTCTTAAGTGCTGTACTATTGATCCGATTATCACACGATTCGCACGATACAGTTTTCGTACGATATTCGGATCATGTACAGTATATGGACCATTAGGCTGGGTTCAGAAATGCTGTGGTGCACAGCATTGGAGTCCGGTGGGTCCCTGTTCTCCGATTCAGGTGCCAATCAGGTCAGAATTTCTGCCTGAATTTGCACCTGATTCGGAGCCAAAAACGCACAGGACCCATTCCACCACCCCGGAGGTGTGTGAAATAGCTCCATTAAGAGCTGGTCACACTCTCCTGACATGTAAATTGGATGTGGAGAAACTTGCATCCAATTCACGTGAGCCCAGCCTTATGCAGACAGGGTAGAGTAGCTTCTTATGAACCCAACTGATGAGTTATCAGGAGCAGCTTCAAGACTGAATTCCAAGCAAACAGCTATATACATAGATCAAATATATATATGAGTGCTGTTTTATCTGTTTTTACAAAGGATGTGTATTTCTATCCCTTTCAAATCCTTCGTTTTTTTTGTGATTTATTTTTTAATATTTTATTGTTTTGCATTACACCTGTAAGGGGCCAGATTGTCCCCGGGGCCCCTTACAGGCCCAGCTGGCCCCCTCCCAGTTTTTTTATTTTATTTATTTTTTGCATTACACCTGTAAGGGGTCCAATGGTCCCCAGGGCTACACCCCCCCCTTTTTTTTTTTTTTTGCATTAGACCTGTTTAGCCTTGTACACACGATCAGTCCGTCCGATGATAGGTTAACCGATGAAGCTGACTGATGGTCTGATGTGCCTACACACCATCAGTTAAACAACGATCGTATCAGAACGCGGTGACGTAAAACGTGCTGAAAAAAATTAAGTTCAATGCTTCCAAGCATGCGTCGACTTGATTCTGAGCATGCGTGGATTTTTAACCGATGGTCGTGCCTACTAACGATCGGTTTTGACCTATCGGTTAGGAGTCCATAGGTTAATTTTAAAGCAAGTTGGCTTTTTTAACCTAAGGTTAAATAACCTATGGGGCCCACACACGATCGGTTTTGACCGATGAAAATGGTCCATCAGTTCATTGTCCTCTGGCTATCCTATTGTGTGTACGAGGCCTAAGGGGCCCGGTGGTCCCCAGGGCCCTCCCTGCTTTTTATCTGGTGTCAGGAGAGAAGAAAGAGATCACACTTGACTTTTTCGTCAGCAACCCCCCCGATTCTGGTTCTCAGCTCCAGGGGGGCCCTGCCTAAAGCTGTGTAAGGGGCTGCCCTGAGAACACTGCCCTGAGAACACCTGGCTGGCTCCTTGTGCTGCTTCTTCATTCCCTAGTCTGAGCATTGCTATACAATGACTGAAAGAAGCTAATATCAGGTCAAATAAAAATATTTACATTGCTTCCATGGAAAAAGGTGATTTTATTCATCGTATTAATTATTAGCGTGCATCAAACTGTTCCTTTTCGATCTGCCAGGAGTTCAGCTTTAGGATTTCCAGAAAGACACAGCTTGTACTCAGTGCCTCTTCACAAAGACAGAGATCTCTGCCATACCAAAAAAAAAAAAAAAATCCCTGGGTTTCCCAAATAAATCCTTTTATTTTGTCCCAAATGAGGTGATTGATGGGAATTGAAGAGGGCCAACACCTGTGGCTTAGCATAAGATGCACTAGTACAAAGGCTATTTGATAAAAGAGGAAGCTTTTTATTATCATTCAGCAATAACAAAGCACACTAATTCACACATTTACAATCTATGGGTGATGCAGTGTAAAGCAAAAGACAAAAATTGTCATCTAAGTTAGAGATCCATGCAGCTGTAAGATTACATTTGGAAGGTACACTAGGTTGGACCATCGGTGAAAACCAATGTTGTAGAGATGATTCTTTGATATTTATTAGGGCTGCTTTTACACAGCTTTTCTTTAAGATTTCCTGAGTGGTAAGACATTTTATACCTATTTTCAGGGTGGTATGAGACATAGATGTTGATTTTATTGCATTGCAGAGTACGATGACATGGATGCTAATTATATTTCTCTGTATGCTAGTTATCTTCTTTATTCAGTGCTGAATGCTTCGCTGCCAGATCCTGTGAAAAGAGAGACCCGCTAGTGTGTGGGAACCCTGCCAGCATATGTCTCCCATAGATTCCTGACCATGCTGCAGCATACTATGAGTAATTCTGCTAGGACTCCATTTCCCATTGTGATTCATTTTGCTAGCTTGATGGATTGATCTTGGTGTGGGTAATTATGATGGGTTTCTGTTACTGGCTCTTCATGGTTGTCTTTCAGTTTTGCAGAAACGGTTCTTGGGTAGCCTTTGTGTATCAACAACGCTTTAATCAGCATGAAAATTGGATTGGATGTCATATTCTAGCTTCTTCAAAAAGAACTTAATTAGCAGGACGTTGTTGGCCTTGCTAGATAAATACATATGTGGGTACCACTGATAAGAGAGCAGTATTGTCAACCTCACCGACTGATACTATATATGTTACATGAAAAACCATCACCTCTGTTTAACCAGATGTAATATTATGTATAGTAATTCTAGAAAGTAGTATAGCTGCAATGTACATGAGTAGAAACTTTAGCTGTTTGGGAATATATTCTCGCAAGCTTCTGAATTAAAAATAAATAAATAAATAATTGTAAACAATCCAATTGAAATAGATAATTTTAGGCACCTAAAAAAGAAAACAATGGAGGAGGTTTATGTGGTGCACAACCTAATCTACAGTCATGCATGACTTTATGTGGCACTGAGCTTTCCAGTTTCTATCTGCTTCTATAGAGATTATGGCAGTACACAGTACTATATATTTATATATAGAACAGAAGGCACATGACCCCTAGTCTTATGTTGCATAGGACCATAGCATATGCAGAAAATTGATGTACAATGTGAAAAACCCTACACCACATAAGAATTTTACTACTCCAGACAAATAAGAACCTATCAGTACAAGGCCACTTTCAAACTGAGGCGTTTTTCAGGCGCTTTTACGGTAAAAACAGCGCTTTAAAATCTCTTGAATACTTATTTCCATTAATATGAATGAATGCTTTCACACTGGGGCATTGTGCTGGCAGGGCTGTGAAAAATTCCCCTATCTTTTGAAATTAATGGAAAGTCCTTCAAAAGCGCCTGAAAAGCTCTTCAAAAGCGCTCAGTGTTTTTACTGGCAGTTTAGACGTGCCAACATTTGTTTACCTTTTTTTACCCCAGGATCTAGCCTATTGGCGTCCTTGAGTCAGCATTTATAATACTTGTAGATTAAAGTGTTACTAAACCCATCACAGTAAAATCAGTCTGTATATGCAGTAAAGCATGCTTGTTATACTCACTGTGGAACCTAAGGGCTCAATCCTCTGCATTGTGTAAAAAGTCAGTTTGATCCGGTATGCACAGATCCTCATCTTCTTCAAATGACTCCAAAACATGTCCGGATAAATCAGAGTTACTGCACAAGTTTTGTGTATATTGCTAGAGAGTTTTTTTTTTTAGAGTGTGATCAGCACAGGGTTAATCAGCACTGTCCAGACAGAGGTTCAGGGGTCCTGAATCCTGATAGGACAGCCAGTGCAGTATGAAGATTCCACCAAGTTTTAAACATACATTCATAGAAGTCACAAGACTGCTAAATACTGCTGATGAGAAAAGCTATTTAGCAGTTTATATTTACTAAAATAATTGCATTTCCATGTTCTGTGTACCGTGGGAGACCAGATATAGTGAATGCAGGGTCCTCCTGTATTTAGTATAACTTTATATTTACTGTGAGGGTTTACTTCATGTGTAGAGCATCAAGGATTCAGTCCACTCGCCAACTTGCGGGTGCCTACAGAAGGGTTAATTTGTTTTTCTTTGTGTGTTCCTGTTCTTCTTTTCTGTGCTGCCCTCGAGTTAATTGGGTCAGTCAGGTGGCAAATGTTACAATATCCTAATATTTCACTCTGTCCTTAGGTTGACCTGTGAGCTGGGGGTTACTAAGCTGGAAGGGTTAATGTTTTTCTCACCATTTTTAGCAAGGTTGCCACCCCCTACAGATCATACCATATAAAAGGGGTTCACTATATGCCCTGGAAAGCTTCCTGGGGAAATATTGCCAAAGTGTAGCTGTTACTCTCCTGGAATAGATCACCCCCTGGGGGTTGGGGGTGATGGAAGCCCAGCCTGAGTTCCCAGTAGGGTCATGAACCTAAAGACCCTTATGGACTTACAAGTACTAGTAAAGGACTTATTGTCTTTGAGGATTACTGCCACATCATGGACTCTAAGGCCACGTACACACGATCAAATCTATCTGCTGGAAACGGTCGGCCCGACCGTCCCAGCAGACAGATTCGACTGTGTGTACGGGCGAGCCGACGGATTTGGCCACCCGACAGATTTCAAAGCATGCTTTGAAATCTGTCGGCTGGGAACCCGTCTGCCCGACATGCCTGCTGGTTAGTACGCTAACCAGCAGACATGTCTTCTCGCACATGCGCCGAATGGTTTCGACGCATGCGCAAAGTGTTTTACTTCCTGGTGCGGTGACATGGCGGCGTCAACGTCACCGCCACGTCACCGCGACGTCTGGCGACGGGGATTTTGGTTTGATTGTGTGTACACGATCAAACCAATATGTCCCCAGCCCGACCGATTTGAACAAATCTGTCTGCTCGTGTGTACGCGGCCTTAGGGACTTATGTTGCTTCTTGTGGATTATTGCATAATCTAAATGACTGCACATCTAGGAAAGTGGTGTTCTCTAACAAAGAGTGTGTCTTAAAAGTTAAGTGCCATCAGTATAAAAAAGTCAGCTGCTGATTACAAAGGGTTAACTGTGACAGTTGCTGCCGCTTCTAAGTCTGGAGTTGTGACTTAATGTTGTTTAAGCATTAGCGGGCCCGTTTCTTCATGTCCCCGCTAGGGTGCCTTAAGCCCCCTCCACATGCCCACTTTTATTTATAAACAAAAGTTCCTTCACTAGCAGACATCACTCTGTAAGTTCTTCTAGTTATGCAGCCTTTATGGAGTCCCTGGAGCCCCTTAGTAGGTGCCATCCAAACTTTGAACATCTCTGATCAATAAACAGACAGTGCTCCTCTACAGGGACTTTCTTTAGACAGGAAAGAAAAATAAATCGCCTAACCGTGTGGTAAATAATAATTTGAAAAATTAAATCACCAAAATTATAAATACTGTATCGGCGTATAACATACACTTTTTTACCCTGAAAACAGAGGGTAAGGTGCCTGCGTTTTATAGGCCGATATCTGTTTTTTTTTTACCAACAGGGGGGGGGGGGATCGGGCCGTCCGCCCAGAGTACAGCCTATTGGGAGTGTGTCAGGCCGTTCCCCCCGCCTCTCCGCTTCTCCTGGCCGTGGGACAGCGCTGGCAGTAAATGTTAAAGTTCAGAAAACAATACTGCTATATATCATCATAAACCACTTCTCCTGTGTGACTCTCAATGTAAGCCTCTGAATCCCTTAATCAACGCTGCTCGTTGTGGCTGCTCTGCCCTCTCCTCGTGTGTAGCTTTTGATTGGAGGAGAAGAGTGGTCACGTGACGTCAATGAAAGAGAGGAGAGCAGTCACATGACCAGCTCCACGAGAGAGCCGTGTCAATGGAGGTAAACTAAAGCTTTGCTTTACAATGAGAGTTACACATAATGAGCAGTGTATGAGAAGGGACTGATAGACTGACAGTGTAAAGTTTTATTAACTTTTAGAGTAGGCTGGCAGCGCTGTCCCTGTCTCAGTGCTGGGCGTGCAGGAGGGAAGGGGGGTCTTTATAATGAAAGGAGGCTGCAAGGGATCGGTGTTCTATGCAGGTGGTCTGTGTTCTATGCAGGTGGTCCGTGTTCTATGCAGGGGTCCATGTTCTATGCAGGTGGTCCGTGTTCTATGCAGGTGGTCCGTGTTCTATGCAGGGGGTCCATGTTCTATGCATGTGGTCCGTGTTCTATGCAGGGGGTCCATGTTCTATGCAGGTGGTCCGTATTCTATGCAAGGGGTCCATGTTCTATGCAAGGGGTCCGTGTTCTATGCAGGTGGTTCGTGTTCTATGCAGGGGGTCCGTGTATTATGCCGGGGGGTGTGTAACGTTTTTTTTCCTGAAATTTCCCTCTTAAAGTTAAGGTGCATGTTATACGCCTGTGCGTGTTATACGCCGATAAATACAGTATACCAAAAGCAGGCTAGTAATGAACTAGTATATGACTAGTAACATAAATGATAATAAACTGATATAAATACATCAATTACCGTAATTGCAACTGTCTAGTGACAATTAATTACATTTTTTATATAGTTGTGACCAATGGATATGATTAAAAAAAGTCCCTAAATAATACAGTCCATAAGTGCTTAATATTAGTGAACGACTAATGATGAACATCAGTGCTCAGTGCAAAAAAGTCCATAGGCTGATGAATTAACGTGTCCAAAAATGTGATGAATCCTTCACCAATCAGCAGAAATTACTTCTTACCATCTTGCCATGATCCCTTATGACAGAGGATCACTGAATGCATGTAATCAAGATTCTTACTCCAGAAAGCAGCTCAAACAAATCCGATCCTTAAGCAGTTACTCTCATTCAATAGTAGACATGGATCATCAACAGACATACACGATATGTAAAAGACAATGATAGCTCCAAATAGTGCATTAAACGTATAAAATATTTATTAAGAAGGTTGGTAATGAACTTACAATGTTGCAGGAAAAATAGGCGTTAAAGTTTGGTGTGACAGCCGGTACACAAAACACAGACACCTGTCCTACTGGGGAATTGTATGGAGCTGGAGGTGACATCAGTACGCCGCTCCGCCCTACGTCCGTTTCGTAATAACTTACTTTGACCAGTGCCCCTCACATCTAACTTTTCTTGTTGGAATTTCCGATCGTGTGTACGCGGCATTAGAGGTGAAAAGGTTCAGCACTTTCAAATGTTTGTCAATTTGTTTCCTTTATTATTATTATTATACAGGATTTATATAGCGCCAACAGTTTGCACAGCACTTTACAACATGAGGGCAGACAGTACAGTTACAAAACAATTCAATACAGGAGCGATCAGAGGGCCCTGCTTATTAGAGCGTACAACCTAGAAGTACCACTTTCCTATTCTCTAGGCCAGGGGTGTCAAACTCAAATTCATCGGGGGCCGCATCAGCAGTTTGGTTGCCCTCAAAGGGCCGGTTGTATCTGCACTCCACCATAGTGTTCAGTCTGAGCAGTCTCCAATAACGTTTTCTTGCGCTGCGTAGGGTTCATAAGTATACTATGCACAGCGTGCAACAACTGATTTCATCCCTCCTCCTGGGTTCTGGCCTCACCGCCCCCCCTCCAAAAAATAAAAAATAACTCTAACATTTATACTCTCCCCTTCCTACCATTAGGAGTGGGATTTTACAATATTTCAATTAATGGAAGCTACATATGTCATATTCACACTATAATACTTGTTGTAGCACGGTGTAGCTGGGATCAATACCCAGTTTTTGTATTTAACCTTTTTGAAAATGTTGTATATAGATTTTGGTATATCTATATATAAACCAAAGTATATATAGAAAATTTTCAAAAAGGTTAAAAAAATAAACCCTACTGGGTATTAATCCCAAGTGCACGGTGCTGACATATGTAGCTTCCATTAACTAAAATATTATAAAATAACCTTACTGGGTAGTGAGTCCCAATCACCGGTGCTGCAAGAAGCCTCAACCTCATTGTGCAAATAAAGTACAGAACATTTCATAAAACAATTAATCAAATACAATAATTCTAAGATAGCCCTACTGGGTAGTGAATCCAAATCACCAGTGCTGCAAGAACACCCAATTGTGCTAATATATAAATATACAAACTAATTCCATATAACAATTAATAAAAAGCATCCAAAAAACATGGCTATGAATGAACATTTTATTAATTATATAAAATTAGTTTTGTTTATATATTTGTACAATTCAGTTTTTTTGAAACACTGGTGTTTTGGATTCACTGAGAGAGACATTGGGATCAGAGAGACAGGGGAGGCTGAGCGATAACGAGAGAGACTGCTAGCCCTACCTTCCATGGCAGTGTGTCTCCTTTGATCCTTCCAGCGGCTCCCTGGCAGCGTGCAGGTCCTTTGGGTCCCCAGTCAGCCTGTTCCCCAGGAAATTACACAGTACCACTGGACCCCTTTACATTACACAGCACCCTGCACCCCTTTACATTACACAGCACCCCTGGACCCCTTTACATTACACAGCACCCTGCACCCCTTTACATTACACAGCACCCTGCACCCCTGGGCCCCTTTACATTAGACAGCACCCCTGGACCCCTTTACATTACACAGCACCCCAAACCCTGGACCCCTTTACATTACACAGCACCCGAACCTCTGGACCCCTTTACATTACACAGCACCCTGCACCCCTGGGCCCCTTTACATTAGACAGCACCCCTGGACCCCTTTACATTACACAGCACCCCAAACCCTGGACCCCTTTACATTACACAGCACCCGAACCTCTGGACCCCTTTACATTACACAGCACCCCGCACCCTGAACCCCGTTACATTACACAGCACCCTGCACCTCTGGGCCCCATTACATTACACAGCACCCCACACCCTGGACCCCTTTACATTACACAGCACCCAAACCTCTGAGCCCCATAGCTCTGGAGGTCTACATGTTAAACAGACTGCCCATACAGTACAGACCCCCTCATACAGACCCACCCCCTAACAATACAGACCCCCCTACCAATACAGACCCACCCCCTACCAATACAGACCCACCCCCTACCAATACAGACCCACCCCCTACCGATACAGACCCACCCCCTAACAATACAGACCCACCCCCTAACAATACAGACCCACCCCTTACAGTGCAGATCCCCCCCACAGTCCCATTATGTACATCAGATACTCACAACACTAGTGGACTGGTCGGATCCTCCCCTCCCCCTGTGTCGTCGTAAAGAAGGAGGGGAAAGGTGGCTTCACTCTGCTCAGAGACGGGACCATGAAGAGAAGGGGATCTGATGTTTCACACACACTTCGGTGCGGCTCGCATCCCTCCCCCTGCAAAGCCAAGCTCCTACCTCACATTCTCTCTGCTGTTAAGCCTCACGTGCCACCCATGTCTCTTAGGTTTAACCCGCCCACTCAGCCCTGCTTCAGTCACGGAGGGGGGGTGCCTGCCGCTGTCTAAACCTGCCCGCTGCATCGGAAGTTCAAACCACCCGCTCATTGCCTCTGCTTCAGTCACGGAGGGGAGGGTGCCTGCTGCTGCCTAAACCTGCCCGCGCTCTCCGCTTCAGTGGGGGGAGGGTGCCGGCATGACACCCCCCCCCAGTGTGTGGCACCCGTGGCGCCCCGCCCCCCACTTAGTACGTCACTGTCAGGCTCTCAGCGCTTCCTCGGCTCAGCCCCTCGCTGATCTCCGCAATGAGAGAGATTCCCCTGCTGATTGGGGCCGCTGCGCGGGCCACATGACAAGGCATGGCGGGCCGGATTCGGCCTGCGGGCCTTGTGTTTGCCACCCCTGCTCTAGGCTATCTACTTCATATTTATGTTCACTGACCTCAGTCTCACTCTCATAGAGTTTTGCAGATCTAGTGCAGGTCTACCCTTATTTACCACCCTGAGCTTCTACCTAGCTCACTACAGCTTTCCACCCTTTCTGTCATCCCAGATTGGAATTTAGGACTTTATTGTTTCTCACGGGAACTATACTATCACAGCAAAGCATTTCTGTTTTCTAGTAAAGACTACTGATTGTTTTCTTGACCCAGAATCTGATGGGGCAGTACCTGCAGAGGAAATATGCACACAATAGGAACACTTATCTCACACAGCAACCTCATGGAACACTGACTCACCTGTCATCAGATACCCTGCAGGCAGCTGTCCTGACATCTGACATTTACAAAAAGGCAACCGGGTCCCCATGAATGCCTTTACCCGGTGAGAAGCCTTTTGGCATGATTTGCCAGTCTTCACATTCAACATCTATCACATGTCCCTGAAGTTCAGGAGCTTTATCGGGTTTACTAGAACAACCCACTTTTGGGTTGGTGACCCCAATTTTTCTGCTCACATCGGCACTTCTTCTAATGCCTCTTTGTTTTGCAATATGAACTTTTTAATTCTTGGGTTACAGACAATATTACTGTTGTTTTCTCATCAGTTCTGTGCTCTTACTTATTGCGAGGTGTATATGCTGCTGCAGAGAGTGCACCCTTGCCCATAAGCTGGTTGGCACTGGCAGCACCTTGGACTTGAATAGCAGAAATGCTAATATACAGAGGGGGTTCCGACATCTCTGTTTTCTTAGTTCTGTCTACCAGTCCTCTGCTGTGCCCTCCATACTCAAAATGACCTTGAAGTAACCTAAAAGTGGAAAGTGAGACCTCTTTCATCATCAACTGAAAAGTAATTTAAAACAAATTATTACCAAACTGCTATATGGCCACAAAAGTAAATAGTGTCAATAATTCTCACTTTTCTGCCAAATAGAGGGGAATCCCAAATAAACACATACGATCCTATTGGGACCCTCACGTGGTTGAGCATGCGAATAGACTCATTTTCTGAAATTCTAGAAAATTCATTTTTTTAAAAGGGACCAGAGTTGGAGATAGCCTTGTTCATAACTAACACAATAGCCTGGTGCTCTCCCAAAGGGTTTTTATACACTTAAATCCACACTCATCCTCTCTGAATCTGACTCTGCAACAGTGAGCTTCACCACAACCTTTCCGCGGATATTGTCAATTAGAAAAATCACTTTGTAAGTCATGGCAGACTGCATTATCACACATTCAATGTTCAATATGGTGAGTCTTTTGAACTTTCACTTCGGGCCTCTCAGAGCTTTCTAAGCTTACCTCTATTTCACCTGACACTGTTGCTATGGGAAACGGCATACTTTTTTAGTGGTCACCCCTACCACATTTAGATTAGCACTTAACCAGTACCGCACGTTATACCCCCCTGTCCAGGCCATTTTCAATTTTTAGTGCTGCTAGAGTTTGACTGACAATTACTCAGTCTTGCAACACTGAACAAAGATCAAGCTTTCATTGGGTATTTAATGTAACACCCTCTAACTTAGATAGGTGCTCAGTGTAAGGGTTTTTATGTAAGCTGCCAGTGCAGGTAGATTTAAGCAGGCCTATGCTGCAAGCTAGGCCTGTTTGTTTTTGAACTGGGGGCAGGGGAGTGCTTAAGTGTAGCATTGGGTGACTGACATGTACTTCGGGTCTTGGGCGCCTCACCTGTTTCCGGTGAGAAGGGGCAGGGCAGAGAGCTGGAGTGACATGGGGGTCATGTGAGCTGGAGTGACATGGGGGTCATGTGAGCTGGAGTGACATGGGGATCATTTGAGCTCTGACCGATCCCCAACTAGGATCGGCAGGCGGCAGGCCTCCTACATATATCCATGTTCAGCAGGCTGGGTGAAGGTGTTGGTGGCTGGGTGAACTGAAGGATGGAGTGTTAGCTTGTTGTGCCTGAGGGAACCTCCATCTTAGGGGGTGTACTTCAGGTGGAGGAGCTCGGGAGACGTGTCCTGGAACAGGAGCTGAAACGACAGTTGGTCCACACATCCGGAGTAAGTCCTTCAGGAAGGATCCAGGGCAGGCATCGGTGAGTGAGAGCACAGTGGAGAGATCTGGAAGAGGCATGCCAGGGGACCTGAATGCAGAACCAGAGGGAGAGACTGTGGCGTTAGTGTCAAATCGATGCCGCCACGATAGCGAGCAGGATTTGCAAGCTGGAATTGCTGGGATGAGTAGTCCATCATCATTTGTTCTTCTCAAGTAAACCAGTAGCTCTGATCGCTGTATAAATGTCAATGGTCCCAAAAAAAGTGTCAAAAGTGTCCGATCTGTCCACCCCAATGTCGCAGTCCCGCTAAAAATCACTGATTGCCTCCATTACTATAAAAAAATAAAAAAAATAATAAAAATTCCATAAATCTATCCCCTATTTTGTAAACGCTTTAAATTGTGCGCAAACCAATCAAAGTACGCTTATTTCGACTTTTTACCAAAAATATGTAGAAGAATACATATTGGTCTAAACTGATGAAGAAATTAATTTTGTTGTTTGTTTTTTCGGGTATTTATTATAGAAAAAAAATAAAAATATAGATAATTTTTTTCAAAATTCTCACTCTTTTTTTATTTATAGCGCAAAAAATAAAAACCATAGAGGTAATAAAATACCACCAAAATAAATCTCTATTTGTGTGGGAAAAAGGACTAAATTTTGTTTGGGTACAGCGTCGCACGAACACACAATTGTCAGTTCGCAGCTGGCCAACCCCCCCCCGACCTGTGGGTCTCACTATGCCCAGTTTTTGCTAACAAGTGCTTGAAGTTGAACTAAACTGTCACATAAAATGCTTTGCTTACGTTTTTTCTCCTCATGCACATTCTTTGTGTGCACCACAGATGGCTGTGTAGTGGGGTGCTCCTTTACTGAAGGCACCCACACCTTTCACTCTGCACCCCACAACCTCCTGGGCTTCCAACATTACCTGGGCTCTAGGACTCACCTAGGGAAAATAAATGCCACCTGTTTCACACTCCTGCATGTATAGGGACCATACCTAATGGAACAGCAGTGACCTGGCACATGAGCTGCGACCAGATGCTGTGCCTTCTAATGGTGTGTCCAGTATGCAGGCCACCAGTGAGCAGAACACCCAGCTTACCCTACCTTACACCATGTGTAGCTGCTGTGCATCCACTACAGATAAGGAGTGGTAACCCCTTTGTACTGCCAGCTACAGGCTACCCCCATGTGGGAGGGAGGTTGTGTGCCAGGGGACTGTATGTAGCAGTATATGCAGTACATTGGATTAAATTGTGTAAGAATCTTAGTTCCTGTAAATTTGTATTGTGCTGCCACCTAGTGCCCTCTTTAGGAACTACTCGAGGAAACTTCTGTTATTCTAAGTGTAGGGTTTCCCTATACCAGTGCTCTGTGTTTCCTTGCATACCTCTTTACAATTTTGTTCTCTATTGTCAATTTACTGTGCAATTTAAGCTACTCACAATCTGGTCTTTTGTGTTTTTTAGTGTTATGTACAAATGACCATTATGGATTTATTGACGTGACTAAGGCAAAACATGCCAGCTATGCGTTTTTAGTTGTTTATAGGAAGCATGCAAGAAAGGATGCGGAGACCACAACTGAAATGGTTAGTACTGTGAGGCCGCGTACACACGATCAAATCTATCTGCTGGAAACGGTCTGACAGACCGTCTCAGCAGACAGATTTGATTGTGTGTATGGGCGAGCCGACGGATTTGTCCAGCAGACAGATTTTAAAGACATATCTGCCCGCACATGCGTCGAATGTATTCGACGCATGCGCGGAAGTGTTTTACTTCCTGGTGTGGTGACGTGGCGGCGTCAACGTCACCGCCAAGTCACCGCGCTGTCTGCTGGAGGGGATTTTGGCCAGCAGACAAATCTGATCAAATCGGTCTGTCAGACCGCCTTGAACAGATTCATTTGCTCGTGTGTACGAGGCCTAAGTGTTTCATCCAAAATAAACACTTGTGTATACAACTTGCTGTAGGATCACCAGGTATGATATAAAACAGTGTTTCTCAACCTTTTCACCTTCGGGGAACCCCTGGCAAACAGTTTAAGATCTCAGGGAACGTCTGAAATAAGGATCAGATCTACAGCTCATGGAACATCGGTGTCATCAGTAAGCTGTGATATAACAACAATTATTTTAAGAAATAGCAATAACTAATAGAAAAATAAATAAATAAAACTTACCTATTTTATGAGAAACATGCTTTTTTTTATTTACATTTTTTTTGCACAAATGCTCATTTCTGGGTTTAACTAGAGATAAGCAGTGTACAGGAAAGAAAAAAAAATGTTTTGACAATACATGAATATGGGAAAAAAAAGGGGGGGGGGGTGTGATATAGGACTTTAAATGAAGTACATCTATGAATGTTCCTCCATCCCTATTCAAGTAAAAAAGTTTATTGGTGTGTTGGCATAATGGCTGGATATAAATACATAGCATTGACATACAAACAGGTAATTTCATATACTGTATATACACTGTATAGCATAGAACATCATATTAACTTATACCATACACACATGTGCTGTGATGACACCCGCCCGGTCCTCCACGCCTCCAAACAGGGCGGAGAAGAGGGGGGGAAGGCTCATCGCAGCTCTCGGGTAACAGACATCAAAACAGCCCGGAGCAGAACTAAAGCATCCACAACCAATGACCAAAAGTGCTATCTAGGTGCAAAAAACACAGTTGAATATAAGTAATGTGTGTAGAACCATAAAGGGTTTTAATACACGAAACACGTCGGGTATTTAGGATGTAGCTACACACTTTTTAAGGACCCCATCTTTATACAACTATTTATTCCAACTAATTTCATTATATTTCATACATACTTCCACACATCTGGTACTGATCTGTATCCAAAACTGTTGTGTACTGCAAAGTTAAATGTGCTGCCTAACCCATGTGTGTATGTACAGTATATGTGTATATATATATATAGTATGGGTGTATATATATATATAGTATGGGTGTTAATATGATGTTCTATGCTATACAGTGAATGTACTGTATATAAAATTACCTGTGTACGTGTTATATGTCAATGATATGTATTTATATCCAGCCATTATGCCAACACACCAATAAACGTATATTAAGTTACATGTATCAAATCAATTTGCCTCATTTAAAATACAGGAATATGCGCAACAACATGTTTGATTTAGGCTGCCAGTTAGTGCTTAGTGATCACCGATTCACAAAACAGAAAATAGGGTTTGATAATGACTCAGTGGCAGGGCTGATCCTAGGCAGGTGCGTGGGGTGCAGTGCACCCAGGCGCCACAAAGGTGGGGGCACCGAAGCACCAAAGTGCTCCTCCTCCTCCTCTCCGTGTTCGGAGGCGCCACTGTGTTTCCTGCCCAAGCCCATCCCCCCTCTCCTGTTAGAGGAGGAGAGTGAAGCAGCGGCTGTCTCTGTGTGGAGAGAGACCAGCCATGCAGTGAAATCGCTGGTGGGGGCGGTCCATGACTAACGTGTTTTCTTTGTCCGTGTTAGGGGAGCATCTCTGTGTTTGAGTCGTGGCCATAGAAACAATTGTAAAGGGGAGGGGTTGGTAAGATGACCACACCCATGCGGGGGCCCCAGAAATATTTCTGCACCCAGGCGTCTGTGACCCTAGGATCGGCCCTGCTCAGTGGGATTGATTTACTAAATGCAAATAGACTTCAGTCTGCAAGGTCATTTGCTCTGGGGCTTAGTAAATGAGGGAAGCTCTGCTGACTTCCATCTTCCAATCATGTGAAAGCAAAAATGCTGTTTTTTTTTTTTTTTTTTATTATTATTATTGTATTTGCATGTGATTGGGCATTTTTGGGAAAGTAAAGCTGCACCTCATTTACACAAAAGCTGTTTATCAAACTTGCTCTGAAAAAAACTCTGAGAAAGATCAGCTGTTAGCGTATACAAACTGACACCAACCTAGATTTAGGCACCCCGTTAGCATAAGTATCCCTCAGCAGGACACAGAATCAATCCAGATGGAGTAAGCACAGTAAACAATGCTCATCAGAACCAGTAAGATGGCTTTCCCAAGGGGGCTAAATATAGAGATATCTGGTCTCAACCGCAGCCACTAGGATCTATCATATTCAGGGATATGTCACTGCTTGCAACTTATAGGCTATATATATAGACTAAAGAGGATAACGAACCATATATCAGGATTGTACTCAAGGTAAAGGACCATTTACCAGGTAGTAAAAAAAAACAACAAGGTTCCAGATAAGAGTCAAGAACAAAGCAGAGGACAGGGCTGGCAGCAAGCAAAAAACATAAAATAATTAGTTCAGGTAGAAAAGCTAGGTCAACAAAGCACATCCACAGAGCTAACAAACTTTATAATAGGCAAAGTAATCATTAATTGGAATTCCTTTTAAAGTGCAAATAGCCATTAGCTACCACATTAATGCATATGCATCCATGTCACATGCTACTATTGAAAAGTAGCCCATAAACGCATTACAGGTTTCTTAATAGTGGACATCTGAAACTTCAAGTTGGGGATTGTAGTTACAAATATTTGCAGGAATCGCTAATTATTTAAATTCAGCCACATAAATCTCATACAAGCTTTAACATATTAACGGCATTTCAAAAAATAGTTTTAAATCTTAACTCTGCAGCTTTTTATTGAAACGATACCTGGCCCTCCTTTAGCAAGCACTTCCTGTTATGGAGTGACAACTCCCAGTCTCCTGATTGTGCTCCCATAGGAATCTCTGTCACATTTGCTCCTGATGAGTGGACACACACATGTTGATCTATACCTGATGCCACAGTTACACCAGATATGCTTTGTTATCTATCTGCCATCCATTACTTCTTAACTATTCTCCCCTCTGCATGCCAAATTGCTTAATTTAAAGTCCTAAATTCCCTTTTTTCTATGTTAAAGTTAATGTAAATGATTTTTTTTTTTTTAAATAACAAACAAGTTACATTTACCTGCTCTATGCAAGGATTTTTCACAGAGCAGCCTCGATCCTCCTCTTCTGGGGTTCCCCCGGCAGGTGCTCCTGGTTCCTCCTCCTCATTGTCCCTGGGCTCCTGAGTCCTGCTGCTGCGTTCATTGACACAGACAGCAGGACTTGGCCCCGCTCCCCCCTCTCCCATGTCACTGGATTTAATTGACAGCCATGGGAGCCAATGGCTCCTGCTGCTATCACTCTATTTAATAAGGATTGAGACACCAGCTGGAGTCGCTGGGCTCGTGCTCATCACTGGAACTGAAGGGCTCAGGTAAGAAAAAAATCGGTCTGTCAGACCAATTTGAACAGATTCATTTGCTCGTGTGTGCGCAGCCTTAAAGAGGCTGGAGGAGATCATCAGCACCTTAATTCAAAATAAATGAAAAAATCAAATCAAATGCCAGCCAGTTAAAGTTTTAAATCTTATATATATAGATATATATATATATATATATATATATATATATATAGAGAGAGAGAGATATATATCTCTCTATATATATATATATATCTCTATATATATATCTATATCTATATACACTGCTCCAAAAAATGAAAGGAATACGTTGAAAACATATCAGATCTCAACAGGCAAAAATCTCATGCTGGATATCTATACTGATATGGACTGGGTAATGTGTTAGGAATGAAAGGATGGCACATCGTTTGATGGAAATGAAAATCATCCACCTACAGAGGGCTAAATTCAAAGACACCCCGAAAATCAAAGTGAAAAAATTATGCAGCAAGCTAGTCCATTTTGCTGAAATTTCATTGCAACAACTCAAAATGGTCCTCAGTAGTTGTATGGCCCCCCAAGTGCTTGTATGCATGCCTGACAACATAAGGGCATGCTCCTAATGAGACGACGGATGGTGTCCTGGGGTATTTCCTCCCAGATCTGGACCAGACCATCACTGAGCTCCTGAACAGACTAAGGTGCAACCTGACAGCACAGGATGGACTGAAGCATAATGTCCCAGAGGTGTTCTTTTGGATTTAGGTCAGGTGAGCATGGGGGCCATTCAATGGTATCAATTTCTTCATCCTCCAAGAACTGGCTGCATGCTCTCGCCACATGAGGTCGGGCATTGTCGTGCACCAGGAGGAATCCAGAACCCACTGCACCAGTGTAGGGTCTGACAATGGGTCCAAGGATTTCATCCCGATACCTAATGGCAGTCAGGGTGCCATTGTGTAGCCTGTAGAGGTCTGTGTGTCCCTTCATGGATATGCCTCCCCAGACCATCACTGACCCACCACCAAACCCTTCATGCCGAACGATGTTACAGGCAGCATAAAGTTCTCCACGGCTTCTCCAGGCCCTTTCACTTCTGTCACATATGCTCAGGGTGAACCTGCTCTCATCTGTGAAAAACGTGGGGCACCAGTGGCGGATCTGCCAATTCTGGTGTTCAATGGCAAATGCCAATCGAGCTCTATGGTGACAAACAGTGAGCACAGAGCACACTAGAGGAAGTTGGCCTGCTGGAGGTCATTTTGTAGGGTTCTGGCAGTGCTCATCCTGTTCCTCGTTGTACAAAGGAGCAGATACCGGTCCTGCTGATGGGTTAAGGACCTTCTACGGCTCTCTCCAGCTCTCCTAGAGTAACTGCCTGACTCCTGGTATCTCCTCCATGCTCTTGAGACAAGAATCTTCACATGTAGATTTCAAAAACTTAGGAGCAACATCTGGGTGGTCGTAGAGAATAATATGCTGGGAGACACGAAAAACCTTCTGGCAATAACACGTATTGATGTGCCATCCTGGAGGAGTTGGACTGCCTGTGCAACCTTTATAGGGTATCCCCTCGTGCTACCAGTAGTGACACTGACCCTAGCCAAATGCAAAACTAGTGAAAAACAGTCAGAAAAGATGAGTAGGGAAAAAAATGTCAGACACCTCCACCTGAAAAAACATTCATTCCTGTTTTGGAGGTCGTCTCATTGTTGCCCATCTAGTGCACCTGTTGTTAATTTCAATTTACAGCAAAACAGCTGAAACGGATTAACAACCCCCTCTGTATACACCCCTCCCCCTCTTTTTTCATGTACGTAGTTACCAAAAGAGTAGGCTGTGAGCACATTTTTTTGTCCACCAAGTACCTCCTGACTTCTGGAGGTAAAGGGTGTTCTCTGCTCACCAGGCCCACTGATCTTCCGATATTGCTTTGTGCTACAACATGCTGTTTCAAAGTTTGCCTGCAAAACCTTCTCTTGCCTGTTGGGAAATTTACACACAACAAAAATTGTAAACTTACATACAGTATGTGCAGGCGCTATACCTAAATAAGATTAGGTCATTTGTATATAATATCTCACACTGTATGGTATACTTGATATACTTGAAAAGAGCATTGCAATTCCCATATCATTTGCAGGGTATTTCTTTAATATTGATTCTTGAATGCCTTAGAAGCTATTTCTGGTGCACTTCTGACATCTACTGGTGAAATAACCAATTGCAGCAAAGGGGAAAACACGTTTATTTTTTATTGTGGAGCCCAGGGAATTGAGTGAATTGATTTACTAAAACAATGGAGACTATTCACTTCAGAATTATTTTCTTGTACGATGCTTGACATGAACACAGCTTCATCTTATTTAGTAAGCTTAAAAAACATTCACTTTACAAACTAAACTCGAGGGTGTGAAAGTTTTGGGACAAATCCTATAGAAAACTTTAAAGTGGTTGTAAAGTTTAATTTTTTTTTTTACTATACTGGATTCCCTGTGTTAAGGTAGAAACACACCCCACAAACTTTTCCCTTCTCCCAAATCCCTAAACACTTACTTGCCTTCTCTCACTGATCCAGCACAGGGCACAGGGCTTGCTAAGTAGGCACCTGCAGCAGAGAGAAATGGACAGCGCCGGCGATCAATGCTATAAAAATGCTATAAAAATGCATTGGATTACTATAAAAATGCCATTGGCAGTGAAGGGGTTAACACTAGGGGGCAGGGAAGGGGTTAAGTGTGTTCCTGGGTGTGTTCTAACTGTATGGGGGGATGGCCTCACTAGGGGAAATCACTGATCTTCTGTTCATACATTGTATGAACAGAAGATCAGCGTTTCCCCCGCTGGCAGGACCGGGAGCTATGTGTTTACACACATAGCTCCCGGCCCTCGCTCTGTACCGAGCGATCGCGTGTGTCCGGCGGCGATCGTACCGACCGGGCACACGCGTGCCCCCTAGCGGCCGCTTTAGAGCGAACGTATAGCTACGGGCTCTCGCCCAGCAGTGCCGACTTCCCGCAGTAAAATGACGGCGGGCGGTCGGCATGTGGTTAACCACTTGCTTACTGGGCACATATACCCCCCTCCTGTCCAGGTGAAATTTCAGCTTCTGGCACTGCGTCGCTTTAACTGACAATTGCACAGTCGTGCGACGTGGCTCCCAAATAAAATTTACGTCCTTTTTTCCCCACAAGTAGAGCTTTCTTTTGGTGGTATTTGATCACCTCTGCGGTTTTTTTTCTGTGCTATAAACAAAAAAGTGCGACAATTTTGAAAAAAAAATCAATATTTTTTACTTGTTGGTATAATAAATAGCCCATTTAAAAAAAAAAAAACAATAAGCGACTGGTTTGCGCAAAAGTTATAGCGCCTACAAAATAGGGGATAGAATTATTTTCTATTTTTTATTTACTAGTAATGGCGGCGATCTGCGATTTTTATTGGGACAGCGACATTATGGCAGACACATCGGACACTTTTGACACATTTTTGGCACCATTCACATTTATACTGCGATCAGTGCTATAAATATGCACTAATTACTGTATAAATGTGACTGGCACTAGGGGGTGAGGAAGGGGTTAAATATTACCCTGCATTGTGTTCTAACTGTGGGGGAAGGGGAATGACTGGGGGAGGTGACCGACCTGTGTCCCTATGTACAAGGGACACAGATCCTTCTCCTCTCTCCCTGACAAGACGTGGATCTGTGTGTTTACACACACAGATCCACATCCATGTCTCTGTAACCGCCGATCACGGGTGCCTGGCGGACATTGCGGCCACCAGGCACGCGCATCGGCATTTCAGTGATGCAGCAGGCACGCGCGCGCCACCGTCGGCGGCGCTCGTGCGCCCCCCAGTGGCTGGAGGCCGGAGGCCGTATATAGACGGCCTCCCGGAAATTGAGATCCACACTGCGGCCGTACAAAGTCGTACGGCCGGCAGCAAGTGGTTAAGCTAGTGCATTGTTGGTTTACTTTTCCTTCAATTTCCCTTCTAAATGTTTTTTTTCTTTGTTTTCTTTTTCTGAATTTCTCACTTCCTGTTCCTCCTCAGTAAGCTGTTCAGTAAGCTGTTCTAAATGACTTTCCACCATTCGGATGATGGTGGAAAGCTCACTGAGGAGGAACAGGAAGTGAGAAATTCAAACAAAGAAAAAAAACATTTAGAAGGGAAATCGAAGGAAAAGGTAAGTGAACCAACAATGCACTAGCTTAAAGAACCCAATTTAGAAAATAAAATACGAACCTTTACAACCCATTTAAGCTAAATGAAAGAGGGGAAAATGGGACTTGTAATGAATCACCTGGAGGGAGTTACCTCCATCCCTATAAATTCCTTTTAATCAAAAGAGCTTTATACATAGACCCAAGTCTGTTTGTAGTGTAAACAAAACCATTAAAATGGTATACATTTTATCATGGTAATCTAATTTCAAATGTCATTTTCAATCTTTGTAAATCTGTAGCTAGGGTCACATGCACCTGGGTGCAGAAACCTTTCTGGCACCCCCACATGGGCGTGGTCATTTTACTAACTCCTCCCCATTTGCCGCTAATGCCCCAGCACTGTCAGTGTGAAAGTGTGCAGGAATGGGCAGGAACTGTGTATCCTATGCAATCTATCATCCCATAAAACATCTAGAGCAGGGGCAGCCCAGAGCACATGTAAAGGGATGCTGTGGATGCCATCCTCCTGCACACAGCACACTGAACACTGTGACTCACCTCGGTTCCATCTCTGTGCAGCCCGAGATAGAGATGGGAGGGGGAGGCATTCCAACTGAGGTTGGTGGAGGCCGTGCAGGATCCAAGACTCCCAGTGTGATGAATTCATTCCTGCGCATCAGCACTCAGTAACCACTGAAAACTAGACCCTTCTGGAAGTTTAGGAAGAGGAGCGGCCCCTTCCCCTAGCACTGCCAGGCTGGACAGCTGCCCTATGCTCACACATCAGTTCTGGACGGACACACACCTATGCTCAGAAGACTAGTTCTGGACAGACACAAACAAGGAGAGACGGAGGGAGGGGAGAACTATGGCACTTCGGCGCCCCCACCTCTGCAGGCGCCTGGGTACCCTGCCTAGAATCGGCCCTGCATTAACCCCTTTCTGCCTAGTGTATGCACATATGGGGCCCAGCCCCACTAAAGTGGGGTCTTCTATTGTGGGGCTCCATATGTGTGTACCTGTGTTCATACTGGGAGCGTGTTCCATAGAAATCTCTCAGCACAGAGATTTCGCTTTCATTGACAGCTTCTGGTCTCGTACTAATGATCAGGCACGTTGGGAAGACTGGCTCTCGAGTCTCAACCACATGATCACTGTGCAGGGTTGCCAACCGTCAGTAAATTTACAGACAGCTTGTCAAAATCAGTGATTTTTTTACAACTGTCTGTAAATATCAGGGGCTGATAATTTGTCATGTTGACTCATTAAGTGTAAAGCAGGTAAATTACTTGTAATGTGTATTGTCAGTGTTTAGTATTGTTTATACTGTTTAACCCCATGTCAACCAGCGCACAATGATATGTGTCAGCACAATGGCACGGCTGGGTAAATGGGTGTACCTGTACGTCCCCTTTAAATCGTAGAATTGTGGTCAACCGCGCGCCCGCCGCGTGCTTCGTGAGCATGGCTGCCTATACACTATATATTTACACTATATATTTACACTGAATTGTTTAGCGCAATATATTTTTAAACTTTTTTGATTGCTTCGTGAGCATGCCCGTGGGTCCTCCAGACTCTGCGTCTGCCGGGGGCATCAGATCGTCTCACAGAGCGGCAGAACGGGGAGATGTCTATGTAAACAAGACATTTCCCTGTTCTGTTTAGCAACATAGGGAGATGATAGTCACCGCTCCAATAAGGTATGTCCGTGTCCTCTCAGAGAAACCCAGGTGCTGGCAATGCACGAAGCAATTGTAGAAAGAAAATGTTTGGACAGCCGCACTCTGGAAAAACCTTCTCGGGTGCCTTTATTTGGTAAAAGTAATCAAACACCACACATCACAGCAAAAATAGGGGCATACAGCTGATGTTTAGCACTATCAATCAGTGCTTACTCATAGCTATAAAGGCAACCGAGAAGGTTTTTCCAGAGTGCGGCTGTCCAAACATTTTCTTTCTACAACTGCCTAGCAACATGACAGGGATCTACTGCTCCCTGTCATCAGGAGAAGTGATCTCTATCATGTTCTAGTGAGACCACCCCCCCCCCCACAGTTACAATCACTCCCTAGGACACACTTAACCCCTTGATCGCTCCCTAGTGTTTAACCCCTTCCCTGCCAGTGTCATATATAGCACTAATCGCTGTATAAATGACAATGGTCCCAAAATAATGTCAAAAGTATCCGATGTGTCCGCCATAATGTCACAGTCACGATCAAAATCGCAGATCACCGACATTATTAATAAAAGAAAATTATCATAAAATACCATAAATCTATTCCTTATTTTGTAGACGCTATAACTTTTGCGCAAACCAATCAATATACGCTCTTTGCAAAAAAAAATATCAAAAACTGAGAAATGCAATCATTTTTATATTTTCTGTACTGTAATTCTCTCAATAAAATATTTTGCAAAAAAAACTGAGAAAGAAATTTGTTCTTTTATTTATATTTTTTTGGGGATATTTATTTTAGCAAAAAGTAAAAAAATATAGCTTTTTTTGTTTATAGTGAAAAAAAAAACACACAGAGGTGATCAAATACCACCAAAAGAACGCTCTATTTGTGGGAAAAAAGGACATCGATTTTGTTTGGGTCCAGGGCTGAAGTGGTTAAATATCGATTGTCTTAGTTGTTAAAAAGAGTTCTGTCATTTTTCAGGTTGTCAGTAAAAAATCTGCTTCATCAGTAAATTTCCCATGTGTTATCAGTAAAAAATGCTGTGGGAGGTTGGCAGCACTGTCACTGGGATACCACTGATTGGCTATCACAGTAATCAGTAAGAGTCGGTTCACACTGGGGCGACTTGGGATCCGACTTGAAGTCGTCTCAAGTCGTCCCAAGTCGTGCTGTCCAGAAAAGCAATGTAAATGAATGGGAGCGGTGTTAATACACACTACTTAAGACGCTGTGGGAGGTTGGCAGCACTGTCACTGGGATACCACTGATTGGCTATCACAGTAATCAGTAAGAGTCGGTTCACACTGGGGCGACTTGGGATCCGACTTGAAGTCGTCTCAAGTCGTCCCAAGTTGTGCTGTCCAGAAAAGCAATGTAAGTGAATGGGAGCGGTGTTAATACACACTACTTAAGACGCTCGCTCCGACTTCAGAAGAGGTTCCTGTACTACTTCAATCAGACTTCTAGGCGATTTGTACCCATTGATTTCAATGGAAGTCGCTTTCAAGTCTGATCACTGTCTTAATTGAAGCTGCTTTCCAGCAAGATAACATACATTTCTCAGGCAAACCTCTCCCTCCCCCTCCCTCCCCCAGAGCTGATTGTTGTTTTATTGGCCACTGGAATGTCTCCTGACCTGAAAAGGACTTCAAGTCGTGTTGTAAATCGCCCCAGATCGCCCTGTGGTTCATGCTCAAGTCGTGTTGAAGTTGCTTCTGAAAGTTGTGCTGGAAGTCGTGTCGCCCCAGTGTGAACCGACTCTTACACTGTGTTTTGTACTACTTTCTCCTCTTGAGTCTAGAAAATTCTATATTCTTCAAACAAATGTTTTACCTCTGTTTGTCAGAAACATTATTATTTTACCTCCTGTTTTTTAATTACTGCTAACTTGGTCAGCTTTACTACATTGGAAATTGCCTGCTCATTGGTCAAAAGTAATGAAGCTGATTTATTGTTTAATGAAGAAGCTGAAGGTGGAGCAGTGACATAGAAAATCCCAAGTCCTGCTTCTGCGACCATTGACACCGACAGCACAACTCAGCCATGGCCCCATCTCCCATGTCACTGGATTTGATTGACAGCAGCGAGAGCCAATGGCTCTCGCTGCTATCAATCTATCCAATTGGGACCCAAGACAGCCACTATAGCTGCTCTGCTCGTCCTCAAAGTTGGAACGATCGGGCTCAGGTAAGAAAAAGGGGGGCCCTGGGGGGCAGCTGCACCACAGAAGTTTTTTTTTACCTTAACCACTTCCAGACCGCCACACGCCGATATACATTGGCTGTTTGAAGAGGGATATCTGCTAGCTGCCATAACCCCAGTATCCTCTCCTTCAGCGGACGGTCCAGTTTCTGATAATAGTGGTTTCTGCGGCGAATTTGGCGCAAGATCAGTTTTATCGGGGGCGAGAGAGGGCCCCCCTCCCGCCGCTCTCCCGTTCCCTCCGCCGCTTACCGGAGCTGCCGGCAGCAGCGGAGGTGATCAGGTCCTTCTGCTGGCTGTGTATGGAGACGAGTGAGGTAAGGATGGCCCCCCACCTGTTTTCATACCATCGCAGGGTTAAAGCGACGTCACAATGTCACTTCCGCCCATAGCTCTTAAAGGGCCTTTTTTTTCTTTTTTCAAATGACAATTTTAATTGTTTTATTGCATTTTAGTGTAAATATGAGATCTGAAGTCTTTTTGACCCCAGATCTCATATTTAAGAGGTCCTGTTATGCTTTTTTCTATTACAAGGAATGTTTACATAATACGTGAATAAAAGTAATAAAAAAAAAAAAAAACTGTGTAAAAAATAAAAATAAAAGGTAAAATAAATAATAATAAAAAAATGTATGCGCCCGTCCTGCCAAGCTTGCGTGCATAAGAAAACGCAATACATGAGCAGCACCCACATATGAAAACAGTGTTCAAACCACACATGTGAGGCATCGCCATGACTAGTAGAGTGAGAGCAATAATTCTAGCCCTAGACCTCTTCTGTAAATCAAAACATACAACCTGTAGAATTTTTTAAACGTCGCCTATGAAGATTTTTGAAGAGTAAATGTTTGTCGCCATTCTACAAGCGGGTGCAATTTTGAAGCGTGACATGTTGGTTATCAATTTAATCAGCGTAATATTATCTTCCACAATGTAAAAAAAAAATTGGGCTAACTTTACTTTTGTCTTATTTTTTAATTTTTGTAAGACCACTGCGCAAATACGGTGTGACATAAAGTATTGCAACAACTGCCATTTTATTCTCTAGTGTGTTAGAATTTTTTTTTATAATGTTTGGGGGTTCTAAGTAATTTTCTAGCAAAAGAAAGGGTTTTCTCAGAAAGATGCTCGGTCCTTAACCTCCCTGGCGGTATGATTCTGTCTGGAATTACGTACCAAAAGCGGTACAATTATTTTGCATGGAAATTCTGCGTTTTATACTGTAGGCCTGTAATTCTTAGGAATAACTCACTTAAATTTGTAAAAACAATAGTCTAGTAAACATCTCTGGTATGATAAAGTTTGAAACACAAAATCATAAAATTATAATATAATAAATAACTATAAATAATTATAACAAATAATAATGTAATTATAATAAAAATTATTCACTAATGTAATCAAATCAAAATCACTGAAATTTGCTCAGTTGCAGAATTGTCGCTGTCATTACTTATTTTTTTATGACGATTTTCCCCACAAATCGCTATCGCTCAATTCTGCAAGTGATTATCATTTATTATCGCTGTTTTCTAGCTGCTCTAAAATCACTTTTGACATAAAGGGACACTTTTGGTTGCTATGGACAATCTACAGTTTGCAGGCACAAATTATTATTTTTTATTATGTAAAAGTGCATGTAGGACACTGGGCAGACCACTAAGGACAGGGGGGATGTGTACTTTTTACATACAGTACTGTAATCTATAAGATTACAGTATTCTGTATGTAATGTGTTTGTTTACTTTTTTGAATCTGCCGCCGGTCTCCGCCCCTGTGCACCATTACGTCACAGGGAACGGAGATCGGCGGCGTGCGGGCACTGTGTGAGTCGAATGGAGGACGCCACTCGCTCACACAGCGGGGATGCATCGCTGGATCCAGGGACAAGGTAAGTACAGTAACCCTGCCTGGATACAAGGTAAGCCAGCGCGCTGTAGGCTCTGCATATTCACCCCGAGCGGTACTCGGGGATATCGATTTTTACATAAAAAATCCACCCCGAGTCACGCTCAGGGATACCGCCAGGGGGGTTAAGTGGTAAATGCATATGCATTGAGGTGAAAAATGCCCGACCGTCTCAGCAGACAGATTCGATCGTGTGTACGGGCGAGCAGACGGATTTGGCCAGCCGACAGATTTTAAAGCCTGCTTTAAAATCTGTCGGCTGGGAATCCGTCGGCCCGATATGTCTGCTGGTTAGTACGCTAACCAGCAGACATATCTTCTCGCACATGTGTCGAATGGATTCGACGCATGCGCGGAAGTAATTTACTTCCTGGTGCGGTGACGTGGCGGCGTCAACGTCACCGCCACGTCACCGTGCTGTCTGCTGGAGGGGATTTTGGTTTGATCGTGTGTACAGCGATCAAACCAAAACGGCCAGCAGACAAATTTGTTCAAATCGGTCGGTCCGACCGATTTGAACAAATCTATTTGCTCGTGTGTACGGGGCCTGAGGGTTTACAACTCCTTTAACTGTTTTTCAAAAGTAAAGCCCCAAATATAATGCATTGCTGTCAATACAAACAGTTAAGGAAAAACAGTTAACAACTAAGTTGTACAATCACTATGATGCTATATTTTTTAATGTAAATGTATCAGAAGAACCTAGGGAACAGTTAGGGTTCCATTTAATTAAAAAAAAGTGATAAAGCCATTTGTCTGTTGAACCTGCATGTACATTTATTCTGTGCAAATTGGGCATAGACTAATATTCTTTAGGCTATTTTCCCTTCTGATCCAATATTCTTTATTATGGGCAGAAGTAAAATTCTGCATTATGTCCACTAGATGGAGCCAAGGAGCCTAGGAAATAGCTACAGCTTTATAAAAAGAGATACAATGTAAGCCCTGGTTCACACTGATGCTACTTCGAAATCGTGCTACTTTACTTGAAGTAGTATTTCAAAGTAGCAAGGTCAGCGCGATTTTAGGTGCTACTTGATAGACATCTATGTGGCTTCATACACAGATGTCTATAGAAATCGCACCTGAAATCGGCAAAAGTAGTGCAGGAATTACTTTTGCAAATCGGTGTGGTGCCGCAAAATCGGTGTCACACTGATTGGAACAGTGCCATTGCCACCAATAGACTGCGACTTGTCATGCGATTTGATCTCTCAAATCGCATGACAAATCGCTCCAATGTGAACCTAGGCTAAAGCCTCATACACACAATCGGACTTTCATCAGACAAATCCGTGGAATTTTGTCCGAAGGACGTTGTTCGTGAACTTGTTCTGCATACAGACGGCAGAACTTTTTCAGCCAACATTCACGAAACTACGTGGCCTTTCAGCTCTTTGTGCCACCCTTTGGGCAACTTCTGCTAATGTTGTCTTATGGTTAGCATTGGTTCAGAGCATGTTTGTACTTTGGATTTTAGTCCGATGGACAATTTGAGGTTTGAGAGCATGACCATCCAACATTTGTTGTCGGATATTGCCGACAATTGTCCGATGGAGCATACAGTTGTTCGGATTATCCGAGTGATTTTTGCAGTGCCGGTTCAGACAGGAGCGACCTGTCAGACGACTTATCCGCCTGACAAGCCGCGCTTCATGCATTGCAATGGAACTGTTCTAATAGGAGTGACTCTGGTTGTTCCGAGTTAGAAAAAGGTTCCTGTACAAATTTGGACCACTTCAGAGAGGTTTTTATTGACTTCTATACAGAAGTAAATTTGAAAGCCACGCTGAAGTCGCGCTCTACAGGGCGGCTTCAGAGTCGAATGAGAGTCAGGCAACTTTGAAGCCGCCCCCGTGTGAACTGGCACTAAGGCTCCATGCACACTGGCTTAAAATTCACGGCTTTTACAGGAGTTTTATGTTTTACCTGTAGAAGCAGCTCAATGTTAACCTGTGTCCATGCACATTAAGTGGAGTTCCACCCAAAAGTGGAAGCTCGGCTTATCAGCCTCCTCCCCCCTCCAGTGCCGCATTCCATAACTTTCAGGGGGGGGGGGAGCAGGTACCGGTTTATGACAAGTATCTGTCCGTACTTACATGAGATCTTGAAGTGGCCCCCCTCCTCCATCCTCCGCTGCCGAGCCATTCAGAGAGTGTTGCGTGCTTAACGCCTGTGCAGTAGGAAAACCGTCTGTGAAGCTGAAAGGCTTCAATGCTGGGTTCCCTTACTACGAATGTTGTCAGCAGCACCGAGAGCTGATGGAAACATCAGCTGGGTGCTGACATCACTGGATTTTGGGACAGGTAAGTGTCCTAATATAAAAAGTCAGCAGCTACAATATGTGTAGCTGCTGACTTTTAATTTTTTGCTGAGCTAAACACAAACATCTCCAGGTGCACAGGGGATATATTTGGACATTCCCCCACCACGAAGGAGTGCAGGGGTGTGATCAGAGGAGCATAGTTGCAACAGTCCCGATTTTCCTGGGGCAATCCCGATTTTGGGACCCTCGTCTCGATTTAAGCTTGTCTCGAATATTTTGCTTTTGTCCCGGGAAAATCGGGAATGTATTGGGCTAAAAACGGCAGCGACGACACAAAAATAGCTGCCGCCGCTGCTATGAGTGTTGTTTCCCCTTGTGTTCAGTGCAGAATCGGCTTCTCTCTTCAGTGTACAAATAGAAAATTCTATTGGCTGCAGGGATTGGCGACTCCTCCCCGCTCTCCACTGAACACAAGGAAGTGATCAGCCTGCTGCCGCCGCCACCACCGCAAACGACCCTATGCCCCCGTGTGTCCGATGAGCGGGGACTGGGGCTCTGCTGGCTATGGTGGTAATGGTTTGTGATGGTCACTGGTGCGCTGTGATGATCCTGGCTCGCTCCATGTGGCAGACCCCCAGCACATCCTCACGCACCGCAAGTTACTGTCATCTATTATTGCAGTGTAGTGTAGTGTAGTAATCAGTGTAGTGTGGTAATCAGTGTCGTGTAGTGTGGTAATCAGTGTAGTGCGTGTTGTAGCAATCAGTGTAGTGCATGTTGTGGTAATCTGTGTAGTGTAGTGTGGTAATTCAGTGTAGTGCGTGTTGTAGTTATCCAGTGTAGTGTATTGCGTGTTGTAGTAATCCAGTGTAGTGTAGTGCGTGTTGTAGTGATCAGTGTAGTGTTTGGTAATCAGTGTAGTGCGTGTTGTAGTAATCAGTGTAGTGTAGTGCGTGTTGTAGTGATCAGTGTAGTGCGTGTTGTAGTAATCAGTGTAGTGTAGTGCGTGTTGCAGTAATCCAGTGTAGTGTAGCGCGTGTTGTAGTAATCAGTGTAGTTTACACAGTGTAGTGTAGTAATTAGTGTAGTGTAATAATCAGTGTAGTGTGGCAATCAGTGTAGTGCGTGTTGTAGCAATCAGTGTAGTGCATGTTGTGATAATCAGTGTTGTTGTGTTTTGTAATCCAGTGTAGTGCGTGTTGTAGTAATCCAGTGTAGTGTAGTGCGTGTTGCAGTAATCCAGTGTAGTGTAGTGTGTGTTGTAGTAATCCAGTGTAGTGTAGTGCGTGTTGTAGTAATCCAGTGTAGTGTAGTGTGTGTTGTAGCAATCAGTGTAGTGTAGTGTGTGATAATCAGTGTAGTGCGTGTTGTAATGCAGTGTAGTGCGTGTTGTAGTTATCCAGTGTAATGTAATGCGTGTTGCAGTAATCCAGTGTAGTGTAGTGCGTGTTGTAGTAATCCAGTGTAGTGTAGTGCGTGTTGTAGTAATCAGTGTAGTGTGTGTTGTAGTAATCCAGTGTAGTGTAGTGCGTGTTGTAGTAATCAGTGTAGTGTGTGTTGTAGTAATCCAGTGTAGTGTAATGCGTGTTTTAGTAATCAGTGGGGGCATCTGATGCACGGGCGGACACTGCTGGGGCACCTAATGCAAGGACGGACACTGCTGGGGGCACCTGATGCAAGGACGGACACTGCTGGGGGCACCTGATGCAAGGACAGGCTCTGCTGGGGGCACCTGATGCAAGGATGGACTCTGCTGGGGAGGCACCTGATGCAAGGATGGACTCTGCTGGGGGCACCTGATGAAAGGACGGACTCTGCTGGGGAGGCACCTGATGCATGGACGGACTCTGCTGGGGGCACCTGATGCATAGACGGACTCTGCTGGGGAGGCACCTGATGCAAGGACGAACTCTGCTGAGGGCACTTGATGCATTACGGGCTCTGCTGGGGAGGCACCTGATGCATGGACGGACTCTGCTGGGGAGGCACCTGATGCATGGATGGACTCTGCTGGGGGCACCTGATGCAAGGACTGACTCTGCTGGAGAGGCACCTGATGCAAGGACGGACTCTGCTGGGGGCACCTGATGCAAGGATGGACTCTGCTGGGGAGTAGGGATGAGCTTTGTGTTCGAGTCAAACTCATGTTCGACTAGAACATTGTATGTTAGACCGTTCGTCGAATTACGAATGTTATGCGCCGTTCGTGCCAAATTCGAGTGGCGTGTCACGGCCCATAATTTACTGCAGCATCGCAGTGTATTGCTGGCTAATGATTGGCCAAGCATGCACTATGACCCGCATGCTTGGCCAATCACAGCTTACAAAAAACAGAGAGCCATAATTGGCCAAAGCCAGGGTGACTTTGGCCAATCATAGCTCACGGGGTTTAGTACACGCCCCACACTATAAAAGGCTGCCTGCAAGTTCGCCTTGTGTAGTGTGTTGCGGTGGTTAAGACAGAGAGAGACAGAGAGAGAGTGTTATTTATTGCAGGTAGATAGAGCAGGCAGGCAGGCTAGTCAGTTAGAGTTACAGGGCCAGATTCAGGTAGGACTTACGCCGACATATCTCGAGATACGCCAACGTAAGTCTAAATGTGCGCCGTTCTATCTTTACGGCGATTCCCGTAGATACGTCGAAAAAATAGGCTTCCTATGCCCGACGTAACGTGCCTACGCCGGCGTATCGTGGGCGCATATTTACACTGGCCCCAAGGGGCGCTTCCATTGATTTACGCGTCGAATATGCAATTGACCGAGATACGCCGATTCACGAACGTACTTGCGCCCGTCGCTGTATATATACGCCGTTTACGTAAGGCGTACGTACAGCGTAAAGTTATTCCACCTAAAGGTGGCGCAACCCATGCAAAGGTATGGACGTCGGATCAGCCGGCGTCTTTTAAGTTGTTTATGTAGTACTACATGAATAGGGCTTGGCGTAGGTTACGTTCACGTCGTAGGCATTGAGCCGACGTATCTTAGGGAGTATATGCGACGTGATTTTGAGCATGCGTGCGCATGCGTTGTTCATTCGGCCATTCATTTGCATGGGGTCACGCTTAATTTAAATAGATGACGCCCACCTCCTTCCTACTTTGAATTAGGCGGGGTTACAACGGCCAATTTACGCTACGCCGCCGCAACTTACGGAGCAAGTGCTTTGTGAATACTGCACTTGCCTCTCTATGTTACGGCGGCGTAGCGTATATTCGATACGCTACGCCCGCCTAAAGATGCGCCAATCTATCTGAATCTGGCCCACAGTGTGTAGAGGATATATATGCATCCCAGGTGTTTTATATATATTTATACACTGTATTAAGTTTAGTTAGATCCGCTCTTCCTAATTTACTGACAGGCAGGCAGGTGATTGTGCTAGCTGCAGTATTCTCACGTGGTGTACTGTCTGTTAGACATGTGCAGACTGGAATATTTTGTTTCGTTTTTTCGTTTTCGTTTGGAAAATAAATTTATTTAGTTACTCCCGAAAATCGTTTTGATTTATTTCGTTTTTCGTTGGGGAAAAGCTTTCGTCCGAAAATCCAATAATACTTGGTTTCTGTCGAATGGTCAAAAGAATATTAGACGGAACGTCGAATCTTTACGTCGAATCGTACATTTACGTTCGAATATTCCGCCTACAAGAATTCTAATGTTGTATGACTAGTAATAATGTCGAATCTATTCTCTATAACAGGGGTCTCCAAACTACGGCCCGCGGGCCACATCCGGCCCGCCAGGCCATTTCTTCCGGCCCGCAGCTTGAATCCTTAGTTCCCCTGTTAGTTTTGGAACCTGCGCTGCATAGTCGCCCCAGGCAATATGCAGCGCAGGTCCCGTAATCCCTCCCGACGTCTCACTGTGTTGGCTGCTGGGACCACGGCATCCCAGCAGCCAATGAGGTGTTTAGTGCAGACCCGTTGCCGCCTCCCTGCTCCCGCCTCCCGCCTCGCTGTTAACCAGTAACCAGTGTGTAATACCAGCGGGGCGGGAGTCAGGAGATGCAGCAGGTCTGCACAGCTAGTGATGGAGGCTTGGAGACGCGCTGGACACATGCAAGGAGGGGGGCTCATACACTTGTGTGGGGGTGGGTTGAATAGCTCTGATGGGGACACAAATGTGAGGGGGGGGGGGCCGAATCTTATGGGGACACAAATGTGGGGGGGTTGATAACTCTTATGACTCTGATGGGGACACAAATATGTGGGGGCTGATGACTCTGATGGGGACACACGTGGAGGGGGGGGGTGGGTTGTAGACTGATGGGGACACAAATGTGGGGGGGGGCTGATGACTCTGATGGGGACACAAATGTGAGGGGGGGGCTGATGACTCTGATGGGGACATAAATGTGGGGGGTGATGGGGACACAAATATCAGTGGGGTCTGATGGGGACACAAATGTGAGAGTTCTGGTGGCTCTTATGGGGACACAAACATGTGAGGAGGGGGGCTGATGGTTCAATGGTGGCACAAATATGCAGAAGGGGAGGTGATGGTTCTGATGGGGACACAAATATGCAGGCGGGGGTGGGCTGTGATGGGGACACAAATGTGCAGGGAGACTCGGATGAATGATGGGGGGGCTCTAAAGGGGATACCAATTTGTGGGGATAGCCTGATGAGTGATGGGAACACAAATGGATGGGGACACAGATGATGGGGAGACTGATAGGGACACAGATGGATGGGGACACAGATGAATGGGGACACAGATGAATGGGGACACAGATGAATGGGGACACAGATGAATGGGGACACAGATGGATGGGGACACAGATGGATGGGGAGACTCATGGGGACACAGATGGATGGGGAGACTGATGGATGGGGACACAGATGGATGGGGACACAGATGGATGGGGTCACAGACTGATGGGGACACAGACTGATGGGGACACAGATGAATGGGGAGACTCATGGGGACACAGATGGATGGGGAGACTGATGGAGACACAGATGAATGGGGGGACAGATGGATGGGGGCACAGATGAATGGGGGGACACAGATGGATGGGGCCACAGATGGATGGGGCCACAGATGGATGGGGCCACAGATGGATGGGGCCACAGATGGATGGGGATACAGATGGATGGGGTCACAGATGGATAGGGGTCACAGATGGATGGGGTCACAGATGGATGGGGTCACAGATGGATGGGGACACAGATGATGGGGACACAGATGGATGGGGTCACAGATGGATGGGGAAACAGATGGATGGGGAAAAAGATGGATAAGGAGACTGATGGGGACACAGATGAATGGGGAGACTGATGGGGACACAGATGAATGGGGAGACTGATGGGGACACAGATGAATGGGGAGACTGATGGGGACACAGATGAATGGGGAGACAGATGGATGGGGAGACAGATGGATGGGGAGACAGATGGATGGGGACACAGATGAATGGGGAGACAGATGGATGGGGACACAGATGGATGGGGACACAGATGGATGGGGACACAGATGGATGGGGACACAGATGAATGGGGACACAGATGGATGGGGAAACAGATGGATGGGGAAACAGATGGATGGGGAAACAGATGGATGGGGAAACAGATGGATGGGGAAACAGATGGATGGGGACACAGATGATGGGACACAGATGGATGGGGACACAGATGGATGGGGACACAGATGGATAAGGAGACTGATGGGGAGACTGATGGGGACACAGATGAATGGGGAGACAGATGGGGACACAGATGAATGGGGAGACAGATGGGGACACAGATGATGGGGACACAGATGGATGGGGACACAGATGGATGGGGACACAGATGGATGGGGACACAGATGGATGGGGACACAGATGATGGGGGCACAGATGGATGGGGGCACAGATGGATGGGGGCACAGATGGATGGGGGCACAGATGGATGGGGACACAGATGGATGGGGACACAGATGGATGGGGACACAGATGGATGGGGACACAGATGGATGGGGACAAAGGTGTAAAGCCTCATGCACGCTGGAAGTTTAGCCCCGCTGCATGATGCTCCAGCGTTTAGGTGCCAGCAAAGAATATAGGAGCACCATCCAGTCCTGCTGTCAGCAGTAAGTGAAATTCTATTGTTCTTCTACTGTGGATTTATTTATAAAAAAAAAATTCCGGCCCGCGAATATCTGTAAATTATAGAATGTGGCCCTCGAAGTAAAAAGTTTGGAGACCCCTGCTCTATAATGTTGAATAAATGTTTCTCATAAATCTGAATCTATTATTTCTATAGTGTCGAATCTTTTCTCTATGATGTTGAATCTTTTCCCTATAATGTCGAATCTCTATACAGTACATCGAATTTTTACCGCAACGAAAATGAAAATAAAGCATTTCGGTTTTCGTTTCTTGCACTTTCGTTATCGTTTGTTAAAACGACAACGAAAAAAACAGATTTTCGGACGAAAATGCATTCTAACGAAAACGAATGCACATGTCTACTGTCTGTGTCCTCTGCAGTGTGCACCTAAAGCTATGTGGTGTGTGTACTGTCCGTGCCCTCTGCACATTGTGCACCTAACGTAAAGTTGGTGTTTCTCATATTTATTCCTAGAGTCAGGGATCTGCTCATATTAATACTACAGGCAGAGGATACTGCTGCAAGTACTTTCATGTGGAGTACTGTCTGTGTCCTCTGCAGTGTGCACCTAAGGCCGTGTACACACGACCGAGGAACTTGACGGGCGAAACACATTGTTTTCCTCGTCGAGTTCCTTGTTAGGCTTGTCGAGGAACTCGACAAGCTTGCTTTGCGTACACACGTTAAAGACCAAATCTCCTCGTTCTCAAACGCAGTGACTTCAACACATACAACAGGGGAAGTTTGATTCCATTGGCACAACCATTGGGGCTGCTTTTGCTAATCTCATGTTACTGAAAAGTTTGGTAAGAGACATTTTCACTTTTCAGTCTATTACAGCGTGACAAATGTGCTATTTCCATTACAAACGCTATTTTTACAGTAGGTGCACAGGTTTCTTAGCATACACACGCTCGAGTTTCTCGTCGGAAACCAGCCCAACGAGAAACTCGACAAGCCAAATTCGACTCCCGTCGAGAAAATAGAGAACATGCTCCCTTTTTAGCTCAACAAGTTTCTCTACGGTTTTCTCGGCGAAAAGTGTACACACGACCGGTTTTCTCGGCAGAATACGTCTCCCATCAAGTTTCTTGATGGATTCTGCCGAGAAAACCGGTCGTGTGTATGGGGCCTTAAGCTACGTGGCGTGTCCTCTGCACATTGTGCACCTAACGTAAAAAATGTTTTGACTGCAATAGAGAATAGTAGTCACTTGTCTGCCAGCGTGTCTCAGGCTCACAGCGTATACTGTGCCCACTTGTCCAGTGCCACATCTCATATATATTTTGTTGGCACAGTAGATAACATTTAAAAAAAAACACAATTTTGACTGCAATAGAGAATAGTAGTCACTTGTCTGCCAGCATGTCTCAGGCTCACAGCGTATACTATGCCCACTTGCCCAGTGCCACACTCATATCTGGTGGCACAGTAGATTACATAAAAAAAAAATTTTGGACTGTAATAGAATAGCAGTTAGTTGTCTGCAGGCGTGTGTCAGGCCTGGATGTAGATAAAAGGGATATGTCTCAGTCAGGCAGCATTACACACATGGACGTATGGTGTTATGATGATGATGTTGTACCCGCCGCTGCTGCTTCCTTTGCGGAGTTGTCAGATACAAGTGAAGCGGTTGATGATGATGATGTGTCCATGGATGTCATGTGTGTGCCCGCTCGAAGAGAAGAAGAACAGGGGGAAAGTTCAGACGGGGAGACGGAGAGGAGGAGGAGGCGAGTTGGAAGCAGGGGGAGGTCATCGCAAGGAGCTAGTGGCACAGTCAGACAGCATGTATCGGCACCCGGTGTCAGCCAGACAGCACGCCAATCAACGCATGCTGTTGCCACCACCAGAATGACGTTGTTGCAAAGCTCAGCAGTGTGGCATTTTTTTTGTGTTTCTGCCTCTGATAACAGCGATGCCATTTGCAACCTGTGCCAAAAGAAACTGAGTCGTGGGAAATCCAACACCCACCTAGGTACAACTGCTTTGTGTAGGCACATGATCGCACATCACAAACGCCTATGGGATGAACACATGATGACAATTACAAGCAGCACACAAGCTCAAAGCCACCATCCTCCTCCTGGTCCAGAATCTTCAGCCATGTCAACCACTGCTGTCCTCCTTGCCCCCTCTCAACCATCCGCCACTTCGTCCCTCGCCTTGAGCAATTCCTGCTCATCTGCCCACAGTCAGGTGTCTGTCAAGGACATGTTTGAGCGTAAGAAGCCAATGTCACAGAGTCACCCCCTTGCCCGGCTTCTGACAGCTGGCTTGTTGGAACTCTTAGGTGGCGTACACACGACCGAATTTCTCGGCAGAATCCAGCAAGAACCTCGATGGGAGCCGTATTCTGCCGAGTAAACCGGTCGTGTGTACACTTTTCGCAGAGCAACCCGTCGGGAAACTCGTCGAGCCAAAAAGAGAGCATGTTCTCTATTTCCTCGTTGTTCAATGGGAAAATTTGGCTCGACAAGCTTTTTGACTGCCGAACTAGGAACTCGACGGGCGGAACGATGAGTTTCGCCCGACGAGTTTCTCGGTCGTGTGTACGCCACCTAAGCCCGCCAGATTTACCATACAAGCTGGTGGAGTCTGAGGCCTTCAACAAATTTGTAGCTATTGGGACACCGCAGTGAAAGGTACCCGGCCGAAATTTCTTTTCACAAAAGGCAATCCCCAACCTGTACTCTATTGTGCAAAAGGAAGTCATGGCATGTCTGGCACACAGTGTTGGGGCAAGGGTTCATCTGACCACTGATACCTGGTCTGCAAAGCACGGTCAGGGCAGGTATATCACCTACACTGCGCATTGGGTAAACCTGCTGATGGCTGCCAAGCATGTAATGCATGGCTCTGCAGAGGAGTTGGTGACACCGCCACGACTTGCAGTCAGGCCTGCTGCCACCTCCTCTACTCCTCCTACTCCATCCTTTTCGATAACCGCCTCGACTGAGTCCTCTTCTGCTGATGAATTTTGCTCCACATCACCTGCACCCCCCTAGCGCCCCAGGGGCAATTCCACATGCCGGATACGACAGCGTCACACCGTCTTGGGGTTGACTTGCCTAAAGGCAGAGAGTCACACCGGACCAGCACTCCTGTCCGCCCTGAACGCACAGGGGGTTCAGTGGCTGACTCTGCACCAACTGGAGATTGGCAAAGTGGTGTGTGACAATGGAAGCAATTTGTTGGCGGCACTGAATTTGGGCAAGTTGAGGCATGTGCCATGCATGGCACATGTGTTGAATCTGATTGTACAACGCTTTGTGCATAAGTACCCAGACTTACAGGACGTCCTCAAGCAGGCCAGGAAGGTGTGTGGCCATTTCAGGTGTTCCTACACGGCCATGGCGCACTTTTCGAAAATCCAACATGCCAGTGAGGCGCTTAATTTGCGACAGCCTGACACGTTGGAATTCAACACTCCTAATGTTCGACCGCCTGCTCCAACAAGAAAAAGCCGCCAACGAGTATTTGTATAACTGGGGTGCTAGGATAGCCTCTGCGCAGCTGGGAATTTTTTTGCCACGTTACTGGACGCTCATGCGCAATGCCTGTAGGCTCATGCGTCCTTTTAAAGAGGTGACAAACCTAGTCAGTCGCACTGAAGGCACCATCAGCGACATCATCCCATTTGTTTTCTTCCTGGAGCGTGCCCTGCGAAGAGTGCTGGATCAGGCCATAGAGGAGCGTGTAGAGGAAGAGTTGTATTCAACATCACCACCAGAAACAGCCTTATCAGCATCGCTTGCTGGACCTGCGGCAACGCTGGAAGAGCAGTCTGAGGAATCAGAGGAGGAATGTGGCTTTGAGGAGGAGGAGGAGGAAGACCAACCACAGCAGGCATCCCAGGTACAGGACTTGGCTGGGGGGAACGTGGCTGGGGGGAAGAACAGACCTTCGGTGAGATCAGTGAGGACGAGGAACGGGACATAAGTAGCTCGGCATCCAACCTTGTGCAAATGGGGTCTTTCATGCTGTCGTGCCAGTTGAGGGATCCTCGTATAAAAAGGCTGAAGGAGAATGACCTGTACTGGGTGGCCACGCTACTAGACCCCCGGTATAACCAGAAAGTGCCTGAAATTGAACTAAATTACCGGAAGTCGGAAAGGATGCAGGAGGTCCAAAATAAATTAAAAAGTATGCTTTACACAGAGTATAAGGGTGATGTCACAGCACAACGGGAATCTAACAGGGTAAGAGGTGAAAGTAATTCTCCTCCTACCAGGACCACACCGGCAAGGACAGGACGCTTTACAGACGTGTTGATGGAGGACATGCGGAGCTTTTTAAGTCCTGCGCATCGCCACAGCCCTTCGGGGTCCACCCTCGGAGAACGACTCGACCGACAGGTAGTAGACTACCTCGCCTTAACTGCAGATATCGACACTCTGAGGAGCGATGAACCCCTTGACTACTGGGTGTGCAGGCTTGACCTGTGAATGAATGAATGAAAACTTATATAGCGCAGCACATGCGAAGTAAATCGCCTCTGGGCGCTTGTTGTTCCAGTCTCCTTTGAGATCAAAAGAGATGAGTCTTAATCTTTCTCCTGAAGACTAAGTGGTTCTCCTCCAGCCGAATGCTGGCTGGTAAGGCGTTCCATAGTCTGGGACCTTGGACAGCGAATCTCCTGTCTCCTTTGGACTTGTATCTGGCTTTCGGTATCTGAAGCCGATTTTGATTGGTGGGTCGTAGAATACGATTGGGATTGTGAACTTTTATTTTTTCGCATAGATAATGGGGAGCATTCCCATGGATACATCTATGCGTTAGACAGAGTGCTTTAAAGATGATTCTGTCTTTAACTGACAGCCAGTGAAGGGATCTGTCACGTACCTGGTTGAAGGCCGAAATGCCGAGAGGGCTCCCCTTGCGGCTAAGTGCAGTACACCCCTGGGGTTGGGTACAGAGGGTGTAGTGCCCAGAGAAGCACAGGTTGCCAAAAGGATCCAGAAGAGAGAGCTGGTGAGTGTCTGAAGAATGCTGGAGAATACAGTAAACACCGCTGGGCTGCAGTCTCTAGAAGTCCTTGGTAATACTTGGCAAGGTGTGCACAAGGAGCAACAGTGGAAGCCGGCTGGGGATCAAACACTGTGGATCCAGGCAGGAGATGCAGGTTTGCAGGAATGGAGACAAGCTAAGATCTGGTGTTGGAAAACAGGCAGGAACAGATAACTGAAGCGAAGTCCGTGAAACAAGCCGTGATCAGGTGCTGGAGAAGGTAACAAGTCAGTAAAGCAAGCCAGGGGGTCAAACCAGGAGATCGGATCAGACAGGTCAGGAACAAGCCGGGTCACAACAGGAAATCCAAACAGTAATAATACAGAGACTCAGGAACTCAGGAAGGCTGACGACAATCCAGCAATTTGGATCAGACAGTGGCAGCCATTTATAGACCAGCAGGAGGATCTTCCTGTCACATGATGAGCCTATGGCTTCCATTTCTTCTACTGGCAAGATTGCCAGTACTTCTTCTATGGCCATTTCTTCTACTGGCAAAATTGCCAGTACTTCTTCTATGGCCATTTCTTCTACTGGCAAGATTGCCAGTACTTCTACGGACATTTCCCTGACAGGATCTCAGTGAAGGTGAGATTGATTCCCAGGGTTTTTTCCCAGTCACAAGTCTGGCGGCCGTATTTTAAACGACTTGAAGACGAGCGATTTGGTACTTGGGGAGTCCGAGGTAAAGGGCATTTGCATAGTCCAGTCTGGAGTTTACAATCGCTCCCACCACGACCGCTATGTCTTTCTTGGGAATAAAAGGAGTGAGTCTGCGTAGTAGGCGCAGCAGATGGTGAGATCCGCTGACTACTGACCCTATTTGTGCGTTCATTGTCATGTCGGAGTCAAAGATGACCCCAAGACTTTTGACTTTGGCGCTAGGGGTGATGATTTTGCCCAGAATGGGCGGAGGGATCCAGGTTGTTGCCGATTGATTCCTACGCTTGGCGTGAAACAGAAGAAGTTCTGTTCTCGCTCCGTTGAGTTTGAGATAACTCTTTGTCATCCAGTCCTCTATCAAAGAGAGACAAGTCTCTAGATTGAGGTGGTGATCCTTTTTATTGCAAATGCGGAAGTACAGTTGCGTGTCGTCTGCATATGAGTGATATAGCAGTTTTTGGCTACTGATGATTTCGAAAAGAGGACGCACATAGATGTTGAATAACATCGGCAACAGGGGAGATCCTTGAGGGACCCCGCACGATAATGTGCGTTTTTCAGAAGTGAAGGGTCCTAGCTTCACTATTTGCGATCGGTTTTCCAAAAAAGAGGAGAACCAGGATAGATCGCTTTCTGCGACTTTGGCTATTTTAGCCAGCCGAGTCAATAACAGCTTGTGATCTACTGTATCAAAGGCTGCGCTTAGGTCCAGCAGAACCAGAAGAGAAGATTCTCCTTCGTCTGCGGCCTCAAGAACGTCGTCCCATATCTTAAGCAATGCTGTTTCCGTCCCGTGTCCGGGACGGAATCCTGATTGAAATGGGTCGAGTAAGTTGTGGGTATCTAGATGCTGTTGCAGCTGCTGTACCACTGCTTTCTCCATTACCTTGGAGAGAACATTTAGGCCTGTTATGGGGCGCCAGTTGAGTGGATCCTTAGGATCCAGGGTGGCTTTCTTCAAGATGGGTTGAATAAAGCCCTCCTTCAGCTGGGAGGGCATTATGCCCTCCCAGAAGGATTGGTTGATAAGCTGTGTGACAGGAGGTGCCAGGATGTCGGCGCATTCTTTCAGCAGTTTGGTGGGGATAATATCATTTGGCGCAGTGCTGTTGCGCAGAGTGCCGATGATATTTTTTGTGGTCTGAATGGAGATGGGTTCCAGCGTGAACTCACCTAACTGTGGTGAATTGCTGCCGGTGCTGTGTAAATAACTACGGGGGGGCTAGGAGAGAAATTGTTTTGCTGAATGCTTTGCCGGATTGCCTCAATTTTATTAATGAAGCAATCCGATAACTCATCGTAAAATTCTTGTGTATCCAAGTTTGGGGCTTCAAGACATCCTGGATTCATAGTCTGAGTGACCAGCTTGAAGAGTTCGCGGGGGCGATTTAGGGCACCGTTGATAGCCTCAGAAAAATAGTTTTTCTTGGCTTCGAAGATTTGCTTGTAGTATTTTCTGGTTATTGCCTTGTAGATCGAGAGGTTCTCGTCTGAAGAGCTTCTTTTCCAGACTGCTTCTGCCCTTCTGCGCTCTTGCTTCAGTAACGTCAGCTGGTTGTTGAACCAGCTGGAGTTCTTTTTCCTGATCTGGGTCTTTCGTTTCGGCGCTATCAAGTCAGCTGACTGCAATAGTGCTGTGTTTATGGCCTCCAGTGTTTCTTCCGCTGTTTGGTGCGGCTGAATTGTGTTTATTTTTCCCCCTAACGTGGCTTTGAAGAGTTCCGAGTGGAGCTTCTTCTGACATCTAGTCCAGTGTGTTGTGACTGGATTTGATGTTTTTGTTAAGGGGGGGGGATTCGGAAATAATGAATTTAATTGCATGGTGATCTGTCCATGGCAATGGTTCATTTTCCAAGATTTTTATTTCCAGATCTTGTCTGAAAATAAGATCGAGCGTGTGACCTGAAGCATGTGTGGGCCCACATACTAGTTGCTGAAGCCCCAATCCTTCCAGGTGGTCGATGCAGGCGTCGGCAATGGGGTCTTGCGGGGAGTTGGCCCAGAGGTTGAAGTCCCCGAGCAGCAAAAGGTGTTTGCTGTTCAGGGTATAAGTGGAGACAAAGTCCGTCAAAGATGGGAGCAGCTGCGATTTTGGGCCGGGTGGCCTATAGCAGAGTAGAATCCGGACGGTCTCCTGGCAGTTTACTTGCAGTTGAAGAGTAAGGGTTTCCATGAATGGAAGAGGGTTTTGAAGGCTTGGTTTTGTGATCGCAAGACGCGTCTTATGGATCACCGCCAGTCCTCCTCCTCTTTGCCCTATTCTGTTTTTCGTTATAATACGGTAGTTTTCTGGCACCAATTCTCCTAGAATGGTATTACAGTCGGCTGTGAGCCAGCTCTCTCTAATAAAGAGGCAGTCTAAATCATGTCGCAATAAGAAATCATGGATTTCTAATCGGTGTTTTACTGCCGATCTAGTGTTGATCAAAGCACATGATATGTGCTTAGGCTGGGGTAAATGGCTGCGATTTTTGGTAGTCGATCGTCGATCGATCCTCAAAAGTCGCAGATTTCTTAGGGCTTTTTCGGTGGCGGCTGGCAAAATTGTGGCAAATCGATCCAGATCCCAAATGTTCTCTGCCGAGTATTGCCGATTAACCATGGCCGCCGTGGAACCAAGGGGTGGGGGTGGATTCACAAGGATCACTGAATCCTCTGATCCTAGCTTGGTCCAGAGGAAGGCAAAAAAAAACCTGACCACGCTGCGCCAATATGCTGTAGTAGGGAAAAAAAATTCCTTCCTGACCCCTAAAGAGGCGATCGGGTTAAGCCCTGGATCAAGTTTTAAATGAATTTGAGAGGGGGGAGATAGGGCAGGGTGGAGCAAGATGGCCGCCGACCTGGCAGCAGGATCCAGGCTGGGGGGTACCAGGCTGAGTGGCCCCTGTGGGGCTAAGCAGGATGATCGGAGGGCAAGGGGGCTCTACTGGGGTAGGGGGGGGGGCTTTCTGGCCCGATTAATGCAATAGTGCCGATTGTTGGGGGGTGGGGAGCGGCGCGCCGCTAGGCCGCGGATGAAGCCGCGGTCTTTCCTGAATCGCGGCTGCCACGAATCCCCACCGACCGGCGCGGAGGGAAAAAAAACACCGCGCCCGAGGGTAGCGGTGGTTTGTGGGGATGGCTGGCGGGAAGGACGCCCGAGCGGGGGTAGCGGTATGGGGGTGAGGAGAGGGGAAGAGCCGTGGGGATTGGGGGAAGCTACTGTGGCTGTCCTGAGAAGGACGGCTGCCTGCAGCTCCCAAGGAGTGGCTTACCTGGTTGAGGGAGGCAGGGGGGGCTCAGGTGAACCAGGGGAAAGCCGTGCAAGTCTTGGAGGGGGGAGAGGAGCTTGTCCGAGTGGCCAGTGGCAGGTGGACAGATGATAGGGAGGTGGAAATCCTGCCTGTCTGTCTGTGAGGCCTGGAACCGCACAGTGGGGAGGACCCTGCTATCCCTGAGAGAGTGAATCGTTTGAGAGCGTCCTGTGGTCTGAGCTATCCCTATTTGCGATAGAACTTCTGGCTTGCCCCGCTTTAAGTGTCCTTTCAGAAAGGACCTTCAGTGCAGCAGGAAGTATTGTCACAGAGAAGTCGCCTAGGTCAAAAAAGTCTAGATTACCTCACCTTTATTAAGATGAATGAGGCATGGATCCCGAAGGGACTGACAGTGGGCGATACATTTGACTAAAGGCCTGATGAGATGAGCTGCCTTGGGCTAAAAATGGTCCACACGCTGCTGTATTTTATCTCTGCATGCCAGATGACTTGCGTGACTTATCCCCCAGACCGCCACCAACTAGGGTTTAAGCCGCAATGTTTTAGTGCACTTTCTGCCTTGAAAAACATACATTTTTTGGCCTCTGCTACAGCAGTTGCTGCAACAATACCTAATTTTTCAGGCATGTGTATATGCCTCATTTTCCTGGGCTCTGGTGCAGCACTGTGGCTGCAAAAACAAAAACCAAAAAAAGGCACATACTGTACATGTGTCAATTTCCCTTTGTGATAGTTACCTTGTTGTGGTGAAGGGGCTTGCGTATCACAATGAAGCGACCACCTCTATGAGTGTGTTGGCAATGGCAATGTTGGCACACCCCAGATGATAAGGTCGTTGCTTCATTGTGAACAGACCAAAAGCGATCGGCTGGATAATTTTGCATAGAAAAAACATTAATTTTCTTTGTGATCATCTAAGGTGATTATTAAAGCCTACTAGGCCAACAATGGGCCCACACTGCAGAACCATTGTTTTCTGGGTCACTTAACTGTCACTGAACTACCTCAGCACGACCATAGGCTTTGAAAAAACCCCATCGTCTGCAATCTCCCAAACGTGCGCACTAGCACAGTCATCACTACACCAAGATTGACGCATAGAGGAATAACATTTATGTCATGAGTGTGTAAGTTACAGACAGGGTTAGGGTTACAGATAGGGTTAGGGTTACAGGCTGTAACCCTATCTGTAACCCTAACCCTGTCTGTAACCCTAACCCTGTCTGTAACCCTAACCCTTAAACTACCTGATAGATACAACATCATACCTGATGTTTTAAAGCACATTATTCCAAACAATTTAGGAATGTTAGGTGATTTATGCCCTTTATGGATTAAAAACGGACTCTGCGGCAACTACGTAATTTTCCATAGGAGTTTTGCCATGGATCCCCCTCTGGCATGCCACAGTCCAGGTGTTAGTCCCCTTGAAACAACTTTTCCATCACTATTGTGGCCAGAGAGTTCCTGTGGGCTTTAAAATTTGCCTGCCCATTGAAGTCTATGGCGGTTCGCCCGTTCGCGAATATTTGCGGAAGTTCGCCGTTGGCGAAACTAATTAATACTACAGGCAAAGGATATTGCTGCAAGTACTTTCACGTGGTGTACTGTCTGTGTCCTCTGAAGTGTGCACCTAAAGCTATGTGGTGTGTGTACTGTCCGTGTCCTCTGCACATTGTGCACCTAACGTAAAGCTGTGTCCTCTGCAGGCCATTAGTATGTCTGGAAGGACAACAAGGAGATGCAGAGAGTCACAAGCCGATAAAAGAGGGCAAGCAGGCTCTGCGTCTAGAGGCAACAGTGTTGGTTGTGGACATCATCAGCACATGACCGTGGGACACGCTTGTCCTTTTTTCGGCAGTTGGCTGTGTTGAGCCGCAACATGCCGAACACTTGGTAGAGTGGATCACCAAGCCGTCCTCATCCTCCTCATCCTCTCTCACCCAGGCTCAGGGTACTTTGTCTGGCAAAGCAGCTGCCAACGCGGCCTCTTCCCTCTGCTCAATGGCATCAGTCACTCCTTCCCTAGCCCTACCATGTCCTCCTGAGGAGTCCCCCGAACTGTTTGACCACAGTGTTGGGTACATGCTGCATGAGGATGCACAGCGTTTTGAAGGCTCCGATGATGGTACACAGCTAGAGGAAAGAAGTAACGTGAGCCCAGAGAGAGGGGGTGCCCAAGAAGCACAGCAATCTGGCAGTCATGTTCCCACAGCTGCAGCATACTCCCAGGTTTTCTACAGTGATGAGGAGGGAGGGGATGATGAGGTCACTGACTCTACGTGGGTGCCTGATAGGAGAGAGGAGGAGGCACATCTCCAACGAGGCAGGATGCCCTCCAGGGGCCAGCTTAAGGGCAGCAAACGCAGAGCTCCGCATGTGCAGGGTGCTGCTGTCTCTCAGTGTTATTCCAAAAGTTCTTCAGTGTGAGCCTTTTTTGAGACGAAGTGCATCAGATCGCACCGCTGCTATTTGCAACATATGTCTCAAGCGTATCTCGCGTGGCCAAAACATCACCTGCTTGGGCACCACATGCTTGACCAGACATATGTCGACCTGCCATGCAGTTCGTTGGCAAGCGTACCTCAAAGACCTACACCAAAGAACAAAGCAGACCTCTCCTTGCTCCTCATCAGCTGGGATCTCCAACCCCACTATACCCTCAGTCCTCTCTGAAGCCTGCACTGATAGGACTGAAGGTGTAGACTTAGGTGTGTCACAGCCAAGTACTTGCGGGCAATCTACTATCGGTACACCGATGGCAGATTGTACCAGGCAAATTTCCCTGCCCCAGCTGCTGCAGCGCCGAAAGAAGTTCTCTCCCAGCTATCCACATGCCCAGAGGTTGAATGCTAGCTTAGCTAAATTGCTAACACTTCAACTGCTGCCTTTTCAGTTGGTAGATTCTGCCCCTTTCCGTGAGTTTGTGGAATGTGAGGTACCTCAGTGGCAAGTTTTGAAACGCCACTTTTTCTCACGGAAGGCGATTCCGGCTCTCTACCGGCATGTGGAATGCTGGACAGGGTGGTCAGTGGAAAGGTGCATATTACCGCTGTTTAATGGTCCAGCAGGCATGGACAGGGACGTTACCTATCTTTCACGGCGCATTGGGTGACTCTGCTGGCAGCTGGGAAGGACGCAGGACAAGGTACAGTAATGTTGGAGGTTGTTCCGCCACCACGCCTCCAAAATGCTACTACTGGTTGTGACACATCTCTCTCCTCCACCCCTCCACTTCTTCTTCCTCTGTGGCCTCTTCCTGTGCTGATGTGTCCTTGCAACCAGTGGTGCTCCGTAGGTGTTTAAGGGGCTACAACAGATGCCATGCTGTGCTTGAGCTGGTGTACTTGGGGGACAGGAGCCACACTGGGCCAGAGGTTCTGTCAGCTCTGCAGGGGCAGGCTCAGAGGTGGAATGGTGGTTTGCGACAATGGCCCCAACCTCCTCTCCGCCCTGCGACAACTGATCCATGTGCCCTGTTTTCCTCCTGTCCTTAACTTGGTGGTGCAGCAGTTCTTGGGCAGGTACCCAGGCTTACAGGATGTCCTTAAGCAGGCCAGGAAAGTCTGTGTGCATTTCCGATGGTCATATGATGCCAGTGCTCGGCTGGTAGACCTCCAAATAGTATACAACCTGCCCAAGAACTGTCTAATCTGTGACATGCCCACCAGGTGGAACTCTACGTTGGCCATGCTGCATCGGCTGCACACGCAGCAGAGGGTCATCAATAAGTAACTGTGCCAATATGGCAGCAGAACAGGGTCCGGGGAGGCTGTTCCCCCCCCCCCATGCCAGTGGGCCATGATCAGGGATGCATGCACTGTCCTGTCACCATTTGAGGAGGCCAAGAGGATGGTGAGCAGAGACAGTGCATGCATCAGTGACACTGTCCCTCTTATTCACCTGTTGGAGCACACGCTGCATGGAATAATGGACAGGGCCCTTGAGGCAGAACAGAAGGAGGAAAAGGAGGACTTCCTTACCTCTCAAGGCCCCCTTTATTCAGACAGTGTTCCTGCTTGCCCGCCTATCACACAGGAAGTGGACGAGGAGAAGGAGGATGAGAAAAGTGTCAGCATGGAGGTGGAGCCTAGCACTCAGCATCAGCAGCAGTCTTCAAGGGATCAATTACAGTCCCAAGAAACCTATGGACTTGTACGTGGCTGGGACAAGGTGGCTGCGGATCATGTCATCCTCAGTGACCCAGAGGACTCTGCACCGAATGCCTCAGCAAACCTACGTTGTATGGTCTCCCTGATCCTGCAAAGCCTGCGGAAGGATCCTCGTATTTGTACTATCAAGGAGAGGGATCATTACGGGCTGGCAACCCTCCTTGATCCACGTTACAAGTGTAAGGTTGCGGACCTTATCTTGCCGGCGCAGAGGGAGGCCTTGCAGAAAGGTCTGTGAAACGCGTTCCCAGAGACTGGGAGGTTACAAAATCCTGGACAACGTGTTGCTGAGTCTTCGGTCAGTCACAGAAGGAGAGGTGGAGAAGGTGGTCGTCTGACCTATGCGTTCAGACAGTTTTTTTAGTCCGCAGCCCCAAGGTATGACCGGTTTCAGCAACCATCGCCAGCGTCTGTTTTACATGATCTGGGAATACCTCGGGGCAAGATCAGTCTTGGACACCTTGCCCACCAAAAATCCTCTGGCTTACTGGGTCTTGAGGATGGATCACTGGCCAGAGCTTGCACAGTACGCAATTGAGCTACTGGCTTGTCCTGCATCCAGCGTTCTTTCAGAACGCACATACAGTGCTGCTGGAGGCTTTGTAACCGATCACAGGGTGCGCCTCTCCACCGACTCGGTCGATCGACTGACCTTCATAAAAATGAATCAGGCTTGGATCACCACCAACTACCAAGCACCTGATGCTGATGTAATTTTTTTTTTTTTAAATGTCAGATCACTTCAAGACTGCCTATGATAATGATAAGTGACTATCCTTTTTCTTTTTTTTTTCAATGATCATGCTGATAGGTTGTAAGAACATTTTTGGTTCTGGGCACCGCCACCAGTGGCTAAGTCCCAATTTTTCTGCCCCTGTTTAACAGGGGCATGTAATTACAATTTTTGATGCAATACTTTGCAACGGGCTCATTCCTGCGCTCTAACTAGAGTATCTGTGAGAGGTTGCAGTGTTGTGGCACCGCCACCAGTGGCTAAGGCCCAATTTTTCTGCCCCTGTTTAGCAGGGGCGTGTAATTACAATTTTTAATGCAATACTTTGCAGCGGGCTCATTCCTGCGCTCCAACTAGAGTATCTGTGAGGGGTTGCAGTGTAGTGGGACCGCCACCAGTGTCTGAGGCCCAATTATTCTGCCCCTTTCTAACAGGGGCGTGTAATTAAAATTTTTGATGAAATACTTTGCAGCCAACTAAAGTGTCTGTGAGGGGTTGCAGTGTTGTGGCAGCAGCACCACCACCTACAAAGGCCCAATTTTTCTGCCCCTGTTCAACAGGGGCATGTAATTACAATTCTTGATCTATTTCACAGCCCATTCCTGCACCCACCAATAGTAACTGTGAGGACATACAGTGTTGTGGCACCAGCACCAAAGGCCCAATTTTTCTACCACTGTTCAACAATGGCATGTAATTACAATTCTTGATATAATAGTTCACACAGCAGGGCGTTCCAGCCCCAACCAAGACTAACTGTGAGGGCTTACAGTGTTGTGGCAACACCAACACCTAGGGCCCAAATTTATGCAGAGTATATACGGCAGGCCCCTACTTTCAAACATCCAACTTACAAACGACTCCGTCTCCTACTTGCAAACAGAAGGAGACAACAGGAAGTGAGAGGAAATCTACCCCCAGGAAGGGAAATTCTCTTCTGTAAGAGGTGTCTCCTGTCCACTGATGCTTTATCACCAATACTTGTTTCACAAAAAAAAAAAAAAAACATTTTCAAAAATTCATTTGTCATTGGGACAGACAGGGAATTGCAATCTTCTGAACAGATGAACACAGACAGCAAAACAAATGTTACAAGGGTGATAACCCTTCTCTATGTTTTCAGAAAAGCTTAAAAATAGCTTTTATGGCTGGAGCTACACTTTGAAAAAGTACCAGTTCAAAATTACGAACAGATTCTACTTAACAACAAACCTACAGTCCCTGTCTTGTTTGCACCGCCTGTATACTGCTGTTCAAAGTATATAGGGCCAAAGGGGCTGGTAATGACCTGGGGGAAGGGGGCGGGGAAACCCATGCTATTTTTCTCAATGATTTTCATCCATATTGCAGGGACCAGACATTACATTAAAGCCGCAAGCAGTTTTAAATTACTTTTTTCTTATAGTAATCTCATTTTGTGCAGGGACAGTTCTAAACACGAGCCATTTCACAGGTATACTTTAGACACCCAGCAGGTACGAATTTTTCTATTTCTTTTTTTCACTTTAAGCATCATTAAAATCACTGCTCCAGAAAAAACGATAGTTTTTAAAAAAAAACTTTTTTTTACATTGATATATGTTCCCTGGGGCAAGACCCGGGTTCTCAAACCCGTTTTACGACAATAACTTGCATATTAGGCTTTAAAATTAGCACATTTAAATTCAAACGTTCGAGTCCCATAGACTTCAATGGGGTTCTAAATGTTCGCGCGAACGTTCGGTCCGTTCAAAGGTTCTGGTGCAAACCAAACGGGGGGGGGGGGGTGTTTGGGTCATCCCTACTGGGGAGGCACCTGATTCAAGGACGGAATCTGCTGGGGAGGCACCTGATCCAAGGACGGACTTTGCTGGGGGCACCTGATGGCATCTGGTGGCAGGTGACACGCTCAGGGCTCCCACTGATTCAGCATTATGGTGAGTTGAATGATTTCATTCTATATTACAAAGTAATAATAGAAATAATGCACTTCAATCACCCTGACACCATAACAACCATGGTGCCGGGATGATTGAAGCACTAACCCCAAATGTTTGGAGTATCTTTATCTGCTGTCTGCACTTCTGTGAGATCTTGCAGCGGCCCCCTCCTCCTTCCTCCGCTGCTAAGCAATTCAGAGATGGTTGCGTGCTTAACGCCTGTGATTTTGGGACCCTCGTCCCGATTTAAGCATTTCCCGATTAGTGCCCTCCGGCTTTCACACTGGAGTGAGAGGAGAGGCTCTTTCAGAGCCTTTTGCAGGCACTATTTGTAGGCACTATTTTTAGCGCTATAGCACCTGCAAAGCGCCCCAGTGTGAAAGTAGCCTTAGATCAGCCTTTCCCCTTAAGATCAAGAGTCCTCCTTTGATTACAGTGCCTACTTAGATCAGCATCACCCCTTAGATTGGAGTACCCATTTAGATCATAATTCCCCTTAGATAAGATTTCTCTCATACTGTATGTCAGAGTCCCCTTACCTTACAGGGCGAGTGGTGGGAGCTATGAGGCAGGAGTCGGGGTGCAGAGCTAGGAGGTGCTGCTGTGCATGGGAAGGGTTTCATTGGTTACTAGGACGCTGGTGACCTTAGCAGCCAATCACAGCATAGATTATGGTGGTAGTGGTAATGCAGAGGGCGGGGTGGTAAGAAGCAGGGGGAGCAGGCAGCTGAAAGGAATCCTCAAGGTGTGCACATTGCAACTATTGAGGATATGCCACTGCAAGGAGGAGGTCCTGCACTGTACAGGCATGTCAGGGCCGGTGTTGTGCCGAGAATGGTTTCCCCTTGGGGAAACCATTCTCGGCACAACATCGGACTGGCCTACCGGGATACATTTCCCGGTAGGCTGCCTGCCCTGGGGCCGCTTTGATCGACTGCAGTGATCCCCCTCCCTCCTCCTGCCTACTTGTCATGCACAGTGGGAAACCGCTGTGGCTATTTCACAGAGCTGAGTGTGAAAAGCTTGTGTGATAGACGCAGTGTTCTGTCTATCACACGATCTGGTCTAGGAAAAGGGCGGAACCTTTATCACCGCGTGGCCAAACTTTTCACACTCAGCTCCGTTACACAGTGGGAGATGCCCGCTGTGCATAATGCACACACTGGTTGGTGAGGATGCAATGAGGGCACAGTAAGGCTGCAATGATGGCGGGGAGGCTGCAAAGAGGGCATGGTAAGGCTTCAATGATGGCAAGGGAGGCTGCAATGAAGGCACGGTAAGGCTGCAATGATGGCGAGGGAGGCTGCAATGATGGCACGGTAAGGCTGCAATGATGGTGAGGGAGGCTGCAACGAGGGCACAGTAAGGCGGTAATGATGGTGAGGCTGCAATGAGGGCACAGTAAGGCGGCAATGATGGGCACAGTGTAAATAAAGTATCAAATGCGCTACTGTGAGTAATGAAGTGAAAAAGTGACTATAGTGTAGCCTAATGTGAACGTAAAAGCTGCTGTATCTCAAAGTGTTCACTGTGTACACAAATAAAATGGGGGGAAAATGATAAGCGTAAACACATGAGTGAGAACTAAAGGTCCTGTCTCCTGATGAAGTCACGTGTATCGTGACGTAACGCCGTAGAGCCTATTTGAGGGGATAGAGCGTCCATCACCACCAGAGGTCCTCTGAATTGCAGTAAGACGGCGCTGACACGCCGGACTTTACATTGTCTTTGCACATTTTGTTTTATATATATGTAAGAGTCCACCTTTATTTTATCATTAACCACTTGTCATCCGCCCGCCGTCAAATGACGGCGGACGGGATACTCTATTGTTCTGACAGGACGTCATATGACGTCCTGTTATTTAAAGCCCCTAGAGGCACGCACACTTTGCTACACTGAGAACACCGTGCGCGTGCCCGGCGGCCATTGCCGGGCACCCACGATTGCCGAGTATCTGAGCTGGGTCGTGGAGCTCTGTGTGTAAACACAGCTCCACATCCCTGTCAGGGAGAGAGGAGACCGATCTGTGTCCCTTGTACATAGGGACACAATCGGTCACCTCCCCCAGTCACCCCACTCCCCCCACAGTTAGAACACAAACTAGGCTACACATTTAAACCCTTCCCTGCCCCCTAGTGGTTAACCCCTTCCCTGCCAGTTACATTTATACAGTTATCAATGCATATTTATAGCATTGTTCACTGTATAAATGTGAATGGTCCCAAAAATGTGTCAAAAGTGTCCGATGTGTCCGCTATAATGTCGAAGTCCCGAAAAAAAATCGCAGATCGCCGCCATTCCTAGTAAAAAAAAAAAAAAATCATAATTATGTCCCCTATTTTGTAGGCAATATAACTTTTGCACAAACCAGTCACTATACGGTTATTGCGATTTTTTTTACCAAAAATATGTAGAAGAATAAACTGAGATAAATTATTATTATTTTTTTTAATGGGATATTTATTATAGCAAAAAGCAAAAAATATTGTGTCTTTTTTCAAAATTGACGCTCTTTTTTTGTTTATAGCGCAAAAAATAAAAACCGCACGGGTAATCACATACCACCAAAAGAATGCTCTATTTTTGGGGAAAAAAGGGACATCAATTTTGTTTGGGAGCCATGTCGCATGACCGCGCAATTGTCAGTTAAATCGACGCAGTGCCGGAAGCTAAAATTGTGTCTGGGCAGGAAGGGGGTGTAGTTTTTTTTTTTTTATGTCACAATGTAGAGTATAAGATTTCCTATCATCCGAGTAATCCTCTTTTAATGTTCAGTGCAAATTAACAGAATTCCAGATAAACACTTGCCAAATTGTAAAGTCCGTTTCTCTGTTTTTGCTTTCAGTGACAGGTTATTTACAAATCTAGCTTGGACATGTTTATCATAACATGAGGTGATCCAAAGTTAATTGTATATTACTAGGATGTGTTATGTGGGGGAGGGGTGGATTTCTTACTTTTTATACCTCATGTTATGATAAACATAACATAACATATGATAAACATGTCCAAGCTAGATATGTAAATAACCTGTCACTCAAAGCAAGAAGAGAGAAAACTGAGGCCCAGATTCACAGAGCAATTACGCCTGTCTAACTGGTGTTAGACAGGAGTAATTTCAAATTTTGCGCGCCGTATCAATAGTTTGAATCCTCAAACCATGATACGGCGGCTTCGGGCTTCGATCCAAGAGGCTTATGTCCTCGTAAGCCTTCGAATCTACACTGCGATATTTTTGCGGCCGCTGGGAGGAGTTTGCGTCGTTTTCATGCGTCGGGATATGCAAATGAGTTTTTACGGCGATCCACGAAGGTACGAGTGTCCCTCGCAATCGCCTACGTCATTTTTTGGCTACGTAATGTTAGAGGAGCTTTTTGCTGGTCTAACAGTGCGTAACCCATGTAAAGTATGGCCGTCGTTCCCGCGTCGATTTGAAAATATATATTTTTTTTTTAACGTAACTCGTTCGGGAATAGGAATGTACGTAAACGACGCTACTACGACGTGACGACGTGTTTTCGCACAATGCACGGCGGGAAATTTGCGAACGGAGCATGCGCAGTTCGATCACCGCGGGAACGCGCCTATTTTAAATGCTTCACGCCCCCTACTCACGCAGATGGATTGCGATGGGAGAAATACACTACGCCGCCGTCGTTTACCGGACAAAATCTACCGGGATTCCACGTAGAGCCAGGTAAAAAACGGCGGCGTAGTGTATTTCTGATACTCTACGAGAATCTAATTCTCTGTGAATCTGCCCCTGACTTTTTATTTAGGCAGGTTTTTATCTGGAAGGCTGTTCATTTTCACTGAACATTAAAAGAGGATTACTCAGATCTGGATTAACTCAGTGTGGCAAGACTGGGCACAGATGATAGGAAATCTTATACTCTACATTGTGACATCAAAAAAAATAATATTTTTTTGGGGGGTTTACATCCACTTTAAGAGAGCATTGGAGTGTGGAAGGAGATAAGGCTGAGTCCGGGAGATGCACTGATTTTTTACACATGCATTTTTCCCACCTATTTTAGGTGAGAGTTCTGGGAGACCATTAGCGAACACCCCCTCACTATTCGGGTACTCATCTATGCGTCCAGTGGAAGACTTTCTGGACACATTTTTGGACTGTTCCTCACTATCTTTTATGAACTTTTGTTCAATTTCCACTTATTTTCATTGATTTATTTTATTTTATTTCATTTATATTTATTTTTATCCTTTGCATCCGCCATCATCCATCCCTTATCATTGGAGACTCTGCGTCTTATGCCGCGTACGCACGTTAACTTTTTGTGATGAAAAAAAACGACGTTTTCAAAAACGTCATTTAAAATGACCGTGTGTGGGCAAAACGTTGTTTTATGTCTTCAAAAAAACGACCAAAAAAAAATTGGAACATGCTTGAATTTTTTGTGTCGTTTTTCAAAACGTCGTTTTTTGTGTCATAAAAAGTGATGGTGTGTGGGCAAAACGATGTTGAAAACGACATTTTTAAACCCGCGCATGCTCAGAGGCAAGTTATGAGACGGGAGCTTCAATGGAACAGAGTGCCGTCGAACGTGGTGTACGTCACCACACTTTGCTAGAGCATTTTGGAAAAACGATGGTGTGTATGCAACGTCGTTTTGGAAAATGAAGTTTGAAAAACTTCGTTTTGTTTCATCACTTGAAACATCGTTTTTTTTCATCACAAAAAGTGATCGTGTGTACGCGGCATTAGTCTTACTTGGTTTTGGTGTTTTTTTTCTTTTCACCTTTTCATGTTCACTGGGTGTGATTCTTCACCGTATTTCACTTTTATTGTGTTACCATTTTAGTCAGTACACATATACATGGACTTCATGTCCACCACCTTTAGTTCTCACTCATGTGTTAGCGCTTATCATTTCCCCCCTTGTAATGATGGACACAGTAAGGCTGCAATGATGGGCACGTTGAGGCTACAATTATGAGCATGTGAGGCTGCAATGATGGGCATGGTGAGGCTGCAATGATGGGCACAGTGAGGCGGCAATAATGGGCACAGTAAAGCGGCAATGATGGGCACAGTAAGGCTGCAATTATGGTGAGGCTGCAAAGAGGGCATGGTGAGGCGGCAATGATGGGCATGGTGAGGCGGGAATGATGGGCACGGTGAGGCAGCAATGATGGGTACAGTGAGGCAGCAATGATGGGTACGGTGAGGCAGCAATGATGGGCATGTGGGGCTGCAATGATGGGCACAGTGAGGCTGCATTGATGGGCACAGTGAGGCTGCATTGATGGGAACAGTGAGGCTGCATGGATGGGCACAGTGAGGTTGCATGGATGGGCACAGTGAGGCTGCATTGATGGGCACAGTGAGGCTGCATTGATGGGCACAGTGAGGCTACATTGATGGGCACAGTGAGGCTGCATTGATGGGCACAGTGAGGCTGCATTTGATCGGCACTGGTGAGGCAGCATTGATCGATTGTATCATGTCTGCAGTCTCTGACCATCTTTTGTATTATGTCCGCAGTCTCTGACCATCTCCTGTATCATGTCTACATTCTCTTAACATCTTTAGTATCATGTCTTAAGTCTCTGACCATCTCCTGTACCATCCCCGCAGCCTATGACATCTCCTGCACTATGCCCACAGCCTCTGACATCTCCTGTATTATGTCTGCAGCCTATGACATCTCCTGCACTATGCCTACAGCCTCTAACCATCTCTTGTATCATGTCCGCAACATCTGATAATCTTTTGTCTTATTTAAAGCGGAGGTCCACCCTAAAAAAAAAAATTGCCAAAAAGGCTACAAAAAAATTGAAAAAAATATATATATATTTTTTATACTTACCAGAAGTGGTTGTTACTAGACAGATCTCCTAATCTACCTCTTCCTTGTCCACGGTGGTCTTCTTTCTTCTCCTCGTCGCGCTGCCTCCTAGGAAATGGGGAGCGGTGTCTTCCAGGACCTTGTGTGTGTCCCAGGAGACATCCGCCTATTCACATAGCGCTGCACGGCTCGCGCATGCACAGTAGGGAATCGGGCAGTGAAGCCGCAACGCTTCACTTCCTGATTCCCTCACCGAGGTCACCAGAGTTCCTCCCCCCCCCCCCCACATTCCCAAAGTCCCAGGTGTCCCCCTTGATGATTGATTGCTCCACTTTTACTACTTTTAACTGAAATGTACTGTTTTATTTATTATATATATATATATATATATATATATATATATATATATATATATATCCCTAGCCCTATGTGCTTTCATATATGTCTTATCTATATATAATACGCTCTTCAAATGTGCTTTAAAATGCATAGTTTTGCCTTTTTATGAACAAGAAAATAATGACGTTATGATGGTTATGATGTTGGGCTGGTATAATAATGCTATGGGGCTGGTATGAAATAATTTTCAGGGCTGGTTTTTGTTCCTAGTCCAGCCTTGATGGCTGTCAATGTGAAGAGCAGGTCCTAGCAACAAGGCCCTTCATCGTACAATCTATATGGATGTGGAGTGCCTGTGTATGTTGAAACACCATTGCCTCAGGGTTCTTATGTTATCAAAAGACTTCAGCGCTGAATCTGCTGCCTTGATGGACTTGTGGTAATGAGTAGGAACCATGTGTCTCGACGAATCTGGTTGGCAGGGCACTAATTTAAATTAAATCCCAGTGGCAGGAGACTAAGCCTGTTCCTGGACCAGGGTGCTGGGGCATCTTGCATGCTAACACACCCCAGTGGCAGACATGTTCAGACCCAAGATTTTCCAACAATTCACTGTACTGTAAAAATTAGAAACACATGGACTACTAATATTGCTGTATGGGAGTGCCAATGAGCAATATGGACTATTTTGGCCAAAGCTTGTTGGATTGTTCTGAAGGTGTTTCCTAAAGGGGGAGCATTGTCAGGAACTAAAACACCTGCTGGTGACACTATGGTCCCTGGACTTTATTGGTGTAGATCCAGTGTGTGTGTGTGTGTGTATGTAATGTATGTATGTATGTACAGTTGTGCTCATAAGTTTACATACCCTGGCAGAATTTATGATTTCTTGGCCATTTTTCAGAGAATATGAATGATGACACAAAAACTTTTCTTTCACTCATGGTAAGTGTTTGGCTGAAGACATTTATTATCAATCAACTGTGCTTACTCTTTTTAAATCATAATGTCAACAAAAAGTATCCAAATGACCCTGATCAAAAGTTTACATACCCCGGTGAATTTGGCCTGATAACATGCACACAAGTTGACACAAAGAGGGTTTGAATGGCTATTAAAGGTAACCATCCTCACCTGTGATCTGTTTGCTTGTAATTAGTGTGTGTGTATAAAAGGTCAATGAGTTTCTGGACTCCTGACAGACCCTTGCATCTTTAATCCAGTGCTGCACTGATGTTTCTGGATTCTGAGTCATGGGAAAAGCAAAATAATTGTCGAAGGATCTGCGGGAAAAGGTAGTTAAACTGTATAAAATAGGAAAGGGATATAAAAAGATATCCAAGTAATTAAGAATGCCAATCAGCAGTGCTCAAACTCTAATCAAGAAGTGGAAAATTAGGTTCTGCTGAAACCAAACCACGGTCAGGTAGACCGACTAAAATTTCAGCCACAACTGGCAGGAAAATTGTTTGAGATGCAAAGAAAACCCCACAAATAGCTTCAGGGGAAATACAGGACTCTGAAAACATGTGGTGTGGCTGTTTCAAGATGCACAATAAGGAGTCACTTGAAGAAAGATGGGCTGCATGGTCGAGTCGCCAGAAGAAAGCCATTACTACGCAAATGCCACAAAGTATCCCTCTTAAAATACACCAAACAGCACAGAGACAAGCCTCAAACCTTATTTGGAGTGATAAGACAACAATTTAGCTTTGGCAAGATGAATGCAGTATGTTATCAAAATATACTGGAGGAACATTTGCATTGATCAGCCAGGAAGCTGCACATGGGACGTACTTGGACATAGACATGTGCAGACTAAAATATTTCATTTTCGTCTGGAAAATAAATTTATTTTGTTACTCCCGAAAATCGTTTTGATTTATTTTGTTTTCGTCGGGTAAGTTTTAGTCCGAAAACTGCGATTTTCGATGCTTTGTTGAATTTTCGTCGTTCAATTCGACAAAGCATCGAAAATCGTCGAATTTTCGTCGTTCAATTCCTACCTATTCACTGAATACAGTGAATAGGTAGAAATTGAACGATGAAAATTTGACGATTTTCGGTGCTTTGTCGAATTTTTGTCATTCAATTCCTAACTATATTCACTGTATTCACTGAATACAGTGAATAGGTAGGAATTGAACGACGAAAATTCGAAAAAGCATCGAAAATCGTTGGATCTAAACGAAAACGAAAATAAAGCATTTTTTATGTTTTCGGATTTTCGGACGAAAACGAATGCACATGTCTACTTGGACATTCCAACATGACAATGACCCAAAACATAAGGCCAAGTCAACCTGTCATTGGCTAAAGTAAAATAAAGTAAAGGTTCTGGAGTGGCCATCTCAGTCTCCTGACCTCAATATCATTGAGCCCTTTTGGGGAGATCTCAAATGCGCAGTTCATGCAATATTAAATCCAAAACAAACATTTATTATATTGCAGCTTACCAGTTCTTAGATGGCTGTATTCATTTTCTTTTTTCGTTCCTTCTTCTATTTTCATCTCATGATCTAGCCAGTAAGTCACCAGTAGATTACACCAGTACAGAGATGAAAAAAATCCAGTTACCACTGACAGGTGTACTTACAATAATTCATTTTTATTTATTCATGTAAAACCTTTTAAATTCTCTGACTCTCTTAGATGCTCTTTTTATAACCAATCACATGTTTTTTTTCCAGTGGGAACACAGTTCTGGCACCTTCACCACTGACTGTATGTAATGGCAAGTGGTGCTAGGGTGTGCTGCAGGGTCTATTAATGCTCACTGCTGGGGGATCTGTTCCTGCTGAAGGAAATCCATTTTTGCAGGGAGGCTGCCAGAGAGTATATTGATGCTGGCTGCCAGATAGTGTATTGATTCTGGGTGCCAGAGAGTGTATTGATGCTGGCTGCCAGAGAGTCTATTAATGCTGGCTGTGGGGAGATATGTTGTTCCTGCCGGGAGTCTATTGTTGCTGGGAAGGAGGTGGATTTTGTGGCAGGTGGTCCATTGTTGTTATGGGGATCTATTGTTGCTGGTGGGAGCTCTATTGTTACTGGCTGCAGGGGATCTATTTTACTGTTTTTCTCGTTATAATTAGCAAATTCCTTAGAATTATTTAGCACCACAAAATGATACTTGGTTCTGTATTGTCTAAAAGGGCAGTTCTGGGAGGTGGGTAGGGGGTGGAACCAAGGAATGATGCCCAGAGGTGGGTAGGGGCGGAGAAAAGGCTGCACCCATTCTCTGAGAAAAAAAGCCCTGACCAATCATGTTACTGGCTTGTTGTCAATTAACCCAAACTAGTTGCAAAATTTTCTTCCAGCTCTTCCTTGTTAGTACCACTTACTTTGCCAACTTTTTTAGGATGTGTTGCTGTCATCAATTTTCTATTGTGAGTAACTTCAGACCAGGCAAAGGCAAAGTTTCAAAGCTTCAGCAAAAGGATAAGTTAAGGATAAGTTAAGACAACAGTTCAACATAAAGTACTTCATGCAGACTTCATGGAGAGAACAGACATCTTTATCATTCATGCTAATTTTCTCACCGATGCTGTGTGAGTTGCCAATTGGCTTTGTTTTATAATAAATTGTTTCCAATATACTGCACCTTGTTTCCTTTTTACCCTGGAAAACTAGGGTTGAGGTTAGAGTATTTTTTTTTACAGTCCAATTTTTTTCTATGAATGGAGCTAAGTATGGTTAAAACCCATTAAGCCCCTTCCACACAAGTAAGACACTACTCAGCAGAAAATCTGTCCGCTGATGCCCGCTGAGCAGGCGGGTGGCTGATTCGTGTCCGTTCCACTTATGCAGAGCGGACACAGACACAGCCCACTCTTCTCTATGGCCGGTCAGATGTAAACAGACCACGTGCCTGTTTACACTTGACTGCCATCCGATCCGCCAGATGGAAGGGGTATAGATCTGTTTTTTTTGAGTCAGATGTCTGTGGATGTAAACGGACACATTCAGCGGAAACACTTTGGCTGATTTTAGTATAAACTAATAAATAAATTTGGACTTTTATCCTTTGGTTTGTGCATGCTTTATTCTGGTAACCAGGTGGGTTGCCCACTGGAGGATAGCCTTGTCTGCTGTGAGCAGCCTAACCAAAACCAGGGAGCTCTCTGAATGTTTTTGTCCTCTTACTACTTTATATGAACTCACATCAAAGTCCCAGCACTTCTTGAATGCTTTGTTGTTCATCAGGTTTTGTTGTTGTCTGTTTGTATCCCACTGGGAAGCTCTCTCCTCATTTCCTGACGCACAGACACACACTGTACAGCTGTAAAATTATAAATTCCAATCACTTTATGTCCCAGAGACAATGATCAGAATAAAAATGAGAGAATGATTTTTCCCAGCAGGGACACATACAGCAATACAAGCCTAACAGAGGTTTTAATCCACCCACACTCTCAGGCCGTGTACACACGGCAGAGAACCTCGACGGGCAGAACACATCGTTCCGCCCGTCGAGGTTCTCTGCCGGCCGTCGAAATCGGCGACCCGCCCGTCGGGAATGGCAACCAGCCATTCATCCAGGCGGGCCGTCGAGCAAAAAGAGAGCGTGCTCTCTTTTCGCTCTACGGGATTCCCGACGGGCGGGGCGAGCCAGAAGCGTACACACGGCCGAGGTCCTCGCTGGAATGCAGCTTCCAGCGAGGTTCTCGCTGGTTTCCAGCGAGAACCTCGGTCGTGTGTACGCCGCCTAACTGAAATATAGAACAAATACACAATTTTGTTCTAGAGCCTAAACAATAATTTCAACAAGAATATTTGAAGTATGGGTTCTATTTTACGTGACTGCTATGAGAAAACAGTCTCAGCACTATGGAGAGCTCATGTCACCTCATTCACCAACTGAAGTTAAAACTGCTAAAGCAGCTTACTGCAAATGATCTTTTACACATCCAGTGGTTGTACAGTTTGTGAATGGAAAAGTGGAGAGGAGCGTGGAGACACGACACCAGCAGTGGTGTCAATAAGACCTGCAGTGCTCATGTCTGGAAAGGGCCAGAAGTAATAACAGGAGCTCTACTATTAATTGGTATTTAAAGAACTTTAAAGCAGAGGTTCACCCAAATAACATACCATATTATTGTTCTTTTCCACCCGGCTTCCGGGTACTTGCTCCCGCGAGAGTAGGCGTTCCTATGCAGACGCGCAATGTCATGTGGGACTTCGCCCAGATGATTGACGTCCTTGAGAAAAACTTCCTCCCGGCGGATAAGGCGCGTCACGAGTTTCCGAAAGTAGCCGAACTGCGAGTCAGCTCTATACCACGCCTGCGCAGTCAGCTCTACACGGCTCCTAGTTGGTTCGCAGGCGCCGTATAGCATATAGTGCCGTATAGAGCTGACTCGCAGTTCGGCTACTTTCGGAAACTCGTGTTGTGGCACTGAGAGGTGACACTGAGAGGTGGCAATGATGGGTGGCACTGAAGGGCATTGATAGGTGGCACTGGTGGGCACTAATAGGTGGCATTGATAGCTGGCAGTGATGGGCACTGATAGGTGGCAGTGATGGGCACTGATGTGTGGCAATGATGGGTACTGATAGGTGAGACTAAAAGGCAGCACTGCTAGGTGACACTGATGAGGCACTGACTGGCACCAGTGGTGGGCATTGATAGGTGGCAGTGGTGGTCACTGTGGGCACTGGCAGGGGGCACTAGCAGGCGGTGCTGATGTTCACTAATGAGGCTGATGTGCGTCTTCCACTGGGGACTGATGTCCCATACACAGGAGTCGTGATCTGCTTTTTTGTCTCCTCACGCTGTCAGCGCGAGGAGAAAAAGAAAACGATTACTGAACTTTGTTTACATCACAACTGATCACGTGGACCGGCTCCTTATTCGGATATGTGATCACCCGAGTCTCAGTGACTCAGTGATCACAGTGCGCGCCGCGCACGCCCTGCAGGTGCGTGCAAAGGGGAGGACGTCTATTAACGTCCTCCTGGCAATTGGGGTCCACGCTGTAGCCGTCATTCGACTATAGTGTGGGCCCCTAGTGGTTGAATGTGACAAATAGTAAATCTCCGTAACAGGGATACAGCCAGCAATAAAAACCGACAGGTGTTCTAATCCCTCTCCACATTGTCCAAAACTGAAAAAAAGTTTTACCTTTAGTTATACCTTTTTTTTGATGTCACAATGTAGAGTATAAGATTTCCTATAATCTGTGCCCAGTCTTGCCACACAGAGTTAATCCAGCGCGGAGTAGTCCTCTGTTAATGTTCAGTGAAAATGAACAGAATTACAGATAAAAACCTGCCTAAATAAATCTCTCTTCTTGCTTTGAGTGACAGGTTATTTACATATCTAGCTTGGACATGTTTATCATATGTTATGTTATGTTTATCATAACATGAGGTATAAAAAGTGAGAAATCCACCCCTCCCCCACATAACACATCCTGGTAATATACAATGAACTTTGGATCACCTCATGTTATGATAAACATGTCCAAGCTAGATATGTAAATAACCTGTCACTGAAAGCAAGAAGAGAGAAAACGGACTTTATAATTTGGCAAGTTTTTATCTGGAATTCTGTTAATTTGCACTGAACATTAAAAGAGGATTACCCAGCGCTGGATTAACTCTGTGTGGCAAGACTGGGTACAGATGATAGGAAATCTTATACTCTACATTGTGACATCCACTTTAAGGCCCTGTTCACACAACTGTGTTTTACCACACTGTGTGAATGCAGGTCACTGCTAGGACCCACAGAAAACAATTGTTTTGTCCTGTTCACACTGCAAAACAGGCCAGGGGTGCGATGCAGTAAACTGCGATAAAATGCAGACATGCTGGAAGGAAGGAATTTCATGTCACTGTAATGCAGCGCTGTACACTCTGCTCTGCTGTACAGTAACATAAACCAAGTGTCACTTTGTGCACTTTAAATAAATTTGATACACACAAAAAAAAGGACTTGTGTGACACACTGAAATGCCCATCACACCGCCCCCTACTGCCGATTTACTGGAATAGACAGCAGTAAACCGGCCCTAAGTGATGTTAAGCTTCTTGCGCACAATATATTTACACAGTAGAGAAATGATCTGCATGACAAGAATCCCAGGCTGTGCAGTAACAAGGCAAACTCTAGTATGAGTGACCACTTGTAAAATATGTAGCGCCCCTACATATGTCCAGAGGCAGCTTTTCTATTCCTCCTTTATCAGTGCAATTCCATTGCCAGTTTTCTGTATTTCCTATGTGTTCTCATGGCTTTTATGTGAAGAAAGATTCAAATTACAAAAGGCGCCCAGGCATCACATATGGCTAAACGGAGATGTTGCTCCCAGTCTGCCTGCACATTCTCCACAATGGCTCTGACTTTTTTGTTTTGTAATTAAGCTCCCTTTGTTCGGATGAACATCTGCTCATAACAGAGTGTGACAAGTGTAAGAGGCCAGGATGTAGAAAGAGAACTCTCAGTGATGAGTCGGCCAAGTCTCCAAAAACTTCATGAAATATTCAATTACTGTAATAAATGTGACATCTAAAATTAAAACTTTTACTGTAACAAATAAGAAATTTGAAGACTGGGTAATACTTTAAGTAAGGGCAAATATTTAATGCACTTGCGCTCATGTTCACCGTACACCTAAAAAAAAATATTTAAATCCTTCACATTCAAATCAAAATTCCCTTTAACCCCAAACTGGCCATATTGACTGCTGCCAGAGAGAGAGGTTAAAAAGGACGGTTGAAATTCCCGCCCATACCCCTCCTCCCTTGTCCTGGACCAAACAGTTCAAAGATTCCTTCTTTTATCCTCTTGGAAACCCCACAGTTTCTAAGAGTCAGAGGAACGAGGCATTCGTTGTCAGAGGTCTCTCTCTTATTCTAACATTTTTTTTGTTATAGAAATCTTTTCCCATAGCTCAGCCAAAAATCTTACATTTTTTTGGAGACTATGAAGAAGTTAACGACACAGCATATTTAGGGGTAAGACAAAAAAATAGATTAGGAGGATTTTAGATAGTGTGTAATATTGATGTCACTGGAGTCGGTAGAGTGGATGAGCCTTCTGTGTTATGGAAAGTTGTTAGATTCTTCTTAGGTTTGTTGGTGAGTTTCAAATTTATTTTTTATATATTTTAAGAACTGTGGATGTTTTGCATGTAAATTTGGATTTTGTTTTCGGTTGAGATGAAATGCTTGTGTTTTGTGGTTTTTCATTAGTTGTTGCTTTATTGTGCAGATAGTTTTACCAATGAATTTGTCAGTTATCGTCGTTCATAGCTAAGATGCTTCAAAATGAAAAGATGTAGCATATTTTAGAAGAATTTGTTTGAGTTAGATGTTTAGGTTGATTTAGTGCAGCATATATTTTATAATATCAGTTTTGGTAGTGGCAGCTTAGACAAGCAGATGTAATTTAAACCTGATTTCATTGTTAAAGCAAAGGATTCTAATGTCATGGGAGTGGAAATACTGGAGGGAATTAGGGAATAGGTTATAGATTCTTGCAGAATCAGTGATTTCAATAAATAGAGAGATTTCAACCTTTACTGGGCAGTTTTAAGTAAGAGAGAGTGCTTATATACACACAAATTGAATATGCCTTCCCACTACAGTCACCATTCTATAGTGGCCCTGGCTCTCTTTGGCATTCTGGCTGCCATCATGGCTTCGTTGTCAGTTATCTTAATATTCCAGGTTCAATCTGCATCAAAGCAGGGAGATCTCAGTGTTGGGCTAGGCCCAGTTGCTGCTAGAATCTTATTACCAGCATCAGCGGTTCTGGCTGCTTTGTGTCTTGCCCTCAATGCCAGTTGTCTCCTGTTGTGTCTTCTCCACTGCTACTTCACCGCTGAGGTCTGCCGCGAGGATCCAGATTCCAGCAGGTGAGTGTCTACTGCTGAATCTTATATTCTAAAATGCTAAGTACATATACAATTCTTTTACAGTAAAATGGTATACAGTATAGTAATAGCATAATTGCGGGCAGAATAATGATATTCAAATATTAAATTTTTATCAAATAGGAACCAGTATTAGCTTTAAAACAAGCCCTTGCACTGACCTCTGTAGCTGCAAATACTATGAAACAATTAATCTTCAAAGTCACAGCAAAAAGAACAGAAATTGTTGTCTTTTGCCTCGTACACACGATCGGAATTTCCGATGAAAAAAGTCAGACGGAATTTTTTCATCGGATATTCCAACCCCGTGTATTCCCCATTGGACTTTTTCCTTCGGAAAATCCGACGGACTTAGAAAGAGAACATGTTCTCTTTTTTTCTCGTCTGAAAAATTGTATTGGAAATTCTGTTTGTCTGTATGGAACTCCGATGGAGAAAAAAAACACGTATTCTCAGAATTATATTCTCAGAATTATATTCTCAGAATGGCTCATCGTACGTGTTGTACGTCACCGCGTTTTTGACGGTCGGAATTTGGTGTGACCGCATGTATGCAAGACAGCTTGAGCGGAATTCCATCAGAAAAACCCATCGGAGTTTATCCCGACGGAAGAAAAACGATTGTGTGTACAGGGCATAAGCCAGCCCAGCTTACTCTGCTTCCCTTCCAGCAGTGACTTGACATCTTTCCAGCTCTCTAGTATGTGATGTAAGGTGAGCTGAGCTATGGAGAGAATTAACTAAATGATTTCAGGGCCTCTGCCGTTAAAGTAGAATTAAAGCCAAAACATTTTCATTTTGGACAGAGGAAAAGAGGGTTATAGCCCCTGTTAGTTTTTCTTTGCCATCTGTGTCTCATTGGGGAGATTTTCCGTCTCTTGTCCCATAGCCAAAACAGGAAGTGAGAGGAAATCCCTCCAAAGTTAGGAAATAACTGGTTGTCACCAGAACTATTGTCCCCATTGGAAGATTTCTGCTCCAATACTGCAAACAGAATTACAACTAGGAAGGGAGTCTCTCCCTAACCACTGCACAGACAGCAATACAAAATGTGGCAGGGGTTCTAATCCCTCTCCACTCTATTCAAAACTAAATAGAAAGGTTTTGCCTTTAGTTATACTTTAAGTTTGAGGATGATTGGCTCCATAATGCCTACAGCTACAGAAGTCACTGAGAGCTTGTTTTTAAACTAATTTACTGTTTGTTAAAAATATGTAAATACTTGACTGTCTTTTGTTTTTCATAAAGTTCTATAAAGAATCAAATTAAGGAACAGTTATTCCTTAAAGCGGAGTTTCACCCTAAATATAAGATCTCCCATGCGCTTCAGCATACTGGCGTCAGCGCCAGTATGCTGTTTTTTTTTTTTTTTATAGCACACTTACTGTTTTATCGTAGAAATCCTTTTCTGTCCCCCGTGGTGGACGGCGCCAGTACAGCGCGTCACATCTTCCTAAGATACCCGATATGGACTCGGGTATTTCCGGCGCTATGCGGCGCCTGCGCACAGACCTAGGAGCTGACTGCGCAGGCGCCGTATTTCTCCGAGTCCTACGACTATGGCGCGTCACGCCCTCCGAAATAGGACTCGGAGAAATACGGCGCCTGCGCAGTCAGCTCCTAGGTCTGTGCGCAGGCGCCGCATAGCGCCGGAAATACCCGAGTCCATATCGGGTATCTTAGGAAGATGTGACGCGCTATACTACAGCCGTCCACCGCGGGGGACAGAAAAGGATTTCTACGATAAAACAGTAAGTGTGCTATAAAAAAAAAAAAAACCCAGCATACTGGCGCTGACGCCAGTATGCTGAAGCGCATGGGAGATCTTATATTTAGGGTGAAACTCCGCTTTAAGTAAGGGGCAGTAAAGTCACAAGCCCACATGAATACATTGAGAATGTACTATTAAAGGAGTTGTAAAGGAAAACATATTTATTTTTTGCTGAAATGACTGTTTACAGGGTATAGAGACATAATAGTTAACCGATTCCTTTTAAAAATGATTAAACATAAATAAAAATCAATCATATAATGTACTGTAGGTTCTAGTTTTGTTTTTGCATGCTGTTTCCTGCTTCTGTGATGTACAGAGCCACAGAGCCAATACAGTGCAGTGATGGTTTGGAAAACAAACCTGGTTGGTGCTGAGGGGTTTTAGACACACAGTAATCACACCTCCTTAGATTAGTGACCACAGAGAGAAAGCTCCCACTACTGTGGTTATAAGGAAACAGACAACCAGGAAGTGTGGAGATCAGAGAAGGATTACAGCAACTTGAGAGCAAAAACGAACAATGAGGACATGAAAACAGCACTGCATTAAGGTAAAGGAAGCTATTAAGATAAAAAAAAAAATCCTTTAAGGGAGGGAACAGACCTGCCTGTTATGGCCAGAAAGGGCATGGGGAAGTTCCCTCTACGGGGGTCAACAGAACAGTTTCCCCTAAAGTCTCTTTAGAATCCATCACTCATGGAAATGCTGGATGCCTAGTCTCCCCCTGTAATCAGTGGTTCCTCCTGCTGACCCTTATGTCACTATAATGTTCTATATACAGTATAGTGGAAGAACCAGTGAGCACAGTGAGGGACATAGTAGAATGACACTCCTGGGAGTGTTGGTTTCTTAAAGGGTTTCATTCATCAATTTTATGCAATCACAGTGACATTAGGCAGCAGCAGAAATTAGTATTTACCATCTGCTTGGCATGGATATATTTTATTGGCATTTTAATTTTAGCACTTTAAAAAGAAAAGACGCTATATTAAAGGGGAGTTCCAGTCTTTTTTATGTTTATTTAACCACTTAATAACCGGACCAATATGCTGCTAAATGACCCAAGGAGTTTTTACAATTCGGCACTGCGTCGCTTTAACAGACAATTGCGCGGTCGTGCGACGTGGCTCCCAAACAAAATTTCCGTCCTTTTCTTCCCACAAATAGAGCTTTCTTTTGGTGGTATTTGATCGCCTCTATTTTTTGCGCTATATACGAAAATAGAGCGACATTTTTGAAAAAAAAACAATATTTTTTACTTTTTGTTATAAGAAAAATCAAATAAACAAAATTTTAGTCAAACATTTAGGCCAAAATGTATTTAGCCACATGTCTTTAGTAAAAAAAAATTGCAATAAAAAAAAATAGCTACCTAGCGGGAACAGCGACACTAATACAGCGATCAGAAAAATGATCACTTAGTGACGCTGGCAATAGGGAGTGAAAGGCTTAACTAGGGCAGTGATCAAGGGGTTAAAACTTTATTGGGGGGGGGCTACACTGGACCTAACACTAACTGCCTGTCACACTGACACTAAATGCAGTGATCAGTACATATATGATCACTGCATTCAGTGACACTGTGACAGGGGGAGGGGGGTGTTTGCAAGGGGTTAATGTGCCTGTGTGTACTGGTGTCAGTGTAGTGTTGTGCAGACTTACTATGTGATGTGATCTCTTCTCAGCAGCGGTTGAAAAAAACGCAGAGAGCAGAGATCACATCACTTCCCACTTCCTGTGTTTACACAGGAGAAGGAAGTGACACACAGGTGAGCGCGCATTAGCTGGGAGAGATCCGGAGGGGGCGGACAAATACGAACCGCCGCCCCCTCAGCACGGATCGCTCGCACAGCCACCGGGACCATCACATGTACCGGGGGGGTCCCGATCGGACCCCCGACCCATGTCAAGGCAGCCACGTACAGGTACGTTGATGTGCCTGTCCGTGCCATTCTGCCGACGTAAATGTACATGCGGCGGTCCTTAAGTGGTTAAAATGTGAGCAGCTACACAAAGTGTAACTGCTGGCTTTTAATAAACAGAAACTTACCTGTTCCACTGTCTACTGACGCGGCCTCCCGTAGCTTTGCTCGTCTTCCCCCTCTCTGCCGGTACCGCCATTCTAACTGTGGGCAACCGGCCGTGACAGCTTTCAGCTTCATGGCTGGGCACTCACTGCGCATGCGCGAGTGGCGCTGCAGTCCCTGAGTGGACAGGCGATCGCCTGGGACCCGTCACGCCTACATGAAGGGGCCTAAGGCCATATGACGAGTTGCCTAAGCGGTCCCTGGGGTGAAAGGAGCAAGTGGGACAGGAAGTCCCACTCCTACTGAAGCCCCCACTCCCCTCTCCCTGAAAAAAATTACATGACAAATGTGGCATGTAAGGGGGTGAGTGGTGGCTTAAGCGGAAGTTCCACTTTTGGGTGGAACTCCGCTTTAAGTGTTTTGCTGTATCATGCTTTTGTGTGGACTGTAAAGCTTGTCTATTACATACATTTATGGCAGATGATCTTGGAGAGTGTCCATTTAATTTTTTTTACAAATCATTTTTATTGATTTTTTTTTAAAGATAGTACAAAGCCATACCAAAGGTTTACAAAGTAAGTCTGAAAACTCTTGATGTAAACATACAGAAGCAGTAACATCTTCAACAAAGACATCAATAAGAACGTAAAGTCAAATACTGCCCAGGATAGCTCGGTAAGTGCTATGCTGGGAGTAAGGCGAACAAGGGTCTCAAACCTGCTAAAAAAATTATTAGAATTGACAGGTGGACGACAAGTGCTTCTCACGCAGGGTTTTGCATCAAGATATCACAATGAAGTAGTGTGGCAGATGGCTCCTCTGGCAGTAGGGCCCATAGAACCCAAGAAATAATGAGAGTACAGAAAGATAGTATGAGAATCAATGTGGAAGAGTACATCTAGGTTCAAGAAGTCATAATTCCCATTGTTTAAAGAATTTATGTGTAGTGAATGAGCTTCAGCGAACATGAATTCCAGGTAACAATGCCTCCTTAAAGTGGTTGTAAGGGCTTGAATGAAGCATTAAAGTAAAAAAAACACTGTGTGCTGCTCCCCCACAATACTCATCTGAGCCCCTCTCGATCCAGTGATATGTACTAGAGCCTCAGCTGTCCTGGGACTCCCACTCCTCTGACTCCCACTGCTGTCAATCACAAGCTAGTGAGCCAATGAGGAGAGAGTGGGGGCATGTCAAACCGTGGCTCTATGTGTCTTATGGATGCATTGAGCATGCATTGGCAAGCATGCACCAGTGCTCCTAATAGCAAGCGACTTGCTATGGGGGCACTGGTCAAGAGAGGAGGAGCCAGGAGCGCCGGCAAGAGGAGCATCGGGATTGCAGGTAAGTATGACATGTTTGTTTTTTTAAAAGTCAAATATTTATTGCCACTTTAACTCCACTTCCTACAACTCCTTATGGTCATGGACATGCTCAGGAAAGATAAGTTCCCTAGATCACCTCCCTCAGCAGCTTTAGAGTGGTCACAAATGATAATGCAGAGGTAGTTGGGCAAGTGATCTGGGCCAGGCAGTCCAGCAGGAGGCTCTCCAGAAGACAGACCCCCTACCCGTTTGCTACTAGAGTACTCCAGTTCTAGTGGGGTGGCCCTTTGTTCTTGGGTCTCTGATCCCTCCATCTGTTCACCTGCTCCCAGAGATACACTGGACTTTTCCGAGAGGGATGCTGTTTATGAGTTGTGATTCTCAGCTTAACTGTTTGTTTTTGCAACCACTTGTTAACCTGACTCAGCCATGGAGACATAGCCAAGAGTTCATGTTTGTTCAATTTCCTGGCCCAGGGAGCTGCAGGTGTCATTTACAGCCTGCCATTCAAGTGAATGGCAGTATGCAACTGTACTCTTGTAAACGCTAATAGTATCATGTATTAGCATTTAGCCCATGAGTCCCCTGTGTTTTCTAAATGTTAAACATCCATGCTCGGGAAATAGTTTGGGAGTATGGCTCCCCAGGAACAAGAACCCACTGGGAAAATGATGCTATGCATATTAAATCCCTACAAATGTCCATGTGCATGAGCTCCAAAGGATTTACATGTACTGATTTTAGCAAAACTCCTAACTACAGGTAATACAGATTTGTATTTATTTGCATTGGCCAAAAACTGCCGCAATGCAACATGACTTTCTTTAGACCAGGGGTCTCCAAACTTTTCAAACAAAGGGCCACTTTATTGTCCTTCAGACTTTAGGAGGGCCGGATTGTGGCCAACAGGAGTAGAACATGTCACGGGCCCAGCATAAGTAAGAATAAATATGGCCTCAGTGTTGGTAGCCAATAGGTGGAGGTGTATATCCCCTATTAGTAGGAGGTATAGTATCCCATCATTGGGATCGGTGGAAAATGTAGTGCCCCATTGTTGGTGTCAGTGGGACAAATAGTGCTTTATATCAGTGGGAAGAATTGTGCCCCAAGGGCCTGCTAAAGACTAGCAAAGGGCCACATCTGGCCCTCGGGCCGCAGTTTGGAGACCCCTGCTTTAGACAAATGCAAGAAACAGAGCACAAAATCTAGAAAAAGTTCACTAAGCCATAACTAGTTCTTTATATTGAAATTCTTTAGCATTGCCAAGTGCTGCTGATCTTTGCTGTAACAGGTTCAGTCCTATTCTAATTAGCCATTAAAATCAGCGTGTTCAGAAACATAATTTCCTAGCACAGTAATTTCAACTAACCTTCTCATTACATGGAACTCACGTTCCAACCTTACATTTAAAGAGCCTGATCTTTACCTCCCTCAGTCTCTGCCCCAGATTTCAGATGCTCACCCTTTGTTCCAACCAACAATGACCCAGCATGGAACTTCATCCAGCTTGCTGGAGACCATGTGACTATTAACTCCTAACGGTCAATGACATGGCATTGTCCCAATTTGAGTAGCAAGTGCTAGAGGGAGATGCAATCAGTAAAAGTGTCCTAGCTTACAAAATGCTATATATTGGTTACAAGCAGACAACTACTGATTACAATAAAAAGCCAACGTAATTCTAAATACATGTTGACTGTTTATACATGTATACTTTTTTGCATATTTTATGTAAAAATAGGATTAAATATTAACACATTTGACAAAAAGTAAAAAACATAGGTGAAGTCACTAGATGTTTACAACTGTACAAGGTAGATTTTTAGAGTGTAAGCTCTAATAAGCAGGGCCCTCTGATTCCTCTTGTACCAAATTGTAATGTAACTGTACTGTCTGCCTTTATTTTGTTAAGCGCTGCGCAAACTGTTGGCGCTATATAAAACCTGTATAATAATAATAATTATGCACACACAGTTGTAAACTGTGGCGCCATGCCTACAAATTTGCCAGGTTTACAAAGCAATATTGGTGTCTCTCTTTACCCATTTATAACAGACATGGAATTAAAATGCAATATTTTTAAATATATAACTATAAAACAAAGAAATATAATTGATAAGAAAAAAAAGTCCTGTAATTGGTAAAGGGGACCTAAGTAAAACATTTTGCAACTTGCACTGCTTATTGAAAAAGCCTGAGGCCGCGTACACACGACCAAATAAATCTGCTCAAATCGGTCGGACAGACCGATTTGATCAGATTTGTCTGCTGGCTGTTTTGGTTTGATCGCTGTACACACGATCAAACCAAAATCCCCGCCAGCAGACAGCGTGGTGACGCCGCCACGTCACCGCACCAGGAAGTAAAACACTTCCGCGCATGCGTCGGATCCATTCGACACATGTGCGAGCAGATATGTCTGCTGGTTAGCGTACTAACCAGCAGACATATCGGTCCGACGGGTTCCCAGCAGACAGATTTTAAAGCAGGCTTTAAAATCTGTCTCCTGGACAAATCCATCTGCTCGCCCATACACACGATCGAATCTGTCTGCTGAGACGGTCTGTCAGACGGTTTCCAGCAGATAGATTTGATCGTGTGTACGCGGCCTTAAAGTGTTATATAAAGGTGTAATGACCCATAGTAAGCAATACTAGTTCAGACCAGTACAAGGTGGATACCGACTGGTTGCTTTGGGTACAGCGCTTGTAGATAGTGTTTCGTTTTTGCAGTGATTTCCTGAATAAGTCTATGTAATTTTAACATTATGGGTCTCTTTGTATATTCACAAATCTATGTGGTAGCCCACCTTCCCCTATGTCAGGGTGCTGGGTGGAATGTAGACAAGAAGTGCACAGGTACCGTGATTTGAGACCTACGGACAAGTTCACATATGTATGGGTAGAGAAGGCTTATACGTTAAAAAAAATAAAAATTTAAAGCTTGCTAATTTAAAGTTTGGTGAGCTGTCCTGACTGCCTGAGATGGGCCTACCTCAGGGGTGTCAAACACAAGGCCCGCGGGCCGAATCCGGCCCTCCAAGCCATTTCATGTGGCCCTCGCCCTCCTCTGGTCCTCAAGACTTTCTGCTTTCAAGCAATGCATCCAGCTTCTTCCCAGCAGCAGCTTAAGGAAAGGGGGGTACACTGTGATGTAAGGGAGAGTGGGGGACTCCACGTCTGATGGTGGGGTGGCATTTAACATCTAATGTAAAGGGTAGGGGATGCGCTGGACATCTAACCTTACAGATACAACCGGCCCTTTTGAGGGCAATCCTAATGCTGATGCGGCCCTCGATGAAATTGAGTTTGACACCCCTGGCCTACCTAGTCTGGGAGTGTTAAAGCCATCTACCCTATACACAGAAGTGTCAGGTTTTTCAGGGTACTGGATAGATAATGCAGTGATTCCTATTTTGTTGGACTTTTTGCTCTGACGAAAGCTGTAGATCTAACATCGTGCCAACATCTAAACAAATTTTGTCTTCTCTCTGTAGGTGTGAATGGTTCCTGCTGGATAACCGTAATATTCGCCAGTCTGCCCTCTGCATTTTTTGCCTTGGAATCTCACTATATTTAACAGGTAATAAAGCAAATCTGGAATATAATAATTTGTCATACATACATGTGGTGACAAATTAGAATAAAATTATTTTATGTTGAGATATAGATAAAGCAACCAGGTCTGAGAAATTCACGTTTGTGGTTATTTTTCCCAATTCGCTAATTAAGCCCTGGCTCACACTGAATGCGACTTTGAAATTGTGCGACTTCATTTGAAATCGCACGATTCCAAAGCCGCATGTTAGTGCGACTTCAGGTGTGATTTGGCTGACATCTGTGTGACACCATGCACTCATGTCTATGCAAGTCGAAGCTGAAATCACCAAAAGTAGTGCAGGAACTACTTTTTCAAATTGGAGCGGCACAAATTTGGCATGACACCGATTTGAACAGTTCCATTGCACACAATAGGGTGCGGCTTGTCATGTGATTTGAGCTTTCAAATCACATGAAAAGTTATACCGGTGTGAACGGGGGCATGTTTTTTTTTTTTTTTGGGCTAATTACTCCTGGAACTATTTACTGACATGTTCATGTGTGTATATATATATATATATATATATATGCATATATATCCTATGCATTAAGGTGAAAAAGCACCTTGCTGTTACTGATCCCCCCCAGCCCCCGTTTTATTTACCTGAGCCCCGAATCTCTGTGGCCGCGATCCCACGTTGCTTTCCCCCAGCTCTTGTCGGCTCTACTTTGGATGATTGATAGCAGCGCAGCCATTGGCTCCCGATGCTGTCAATCAAATCAATAACGTGGCATGCTGGGGGGTGGGGTCGAGTCATAGACTTGGCGGCTATGGCCACTGAGTATCACACAGGAGCGCGCCGACAAGGTAACCCCCTCGGGAAGAGAGCTTCCCAGAGGGTGTTAGCTCTTGCAGGGAGGAGCCGAGACAGCCGCCGTGGGACCCCAGAAGAGGACAATCGGGGCCACTATGTTCAAAATGTACTGCACAGTGGAGGTAAGTATGACATGTTTAGTAAACCTTTAATATCCCTTTAAAAAAAGCCCCATTAAAAGTAAAAAAAAAAAATGTTTTATTGAAATACTCACCTTTTGGGTTTGTTACCACCACATGAGTTAAGCTATGATGACCTGCACAAATCAAAGCAGGCTCAATGTCAGGGCACATAGAATATAATTGTTTTCACCCCACAATGCTGCATTGAGGTGGGTTGTTTGTGGCAAAACCATGTCAAGTTTGTTGCAGTCTATGAAAAAAATGTAAGTTCATTGAATAAGGCTGAGCTTGCTAGCCACACTGCAAATTCCAGCAGAAAGGATCTATTGTTTCCTGCGTGTGGTATTGACGGCTGTGTGGATAGCTGTGGCTGCCGACAGCCTGTCGTTACACTGTACGGGTTTAGCAGTTGTAGCCACAACAGGATCATCAGAGAGGATCAATCTCCTCAGCAGGGACAAAAACAGCAATAAAAAACTGAACCCTTCCTAGTGTAGCTATATGCAAAAATTGCATCATAGACTTTCACTTTTATGACCTAAATCTCGTTCTTTAGTTCAAGCAGAAAAAAATTAAGCAATTATGTGCCAATTTACCTGTTTTTACTAACTTCTGTTTCCACATATTGTTTTCAGCTTTCTCACTTTACATGCTAATCTTGTTTGAAGTCGAAACGGGAATAGCCAGTTCCTGCATTCTCTGTATGGGCTCCATTTTCATGATAGTCACAGTGGCCCACATGTTCAGCAAAGCCACGCAAGCTTCCTGCCACAACAATGAACAGGTCCCCAGTACACTCTATGAAAATGACTCTGCACATGATGAAGACCTTAATGACTCCACTCCATCGTCTGACCTGAACAATGATAAAGATATGTCACCAGTCCGCCAGCGCCCTGAGATCCACAGAGAGTTTTCCTACCCTCCGTTTGTTCATCAGCAGAAAATCCTGCCTATTTCACCGATATTTAACAATGCACCTAATATGGTGAAACAATGTGAAAGTATGTGCAACAGCAGCAGGGATGAGCGCTACAATATTTCCAGAATGCAACGGACGCTTTCTGTTGAATCTGGCCTCATGCAGCCTAACCCCAAGGCCTGGAATGGGGGGCATCAGGAAATGAGAACTATGGTATTAAGGAAACCAGGAGTGGTGGGAAAAGACTCTACATTAGTGTAAATACTATTAAAAAAAATACAAAATTCTTCAAAACTTTTTTTTACAAAATTTACAATTGCAAACACATTTTGATACTGTTATTAAATTAAACCTTTTCTTTTGCAGATGTGCATGTGCATTCTGTTTTCATTAAATTCTTACAATATGGAAAACTGGTCATATCCATAAATACAGTTTTTCATGTATGAAGGCTACTAAGCCTTGATTCACTACTGGAACTAAACTCTATGGCCAAAAATATGTGCCCATCCCTTTAAATGAGTTCAGGTGTAAAACGCCATAAAGACATGGTTTGGCGAGTTTGGTATGGGGGAACTGGAGTGGCCTCTGCTGTTGGTCTGAGAGCAAACTCCCCCACATACTCCAAAATCTTATCGAAAGCTTTACCAAAAACGTGAAGTCTGTAAGGCGGCGTACACACGACTGAGGTTCTCGCTAGAAACCAGCGAGAACCACGCTGGGAGCTGCATTCCAGCGAGAACCTAGGCCGTGTGTACGCTCCTGGCTCGCCCCGCCCGTCGGGAATCCCGTCGAGCGAATAGAGAGCAGGCTCTCTATTTGCTCGACGGCCCGCCTGGATGAATGGCTGGTTGCCATTCCCGACGGACGGGTCGCCGATTTCGCCGGCCGGCCGAGAGCCTCGACGGGCGGAACGATGTGTTCCGCCCGTCGAGGTTCTTGTACGTGTGTACGCCGCCTAAGAGTCTCAAGAATGAGGGTGGGTTGGGCAGAATAATAATGCCCATGGTTTTGGAATGGGATGTCTCACAAGCTCATTAAGATGTGATGGTCAGGTGTTACCACTTAATTTGGCTGAAATGTTGGAGATACCACAAATGGTTTGTTATATCACCATCTAAATGTGTACATCACTTAAATACCTAAAGCAGACCTTCAGTCCTTTTTTTTTAAATCTATTAAATCTTCTGCCCTTGTTTTAACTTTGGATAGTATTTTTTTTTTTCTGCCAGTAAATACCTTATACAGCCCACTTCCTGTTTCTTGTCTGGTCATTAGCGGAGGCTTATGACATCAGGCACAGCTCTCTCTCTCTCACCAGGAAGGGAGGATGATGAGTCATAAGAGGGCCAATGAGAGCTGCAGGGCTGCATAGCTGAAGGTGTGCCTTTGTGTAAATTCAGGAAGTAAACAGGCAGCAGCTTTAGCTGCCCACAGTTAAAATGGGTTAAAACAGTTAAAATGGACGCAGACAGACTTAGTGGAAAGAGATTTATGCAGCATATTTGGCAAGTACACAATTACAGTATATATAAAACAATATGCAAAGTGGTTGGGAGGGAAGCCTCAGAATGGCAAAGATGTTTTTATTACAAATTATGTGAGCAGACTGCAGTTCCTCTTTAAGCAATGCTTAAACAAAATACATGTTTTCTATTGCTGGATTTTTAAATATTTGCCCAGGTTATGTTTGTGCATTTTAGTGCTCCATTAAATCATGCATATTTAAAAGTGTTTCAGACATGTATCTAATTTGTGAAAAACACCAATGAATTAAAAAATTCATAAAAAACAAGCCAGAAATACAGCAATTGTAGTGGCAAATGTGCATCTACGCAGCTATAATTATAAACAGGACCAATTTAAACCAATGGACTGCGGAGAATACACAAAGGCACACTTAATTTTAAAGCGGAGTTCCACCCTTAAAACCACTTTCTTTCATCCCATCCAGCATACTGGCGTCAGCGCCAGTATGCCGTTTTTTTATTTTTTAATCCATGTACTTACTTTATAATAGATCATTTAATTTTGGGCGCACTGCGGTGTATGTCGCCGCTATAAGGCGTCACGCCTTCCGGAAACAGCCGACTAGCGTTCGGCTCTTCTCGGCGCCTACGCACAGACCCAGAAGCTGACTGCGCAGGCGCCGTATATAGCCGCGTCACGCCCTCCGAAAAAAGCAGAACTAGGACCGGCTATTTACGGCGCCTGCGCAGTCGGCTCCTGGGTCTGTGCGCAGGCGCCGAGAAGAGCCGAACGCTAGTCGGCTGTTTCCGGAAGGCGTGACGCCTTATAGCGGCGACATACACCGCGGTGCGCCCAAAATTAAATGATCTATTATAAAGTAAGTACATGGATTAAAAAAAAAAAAAACAGCATACTGGCGCTGACGCCAGTATGCTGGATGGGATGAAAGAAAGTGGTTTTAAGGGTGGAACTCCGCTTTAAGGATGTTACCCTGAGAGCTGAAATTTATAAAGGAAAATTGAATGTTGCCTTGAGGTAAAAGTATCCAGAAGGCAGTGAAACATATTTTAAAGGGCTAAAAAGTACCAGTTATGAAAAAAACAAAAATACAAATGTGTGTGTTTTAGTATTTTAACTACTTACCGACCGCGCCATAGCCGAATGACAGCTACAGCGTGGCTCGATAACTCTGGGAGGGCATACATCGACGTCCTCCTAGAATCGGGCGCGCACAAGGTCCAGAGGACCGTGACAGAGTGGTCACTTGTAAACAAACCAGCATCATGTCCGGTTCCTCTCTCCCCTCTCTGTACGAATCGGTAAAGTGGGAGGGGAGAGAACGGTTGCAGCAGTGCTGTGGGCTGGATCTGTAATGCCCACAGTGCTGCTCTGTGCCCATTGCAGCCACATCCAGCTATGCTCAGCCATCTCTCGATACTCATCCATCCATCTGTACCCAGCCAACCACACTCAGCCATCTATACTCAGCAATACTCATCCATCCATACTCAGCAATACCCAGCCATCCCATCCATACTCAGCCATCCACATTTATGGCTCAACCATGCTCAGCCATCCACATTCATACTCATCCATGCCACTACAGTGCCTCACAAAGGTGTAATAGGTAGTCAAATTAGATTTGAGAAATGTATGCCCTAGAACACCTGATGGTGCTCCCTGCATGTTGGACCTCTGTATGTGGCCAGGCAGTGGAAAAGTCTTCCACATATGGTATTGCCATACTCAGGAGGAGTCGGAGAATATATTTTGGGGTGTAATTTTTGGTATGTACATGCTATGTGTTAGAAATATTGTATAAATGGACAACTTTGTGTAAAAAAATAAATAAATGCGTTTTCATTTTCTTTGCACATTTACCAAAAACTTGAAGAAAAAAATGACAGGTTCAAAAGACTCATTATGCCTCGTAGATTATATGTTAGGGTGATTTCTTTCCAAAATGGGGTCATTTTTGGAGGGATTCTATTGTCCTGGTGCTCCAGGGACTTCAAAATTGCAAGAGGTAGTCAGGAAATTAGATGTGCAATTTATGCTCCTAGAATGCCTGATGGTGCCTCCCTCGATGTTGGGCCTCTGTATGTGGCCACGCTGTGTAAAAATCTCACACGTGGTGTCGTCATACTCAGGAGCAATAGCAGAATGTGTTTTGGGGTGTAATTTGTGGTGTGTTTTGGGGTGTAATTTGTGGTATGCATATGCTGTCTGAGAAAAAAACTGCTAATATGACAATTTTGTGGGGAAAAAAATTGATTTTGCAAAGAATTGTGGGAAAAAATTACAACTTCAAAAAACTCACAATGCCTCTTACTAAATACCTTGGAATGTCTACTTTCCAAAAAGGGGGTCATTTGGGGGGAATTTGTACTTTTCTGGCATGTTAGGGTCTCAAGAAATGAGATAGGCCATCAGTACATCAGGTGTGATACATTTTCAGAGATTGGCACCATAGCTTGTGTACTCGTGTATAACTTTCACAAAGACCAAATAATATACACCAATTTGGGTTACTTTTTCCAAAGATATGTAGCAGTATAAAATTTGGTCAAAATTTTAGAAGAAAAATTACCAATTTGCAAAATGTCATAACAAACAAAGAAAATGTATTATTTTTTTTCTTTAATGGCGCAAAAAATAAAAAACACAGCTGTGATTAAATACCACCAAAAGAAAAGCTCTATTTGTGTGAAAAAAAGGCAAAAATTTCATATGGGTACAATGTTGTATGACTGAGTAATTGTCATTAAAAATGTGAGCGCACCAAAAGCTGAAAATGTATCCGGTTAGGAAGGATGTTTAAGTGCCCAGTGGTTAAATAAACTGAATAGATATGTGTTGGAACATTGTGGCAAAAACCATGTTCAATTTTTAATGTGTGTTGTTCTTAGTCCATATTCAAACCACATGACATACTTTTATTTGGAGAACTATAATGGTAGCGTGGCAATAAGATATCTTAGAAGCACAATCTATAGCATGCAGGAATTTAGGGTTGTAGAAAATTTGGGGAACAACTGCGCTATGTAGATAATGGATTTAAATAGCCTGAAGCTAATGATGATAAGCAGCAACTAATCTGTGAACTAACAGTGTACACAATTTTGGAAAATAAATAGTAGCGCTAAATCAGGTGAAGGTAATTTACTATGACAAGTGTCACCGAAAGTGCAACAAATAAATGAAATTCCACTAAACTGTGAAATAAGAGATATATGAGTACCATAATGTATCCACTGAATCAAATCAGTAAACACAAGAACATATATAATAATGCAACAACATATCATGTGCAAATATCGCAAATTAGTAAAAAGCCATAATATAATGAAACAAAATGTGCTTGATCTTAGATCCCATTAAGGAGAAAAAATATATACATATGTGAACCGGTAAATAAATAGTGAATGTCCATCAGTTAAGTTAAATGAGAAAGTCCATAAACACTCACTTACCTGCTCCTGCGTTCCAGCGACGCGCCGACCGGGGCTTCTCTCCCCCCTCCCCAGTGTGATGAACTAAACACCCGTGCACACTCCAAATGACTGCACTGTGATCTCGTGATGCCATGGCGGAAGCAGGAAGTAGAACCCAGAAGCCCCCACTCCCCCCCAAAAAAATGTGAATCATGTATGGGGGTGAGGAGTGGAACAAGAGGAAGTTCCAAATTTGGGTGGAACCAGAGGCCAATTAATCTGCTTACCAGATCCTATGGTCCCAATGGACCGGGTCCAGCATGTACTTAAACCCAGCAGGGAAGTGGTGTCAGCTACATCCACAGTAAGGTATAACGTCAAATGGACTCCAAGAGTAAACCTCGCTCATTGGCAATTCAATCATGCAAGGAAGAAGCCAGCTCCGGATTGGCGGACAGCCCCGCATCTAAGTCAGCCAATCGTAGTCTATCACCTTCTAGGCACGCTTTCTAAAATTCTCTGTGGACGATTGAGCGGAGAACTCGGGAGGGTCACGTGTTAAAGAGCCGCTGGCGGGGAGACCGAGACCAGGAGACGGAGAGCCGTATCATCACCCAGGGCCACCATGCTGGCTTCTTCTTCCTTGCATGATTGAATTGCCAATGAGAGAGGTTTACTCTTGGAGTCCATTTGACGTTATACCTTACTGTGGATGTAGCTGACACCACTTCCCTGCTGGGTTTTATTGCATCCTGGACCCGGTCCATTGGGACCATAGGATCTGGTAAGCAGATTAGTTGGCCTCTGGTGGTGGATTCACACTGGGTTCTACACGGCATCACAAGAGTGCAGTCATTTGGAGTGTGCACGGTGTTTAATTCATCACACAACTCTATGGACTTTCTCATTTAACTTAACTGATGGACATTCACTATTTATTTACCGGTTCACATATGTATATATTTGTTCTCCTTAATGGGATCTAAGATCAAGCACGTTTTGTTTCATTACATTATGGCTTTTTACTAATTTGCAAAATTTGCACATGATATGTTGTTTCAATGGTATCTTATTTTGCATTATTATATATGTTCTTGTGTTTACTGATTTGATTCAGTGGATACATTATTGGGTACTCATATATCTCTTATTTCACGGTTTAGTGGAATTTCATTAATTTGTTGCACTTTTGTTGACACTTGTCATAGTAAATTACCTTCACCTGATTTAGCGCTACTATTTAGTTTCCAGGAATTTTGAGTTGCACTGCAGAACACACTGGCACTTGTCCTGCGGGGTTCCTCAGGGTTCGGCGTTATTGCCAATATTATTTAATATTTACATAAGGCCGTTGCTGTATATTATTCGGCGCCATAACCTTAGCTTTCACATCTATGCAGACGATACACAGATCTATTTTAAGTTGCCTAAAAATAAGGAAGTCCAGGTGGATTTGGCAGCCTGTCTGGAGGAAATACAGTCCTGGATGGGAGCAAATTACTTAAAATGTAATGGCTCAAAAACGGAATGTATTATCATTAGTAATCAGAGTAAAACCAGTTTGACGGATTGTCCTTCTTGGTCGGTTTCGTTTATGCCATACCCGACCCCGGCCACTAAGGTTCGGGACTTGGGAATCATTTTGGATTCCAAATTGTCATTGAAGGCGCAGGTAAATCAGGTGGTAAGCCGGTGCTATTACCATCTGAAACTCCTGTGTTCTACATTGGATTTCATTGACGAGGTGGACAAAGTCCACGTGATCAATGCTTTCATTGGTAGTCGGTTGGACTACTGTAATGCGTTATATATGGGGTGCTCAAAAACCCTTCTGCATAAGCTTCAGTTGATCCAAAATGCGGCAGCTAGGTTACTAACGGGGGTGGGCCGTCGGGCCCATATTACACCATCTCTGAAAGCCTTGCATTGGTTACCGGTTGCTGAACGGGTCTCGTTCAAAGTGGGTTGCATAGTCCACAAAGCTATCCATAACATAGGCCCAGGGTATTTGCAAAAAAAAAATGTACCTGTTATGTTCCCAGCAGATCGTTAAGATCTGCTGATCAGGTTCATTTGACGGTCCCTAAATTTAGAAGAACTACATGTGGAGGGAGGATTCTGGATGCACAAGGTTCAATATTCTGGAATTCTCTACCTCTATACTTAAGACGGGAGAAGGATTTGTTAAAGTTCAGGAAGTTTTTAAAAACGTTTTTATTTTCTCAGGTGTATGGCCCTAATTAGGGTAAGATATTAGCAGTTTTAGTTTTTAATGTTATTATGTGGTTTTATAATGTTATTATACTGTAATGTGAGATTTGTCTGTACATGTATTTGTGGTTCTATGAGCGCATCGAGGCCTTCGGGTAATGACTGCGCTCCCAAAAAGCATTTTTATAAATAAATAAAGTGTGAATTTCTACATTCCCAAACCCGGGCTAGCATTTTAAAGAGCAGAGGAATATTTGAAAATATATTACCTGGGGAGATATTCACTCTATTTACGAAGCACCTTCACCATACATTTGAAAGTTAGTTGTTGACATTCTCCAATATTTGGTGGATAAGATTTACTTAAAGAGGAAGTAAACTCATGTACATAATTTGTACCTATAGGTAAGGCTTACCTATAGGTACTGTAAATATTCCCTAAACCTACACCAGTTAGGAGATATTTACATTACATGCAGCCGATGACATCATCAGCGTATGGGCCCTGAAGGAATGGCTACCCGTGCCGTTCCTTCAGATACGTGTGCCTTTAATGATGGCTTGCTTGTGCTTGCACGGGACTGACATCATTACGGCTCCGACCTGTCCCACAGACAGAGTCCGCAAACCCAGAAGGAAAACCGGGTGAAGATGGATGCTGCCTTTAGCATCACTGGAGGGCTTAGTTTTCAGGTGTTTTACATAATGTGCTGGTATGCAATGCATACCAGCACATTATGCCTTTACCTTGCTTGGCCTACATTTTTTTTTACATAAAACACACAACCGCTTTATTGTAACATTTGCTAATTTTAGTACACTTGCAAAGCAGAGATGGTGAATTATTATTTAAATACATTACAGTTTTTCTCCATTGCTTTGGCTCATTTCTTGAAACAGAAATGACATTCTCAAAACAACAAGGACAAATCTCCAAACCACTTGACAATTGTTCACAAGTGAATTGCATTTCTCATTCATTTAATCAAATTGCAAATGTCTCAGTACATGTCTGAATGTCTTAGTACATTTTTCAAATTATTTAGTACAAGTAGCCTACATTTAGCACAATTTTCAATTGAATAGATCTTGTTGATCTAAACTGATTTGTCAATTCTCAGTCTAATGGTCGTTCTCTCCAAAACGTGTCAGCGTAATTTCATTGTTTAAGTCATCATATGCACAATAGTCTGTTCAATTGTCAAAATTATTAAGGAACATAATACCATAATTTCTGAAATGGAGGCACCTGGCCAAGTAAATGAACAAGGGCAACTGCCTGCTGGAGGAAGAGGGGGAAGAGGCCGAGAAAAAGGAAGACACCATGCTGTCCCTGATGAAATTCGGGCCACAATTATAGACCATGTCATCAACTATGGCCTCACAATCAATGATGGAATTATATAATGTATAGGACAGGACACTGTGCATAGAGCAACAAATATGTTTATTTACTCATTTACGTATTCATTTAGTGTGTGTATGTGTGTGATAGGCCTACAGTATTACAGTATCTTACTTCAGTGGGATGTTACGTATGATACTAACCATGACAAGAAAAATATTGTAGAAAATAAACTATGGAATATTATGGAATAGTTTATTTTCTACAATATTGATAATACAGTTTACAGTAGTATTCCAGTAAAAACTGCAGCTTACTGTATGATGCAATTATCATTAAAATTCTTATTTTAAAGAATATAACATACAATACAGTAAGTAAAAGGGTCAAAGAGCTGCAATTACAGTAGTGCCTCCCATCTAAATCTATCTAATAATGTTACTGTAACATTTCAGTAGGTCTAGTCGTTGATATTTTTCCCCTCCCCTTTCTGTCAAATACCCCCTGTAGTACCTCTGCATAGGGTACATGTACCCGAGGTTTGGATCCACTGGAATACTGGCCAGTAGTATATTGAACTTGTGTAGAACATAGAACATTCCTATGTAGCTGTCTGTAACTGTAGTGTATGACTGATTTGATGTTTTCTTTATTTACTCTATTGTAGAGAAAAATGGCATTGGAAGGAAACGAGACCTCTCACATACTCGTGTATGGGGATGAGGCTGGCTTCAACCTGGCCAAGGGCGGAAGACGTGGTCGTAATTTTATTGGCCACTGGGCCACGGTGGATGTCCCAGGCCAGCGAGGGGGCAATATAACTATGTGTGCTGCCATTTCTGAGAATGGTGTGGCCACTCACATGCCCAGTCTTGGCCCATACAATACAAAGAAGCTCCTCATCTTCTTGGACCGCTTTCATTTGGATTTGATCCCTGAAAATGAGAGAGGTCTCATAGGGCCTCACCTACCACAATATATAATTGTATGGGACAATGTGAATTTCCACCGTAGCCCGCTTATCAGGGCCTGGTTCACTGCTCATCCAAGGATGGATATTGTGTTCCTACCACCTTACTCTTCTTTCCTTAATCCTATTGAGTTTTTCTGCGCTTGGAGGTGGAGAGTGTATGAGCATCAGGCTCAAGATTAGAGGTCCCTGCTTCATGCAATAGATGCTGCCTGTGAGAATATTACAGGAGATCAGTATAGGCGATGGTTGCGACATCTCCCTCGTTTCATCGCAAGGGAGGATATACAATGCAATGTTGATGGGAATCTGTGGCCAGACAGACAGCAGCGTGTGGATGGGCAGGAGGGTGAGGGCAGTACCCCGGAGAGGGAGGGTGAGGACAGCGACCAGTGAAGAGATGTTAGGGCTCTTTCACACGGGTGGCCTGTTTAGGTCCGCCTGCCAGTTTTTTAGGCGGACCTGAATGGGCGCTCTGTGCTCCTCTATGGAGCCGCGGATGTCAGCGGTGACATGCCCGCTGACATTCGACCCGCTCCAATCCGCCAAAGTGTGACGGAGGAAAAACCTACTTTTCCATCCGTCTGGCGGATCGGGTGAACATGGACAGACGGTCCGTGTTCATCCGATCCCCCCATAGGGGAGAGCAGAGAGCTGACAGGGCAGTCCCTGCACAGTGTGCGAGGACCTCCCTGTCATCCGGCGGCTCAGCAGGGATCAACGGAGCAATCCCCGCTGAGCAAGTGGAGGTTCACGGGGCGGATCATTGCTGATCTGCCCCGTGTGAAAGGGGACTTACAGTAGTTGTGAAACTCAAGCTTTATTTACAGCATTGTAGGCTAAATTTAATTGTCCTTGTTTTTTGTTTGTGTGCTTATATTTCCGTATATTATGCTGTATACGTTTTCTTTTTAGTCTCATGTATGGAAGTTACTTTGTGTGTGAATGATAATGGTTACAATACTGTAAAGTAATTTTTCCTTGGCAGTATGAGTGCAATGTGTGATGTCAAACCTTGGAGACGGCTCTTACCCTAAAATCTTTTCTTTTTTTTTCAGTTTTATACACAATTGTATTCAGTTAGCTAGACAAAAAAAGGATTTTTAATAAACAGCTTACCTGTAAAAATCCTTTTCTTGAAGTACATAGCGGGACACAGAGCGCATAGCCATTACACTTGGGTTATATGGGTACCTTCAGGTGTGGGCACTGGTGTAATCAATTTCACAGGAAGTTTCCTCCCTATATAACCTTCTCCCACTGGGAGTGCTTCAGTTTTGTAGCAAGCAATTCCTCCGAGGTTACACAATGTTTCCCAAAAGAGGGGTGGGAGCTCTGTGTCCCGTGATGTACTTCAAGAAAAGGATTTTACAGGTAAGCTGTTTATTAAAAATCCTTTTTTCTTTATCGTACATCACGGGACACAGAGCGCATAGCCATTACACTTGGGATGTCCTTAAGCAATGCTCTATGAAGGGAGGGAGACCGTAAGGCCAAGAATAGCCAAACAAAAAATTATCAGGAAGTAAAGTAACTCCACCAACAGAAAAAAAGGGGGCGTGACCCGGACCAGAGGATTCTATACTGCTCCCCGTAGGACCGCCTGCCCAAATGCTGCGTCCGTACCCTTTGCAACGTCCAACTTATAAAATTTAGTAAACGTATGTACGGAAGACCAGGTTGCCGCCTTGCAAACCTGTGCCATAGAGATCTGATGGTGTGCCGCCCAGGAGGCACTCATGGCCCTCGTAGAATGGGCTTTAACTGATAAGGGAGGTGGAACGCGCTTCAGACCATAGGCCTGAAAAATCAGCTGCTTAATCCACCTAGCCAAGGAAGACTTGGCAGCCGGCTGACCCTTCTTGGGGCCATCCGGAAGAACAAAAAGCACATCTGTTTTCCGAATCTTCTCTGTAGCCTTGAGATAGACCCTCATGGCTCGAACCACGTCCAAAGTATGAAGCAGTCTTTCCTCTCTGGACTGGGGAGTAGGAAAGAAGGATGGTAGGACTAGGTCCTGATTCAAGTGAAAACTGGATATGACCTTAGGAAGGAAAGAAGGTTGAGGCCGCAGAACCACTCTGTCCTTATGCAGAATAAGGTATGGCTCCCTGCATGACAAGGCTGCCAGCTCGGAAACCCTTCTGGCCGAAGCCATAGCTACCAAGAAAACCAACTTTCGGGTTAGTAGCACAAGAGGGATTTCTGTCAGAGGTTCAAACGGCTGCCTTTGTAAAGCTGACAAGACCAGATTTAAATTCCAGGGGCAGAGGGGAGCTCTAATAGGGGGATTCACATGCAAGACCCCCTGCAAGAAGGTTTTCATAAGCGAATGGGTGGCCAAGGGTCTTTGAAACCATATCGATAAAGCCGACACCTGCCCCTTTAGAGTACTAAGAGCCAACCCTTTGTCAACGCCAACCTGGAGGAATCGCAAGATCCTGTCAATAAAAAACTTTCGAGGATGCCATTTTTGAGACTCGCACCACTCCACATAGGTTCTCCAGACTCTGTAATAAATATTTCTAGAGACCGGTTTCCTAGCCTGAATCAATGTAGATATGACCTGAGCTGAGAGGCCTCTGCCCTTAAGAATTAGGGATTCAGCCGCCAAGCCGTCAAATTTAGCTGCTGTGAAGCAGGGTGGCAGATTGGGCCCTGAGACAGCAGATCTGGGCGCAGGGGGAGCGGCCACGGCGCCCCGACTGACATCTTCACGATGAGTGCGTACCCAGCCCTCCTGGGCCAGGCTGGGGCCACCAGGATCACAGGCCTGCGCTCCACCCTGATCCTCCGTAGAAGGCGGGGAATCATCTGCAGTGGAGGGAACGCATACAGGAGAGAAAACTGGTGCCAGGGGCAAACCAACGCATCGGTCCCGTAGGCCGAGGGATCCCTGGCTCGGGATATGAATTTGTCCAACTTTTTGTTGGATCTCGTTGCCATAATGTCCACATCTGGGACTCCGAATCTTTGGCAAATCTCTTGGAATACCTGGGGGTGAAGAGACCACTCCCCCGGGAGCAACTGTTGACGACTCAAAAAATCTGCTTGAGAATTGTCTATCCCTGGGATGAACACCGCCGAGATGCAGGGTACATGGGCTTCGGCCCATGAGAAAATCAGGTTTACTTCCCTTTGGGCTGCTAGGCTCCTTGTGCCCCCCTGGTGGTTTATGTATGCCACCGCAGTGGCATTGTCGGACTGTATCCTTACTGGCAGACCCTGAAGGGGGAGAGTCCAGGCGATCAGGGCCAGCCGAGCAGCTCTGATCTCTAGGATATTGATGGGAAGCAGTTTTTCTGCCTCCGACCACTGCCCTTCTAGAACTGCCCCCCAACCTGACAGGCTGGCATCCGTGGCTACTATCTTCCACGTGATGGGGCAAAAGGATTTCCCCTTTGACAAATTTTGAGGGACCAGCCACCAAAACAGGCTGCGCCGGACTCCTGGGGAGAGCACTAACGGACGATCTAACGCCTGAATGGACTTGTTCCAAGCAGAGAGAATGGCTGCCTGGAGATATCTGATATGGATCTGGGCGTAGGGCACTGCCTCGAAGGCGGCCACCATCTTCCCCAGCAGTCGGCCTCTTCTTGTCTAAGATCACTTGAACTGCTTGAGTTATTGATCTGACCTTTGCTTGAGGTAAAAATATCCTCTGGCAGTCTGTATCTAGCCGAAGGCCTAGATATTCCAACTGCTTTGTGGGTTTCAATATCGATTTTTCTTGGTTCACAATCCACCCGAATTCCTCTAGATGCTGAACTGTGCGAACTACTGCATGATTGAGGCTGGAAGCTGAGCTGTCGATAACCAGAAGATCGTCCAGGTATGCCAGGACCAAAATGCCTTCTGTCCTTAGGACGGCTAGCACCGGGGCTAACACCTTTGTGAATACCCGCGGAGCTGTTGCCAACCCGAAAGGGAGGGCTACGAACTGGTAATGACGGTGATCTATCATAAAACGAAGAAACTTGTGATGTGTCGGGTAGATCGGCACGTGCAGATATGCATCCTTTATGTCTATAGATGCTAGAAAGTCGTCTTGATGTAGGCTGGCTGCCACCGAACGTATGGACTCCTGTAACGGCTACGCCGTCACCATGAATAGGAGATGAATGGTAATTATTTATTCTGGAGGATACTCAGATTAAACCACCTGGTTGCTCTATGATGTTAAACAGAGCACATGGGGTTATTTCATCACAACCTCCTGCGATATATCTCCCATTGATGGTGTGGTGCATCTACCATAGGTTATTTGAGAATCCTCGTAATACGTCTCAGTCTCTACAAACATATGGTATCAGGCAATCAAGAACATATCATAGTATGCAATCCAGGATGAACAGTATTCTGAGTATACAGGCTTGATACAGTTAGCTGTGGGTACTTGCGGTTTAGATGTGACCAGGTGTGCAGTTCCTTCCTGGAGAGTGATTAGTAGCAGGTGCAGGATGCCTCTATGGTTCTGTAGATTGCCAGCTCTGTGGCCAAGCAGCAAGTCATGGATAGTAGCAGGGTCCGTGGTGTAGAACTTGGTGCTGTGAGCCTGGTGATCTCCTTTACAAGGTGAGGAACTGTGGGACTCTGGAGCAGGTCTTGGGTCTCAGATGGCGGCGAGCGTCAACTTCAATAACCAGACGCTGAGCCGCCATCAGAGGAGGTTTAAATAGCCAGCCTGTCGCGGGACACACGCTGGGCGCGCTTCCGCGTTCCAGCGTGGAGCGCAGGATTCGACGGCACGTCGGAAATGACGGAATCAGGATGCTGGACGGGACGCAGGATTCGACGGCACGTCGAAAGTGTCGATGACAGGGTGCTGAATGGAGCGCAGCTGTCTAAGGATGATACAGCTGCGCTCGTTCTGTACAAAGTAACGCCGATGGTGTTACATACTCCCCTCCTCAAGGGGGGGTCCCAGATATACACCCAGAAAGTGATGGTCGATCAGGGTATCTGCGGTGGAATTGATTGACGAGCCGGGGAGCATGAATGTCGGAGGAATCTACCCAGGAGTCATCAAGATGGCTATAACCCTTCCAACGGATTAAATATTGCAGGGAAGATCCATGTCTCCTGGAATCTAGAATTTTCTGTACCTCATATTCAGTCTCACCGAGAACCTCAACAGGAGAAGGGGGTTGAGGGTCTCTGTTAGGGAACGGATTAGGAGTGAAAGGCTTAATAAGTGAGACATGGAAAGAAGGATGTATCTTCCAATCCGGAGGTAGAAGTAGTTTAACGGTATTGTTGTTGATGATATGTGAAATGGGGAATGGACCAGTGAATTGGCGACCGAGTTTTCTTGAAGGGATATTAAGACGTAGATTTCGAGTGGAGAGCCAAACCAAATCTCCAACTTTGTATTTAGGAGTTCTGCGGGAGTCATAATACTTCTTTTGTCTTTGTTGCGCTGTAGTAAGATTAGAATGGAGTATTCGTAGGGTCCTCTTCAAGGTGGAGAGGTAATGTTCTACAGCGGGAACATTGTTAGGGAGAACGGAGACTGGAACAGATTTGGGGTGGAACCCATAGTTTGCATAAAAAGGAGAGAATCCGGAGGAAGAACTGGAAGCGTTATTATACGCAAATTCGGCATGAGGAAGAAACTGAAGCCAGTCGTCCTGTAGATGGGTGCAATAACAGCGTAAATACTGTTCCAGTGTTTGGTTTACTCGTTCTGTTTGTCCGTTTGTTTGCGGATGATAGGCAGTGGACATTCGATGATCAATTTGCAAGGCCTGGCAAAGGGCTCTCCAGAATTTAGAAATGAATTGAGTGCCTCTGTCCGAGATAATCTGGGAGGGCAACCCATGTAGCTTAAGTACATTCTGAAGGAAGGCTTGTGCAGTCTCTAGAGCAGTTGGTAGATTTTTTAATGGGATGAAGTGAGCCATCTTTGTTAATAAATCTACTGTAACTAGAATTGTGTTGGCACCTTGAGACCTGGGGAGATCGACAATAAAATCCATAGAGACCACGTCCCAGGGTCTTTCAGGTATTGGGATTGAAGTAAGGAGTCCGTAAGGTGGCTTCCTGGAATGTTTGTTGGAGGCACATATCACGCAGGAATTGACATAATCACTGACTGTCTGTGAAAGCTTGGGCCACCAGTAATTTCTTTTAATTAAATGAATGGTTTTACTTATTCCTGGATGACCTGCCAGAGGAGCATCATGAAGTTGTTTGAGAAGTAGAGGTTGTAAAGAGGCGGGCACGTAGATCTTATTGTTGTAGGTAAATAACCCGTTAGGTTCCTTTTTGAGACCCTGGGGCATTAGGGGTACCTCGTTAGGGAGAGATTGGATCAGTAAATCCAAGAAAGGAACAGATGCTCCAATGAATCGATCAGGTGGAATAATAGAAAGGGGAGGTGTTTCAATTGTCTGGTTGTCATGCATACGTGACAACGAGTCAGCCTTGACATTTTCTGTACCAGGACGATAGGAGATGTTGAAGTCGAACCTATCAAAGAATAGACTCCACCTGACTTGGCGGGCAGAAAGGGTTTTACAGGCCCTCAAATGTTGCAAATTGCGATGATCGGTGAGGATGGTAATGGGGTGTTTGGAACCTTCCAAGAGATGTCTCCAATTACTTAGGGCATCCTTTATAGCAAGGAGTTCTTTTTCCCCAATGGGGTAATTCTTTTCGGCAGGTAATAATGTCCTAGAGTAAAAGGCTACCGGATGTAGAGGTTCAGATGATGAAGCTTGTTGGGAGAGTACAGCTCCCAAAGCAAAATGCGAGGCATCTACCTCTAAGGTGAAATGGTAAAGTGGGTTAGGAAGTTGTAAGATCGGTGCGGATGTGAAACTGAGCTTCAGAAGGTCAAAAGATTTCTGTGCCTGATCAGACCAGGAAAAAGGCGTCTTACTACTAGTGAGATTGTTTAATGGTTTCACGATCGTAGAGAAATCCTTAATGAATTTTCTGTAGTAGTTAGAGAATCCGAGAAACCGTTGTAGAGCCTTCCTGGAGTGAGGAACAGGCCAGGATAATATGCACTGTACCTTTGATGATTCCATCTGTATTCCGTTTGGGGTAATTAGATATCCCAGGAAAGAAATGCTGCGCTGACTGAAAACACACTTTTCAAGTTTGACATATAAAGAGTGTGTTCTCAATCTGGCCAAAACCCAGCGTACATGTTTGATGTGTTCTTCGGGAGAATCTGAATAGATTAAAATGTCATCCAAATAAATCACAACACAAACGTCGAGCAAATCTCGGAAAATGTCGTTGATGAAATATTGGAAGGTTGCAGGTGCGTTGCATAACCCAAAGGGCATTACGGTGTACTCGTAGAGGCCATAGCGTGTTTTAAAAGCTGTTTTCCACTCGTCACCAGATCGAATTCTTATGAGATTATAGGCACCCCTCAGATCTAGTTTAGTGAAGATCTTTGAGGTCTGGAGTCGTTCGATGAGTTCTGGAATTAATGGTAGTGGATATCTGTTCTTTATAGTAATGCTATTGAGTGCACGGTAGTCGATAATTGGTCGGAGTGAGCCGTCTTTATTTTTTACGAAGAACATGGCTGCACTCGCTGGAGAGGTTGAAGGTCTGATAAAACCTTTCTTGAGGTTTTCGTCGATATAATCCTTGAGGTGTACAAGTTCAGGTTGGGATAATGGATAAATCCGAGCAGTTGGGATCGGTGCGTCAGCTATAAGATCTATGGGGCAATCATAGATCCTGTGTGGGGGGAGCAAGTTTGCCTTGGTTTTGCTAAAAACGTCGGCGAAATCATGTAGATAAGGAGGAAGATCAGGAGGGTAGATCTCTGTGAAAGAGATAGAACAATTAGGATAACAGTTCTCTTTACAGAAAGAGGATTGTAAGGTTAAGGAACTAGTTGACCATTGGAAAGTAGGCTGATGAAGACGTAACCAAGGTAATCCGAGTATTATTGGAAATAGAGGTGATTGGATGACGTCAAAAATTAGGTTCTCGGTATGTCCTGGAGCGCAAGTCACCCAAAGGGGTGAGGTTTGGAATGTAATTGGACCTGTGGGAGAACTGGAACCATCAATGAAAGTGAGTGACACAGGGGTTTGCTTAATCACACAAGGTATTTTATTAGATTCTACAATCTTAGAGTCAATAAAGTTTCCACAGGCTCCAGTGTCGACCATTGCTTCAATGGAGAACCTTTCTTGCTCCCACTGTAATGTAAGAAGAATAATAATGTAACGATTAGAAATTGTACCAGTGAAATTAAATTTGTTTCTGTGGTGATCTTTACCTTCTGAATTCCTCTTAAGAAGGGGACAGGTGGATACAACGTGGTCAGGAGCAGAACAGTACATACAGAGGTTTTGGTCTCTGCGGCGTTGTTTCTCCGCTGTGCTTAAAGGACCTTTAATCGCACCAAGTTCCATCGGAAGCTCCTTGGGGGGAGATCTGGCTCTCCTGAAAGGTGAAGGAAAAAACGCATTGGCACGTTCAGCTCTTCTCTCTCGAATACGTCGATCTATGGTAATGGACAGTTGCATGAGATCCTCTAGGGATGGTGGAAGTTCTACACGTGCGATTTCGTCTTTCAAAGTTTCTGTCAGGCCTAGCCGAAATTGGTTCCTGAGTGCGATATCTGACCACTGGGTCTCTCGGCACCAACATTTGAATTCAGAAATGTAGTCCTCCACTGGTCTTTTCCCCTGTTTGAGATTTCTGATGGAATTTTCAGCAGTCAACTGTTTATTGGGATCCTCATAAAGGAGGGACATTTCTGCGAGAAAAGTGTCCAGGGCTCCAAGGAGATCTCCGTGTTCTTCTAGATAGGCGTCGGCCCAAACTCTCGGTTCACCCCTGAGGTCTGAGATGAGGGTGAGAATTCTAATCCTATCAGAATAGTAAGTACGGGGACGTAGCTCGAACATCAAGCTACAAGAGCTGATGAATTGCCGGAAAAGTTTCCTATCGCCAGAGAAAGGTTCTGGAGTACAGACCTTGGGTTCTGGTCTCTCTCTAACCTGAGCAAGGTTCTGCTGGCGGAGAGCTTCATTTTCTAGGCGGAATTCATTTAAAGAATTAGTTAGGGTATCTACCCTTTGAGTGAGTCCCAGTAGATGATTCGCTAAATCAGCGGGATCCATCTAATATATATATATGGGTCTGGTTATTCTGTAACGGCTACGCCGTCACCATGAATAGGAGATGAATGGTAATTATTTATTCTGGAGGATACTCAGATTAAACCACCTGGTTGCTCTATGATGTTAAACAGAGCACATGGGGTTATTTCATCATAGAGCAACCAGGTGGTTTAATCTGAGTATCCTCCAGAATAAATAATTACCATTCATCTCCTATTCATGGTGACGGCGTAGCCGTTACAGAATAACCAGACCCATATATATATATTAGATGGATCCCGCTGATTTAGCGAATCATCTACTGGGACTCACTCAAAGGGTAGATACCCTAACTAATTCTTTAAATGAATTCCGCCTAGAAAATGAAGCTCTCCGCCAGCAGAACCTTGCTCAGGTTAGAGAGAGACCAGAACCCAAGGTCTGTACTCCAGAACCTTTCTCTGGCGATAGGAAACTTTTCCGGCAATTCATCAGCTCTTGTAGCTTGATGTTCGAGCTACGTCCCCGTACTTACTATTCTGATAGGATTAGAATTCTCACCCTCATCTCATACCTCAGGGGTGAACCGAGAGTTTGGGCCGACGCCTATCTAGAAGAACACGGAGATCTCCTTGGAGCCCTGGACACTTTTCTCGCAGAAATGTCCCTCCTTTATGAGGATCCCAATAAACAGTTGACTGCTGAAAATTCCATCAGAAAAGTAAGTACGGGGACGTAGCTCGAACATCAAGCTACAAGAGCTGATGAATTGCCGGAAAAGTTTCCTATCGCCAGAGAAAGGTTCTGGAGTACAGACCTTGGGTTCTGGTCTCTCTCTAACCTGAGCAAGGTTCTGCTGGCGGAGAGCTTCATTTTCTAGGCGGAATTCATTTAAAGAATTAGTTAGGGTATCTACCCTTTGAGTGAGTCCCAGTAGATGATTCGCTAAATCAGCGGGATCCATCTAATATATATATATGGGTCTGGTTATTCTGTAACGGCTACGCCGTCACCATGAATAGGAGATGAATGGTAATTATTTATTCTGGAGGATACTCAGATTAAACCACCTGGTTGCTCTATGATGTTAAACAGAGCACATGGGGTTATTTCATCACAACCTCCTGCGATATATCTCCTATTGATGGTGTGGTGCATCTACCATAGGTTATTTGAGAATCCTCGTAATACGTCTCAGTCTCTACAAACATATGGTATCAGGCAATCAAGAACATATCATAGTATGCAATCCAGGATGAACAGTATTCTGAGTATACAGGCTTGATACAGTTAGCTGTGGGTACTTGCGGTTTAGATGTGACCAGGTGTGCAGTTCCTTCCTGGAGAGTGATTAGTAGCAGGTGCAGGATGCCTCTATGGTTCTGTAGATTGCCAGCTCTGTGGCCAAGCAGCAAGTCATGGATAGTAGCAGGGTCCGTGGTGTAGAACTTGGTGCTGTGAGCCTGGTGATCTCCTTTACAAGGTGAGGAACTGTGGGACTCTGGAGGAGGTCTTGGGTCTCAGATGGCGGCGAGCGTCAACTTCAATAACCAGACGCTGAGCCGCCATCAGAGGAGGTTTAAATAGCCAGCCTGTCGCGGGACACACGCTGGGCGCGCTTCCGCGTTCCAGCGTGGAGCGCAGGATTCGACGGCACGTCGGAAATGACGGAATCAGGATGCTGGACGGGACGCAGGATTTGACGGCACGTCGAAAGTGTCGATGACAGGGTGCTGAATGGAGCGCAGCTGTCTAAGGATGATACAGCTGCGCTCGTTCTGTACAAAGTAACGCCGATGGTGTTACAACTCCATACGAAAGGTCTGAATCTTTAGAAAGCGATTTAGGCGTTTGAGGTCTAAGATAGGCCTGACGTCGCCATTGGGCTTTGGTATTATGAAAAGGTTGGAGTAGAATCCCAGACCCCATTCCTGGGTTGGTACTTCTACAATTACTCCTTGGAGCAAGAGACGATCCAATGCTTTTACAAGAGAGGCCCTCTTTAATGGGTCGCTTGGAAGACTTGACCCCTGAAAATGAGGAGGGGGGACTTCCCGAAACTCTAGCTTGTAGCCCGTGGCTACCACGGACAGTACCCAAGAGTCGGGAATTCTGGCCTCCCACACTTCGGAGAAAAACCGAAGCCTTCCCCCCACCCAAGAGAGTGGCTATTAAATGCTGAACGCCCGGGAGGCCGTCGATACTGACGGGAAGTTGAAGGGGCCGAGCCTGCGAAGGCCTGTCGCTTAAACGCGGGCCCACGCGATCTTTTCTTGACAGGCAAGAAAGAACTTTTACCACTTGATATGGTCTGGATATATTTATCTAGGTCTTCACCGAATAGTCTCCCACCATGAAAGGGAAATCCTGCTAAAAGCCTTTTGCAGGGTGCCTCTGCTGACCAGTTTTTCAGCCACAAAAGGCGACGCATATGAACCAACAGCAGAGATAAACGGGACGCCTGTTGAATGAAGTCCTTAATAGCATCTACTGCAAAGCAGAGAGCCCTTGGGAGGTCAGTAAATTCACGAGCTTGCTGAGCCGGTATGTCCCTTAAGATCCTTTAAAGCCTGACAAACGCCAATGGCTGCCACCGCTGGCTGAACCACGGCACCTACTGTGGTAAAAGAAGCCTTCAGTAGGGTGTCCAACTTTTTGTCGACTGGATCTTTAAACATCTGGACATTTTCAACCGGACAGGTCAGGGATTTATTTACGCAGGAAATGGCTGCGTCCACGGTAGGGAGTGCCCATTTCTTTGCAAATTCCTCTTCCATAGGATAGAGAATAGTGAACCTTTTAGGAGGGATAAAAATCCTATCAGGTCGAGCCCAATCCTGAAAAATCACGCTCTCCAGAAGGGGGTGAACCGGAAAAGACGCACCACTCAACGGTGCCTTCAAGGAACCTAAAGAGGATACCGCGGGGGCTAATTGTTCTGACACTGGAAGTTTAAAAGCAGTGCGAACCATATCTGTCAGAGACTGGATCCACAGGCTCTCTGCTTGAGAAGCCGAAAAAAATGTAATCTATAGTGGAACCCTCAATGTCTGAACCGTCGGGACTCGGGTCCGATTGATCCCCCTGTGGGTCCAATTCCTCCGAAGAGAGGACCTCTGCATCTGAAAACACCAATCTAGGTGATGGGGATCTAGCCCGTTTGCCACCTGGCAAAGAGCGGGCAATTAAAGCAGTTAACCTTTCCTCTAGCCCACCCAGGGTGGTCGCTAGCATTTCTTCCATAACGTAAACGGGAATGGGTTGATTGGGGGCCGCCTCTGCCCCTAGCACCCTCAATGGCTCCTGCAACATGCTGTTCGGTGGTCTATCTGGTGAGGGTGGGACCGCTAGAGCCTGGCCCAAATCCTCTGACCCCGATGGAGACCCCTTTCGTTTTTTGGTACCTTTTGCAGCCTTAGCTGGTCCTGATCCCTTGGGAGCCATTGCACAACCTTGAGACACCCCTAAAGCCAACACCCAACTGTTGTAGCTAGAAGTGAACCATTAATAAGAACAGGCTATGGTAAAAATGTTCCAAATTTTCATACGCCCGAGAAGGCGGCAATACCGAGGAAGGTCCTGTGAGTATTGCCACACCAATGCCCGTTAGCTGGAGCCCAAGGTTGCACCGACTCAGATACTGCCAGATCTAAGGCTGAGTCCCTTTAAGAAAAAAAAAAACTTTTTTTTTTTTTTCTGGTCAGTATGGAGCTAAGTCCAGACCTGAAGATCCACAAACCCCCACTGGGTGTCACTGTTAGCCAGAAATAGCTCAGCTGCGCACTCTGTGTCCTCAGCCTCCTCTGCTTTCAGGAGGGAATGACCAGCCAGGAAATGCTTTGTTGCTTTAATTGAGACCTGACGCTGTTGGCCCGCCCCCCCCCACGCACGCTGACGCTGTAAAAGGCGGCGCGCACGCGCGCGCCCCCCCCCCACGCTGAAACCAACATGGAGGAAGCAGAAAGCAGAGGAGAAGCCTGGACCAGCGCTAGCAACCCAACAGACACCAGGCAAGACACTAATCTTATTGTATTGCACACATAGAGGAAGCTGTCCCCATAGGCTTCCTAAGAAACAGGAGTTTTGCCAGCATTTCCTCCTTATAGCACGTGGGGCTGCAGTATCATGCTAACAGGCAGATCTGGGGGGAGTAGTAAATACATATCTTTAAAGCATACATATACCTACATGTTATCTGGGTAAACATTAGTACATCCCATCCTGCCTCAAAAGACATAGTGGAGATAGTGGCTGATGCACAAGCATACCATTAGCCGACCCAGAACCCCCAGGGGGATACCTACTGTCGAACCAAGTCCCGCAGGTTCCCTCTTACCTGCTCCACGCCGCAGGGTATTGCAAAATGCAAGAGGCCCAACCTTCCCCCATCTCCGTGGGTATTGTCTTGGACCTTCAGGGACCGGGGTCCTGTGTTAAGGAACCCACACACCTGGACCTATATAGCATCCTGGCATCAGTAGCGTTTAGTTCTTGGAAGAGACTAAGGCACTGGAGCCCAGAATCCAGCCCTCCAAGGAGAGGCATTATAGGCAAAACCCCACTCCAGCAGGGCCCGGGTACCGTACACCTTGGCTTTGAAGCACTTCGGACGGATCCGGCTAGCTATCCTGGGTCCCGAGACCTCCGAGGGACAGCTAGACGTGACCAACACCTAAGACACTGGCGAAAAAACTGAAGCACTCCCAGTGGGAGGGGGTTATATAGGGAGGAAACTTCCTGTGAAATTGATTACACCAGTGTCCACACCTGAAGGTACCCATATAACCCAAGTGTAATGGCTATGCGCTCTGTGTCCCGTGATGTACGATAAAGAAAACTGTACAGTAACCATTGTCAATGAAGGACTGGGCTAAGACTGAAAGGTGGACATGAGGGATATATCAATGGTCCTCTGCCATAGAGATAAAACATCTAAACATTTTGACTTGCAGTGCTTACACAATGCCAAAGGGATGATGCATTTTGGGGGCACTGACTATTTGAATGAGAAAGAAATTTAGTTTTGACAAAGTTTTGGGAAAGATATGAACTTTTGAAGGTGAACCATGGTGTTGTGCCGAACCATCCAGGTTATTTTGGGAAAAGCACTAAGAGAGCTGAAAATGTCTGGTCTGTTTCAAGAAATGAGCCAAAGCAATTGAGAAGAATCTTTGTCATTTTGGAGGGCATTAGAGTTTTGAGAATGTCATTTCGGTTTCAAGAAATGAGCCAAAACAATAGAGAAAAACTGTAATATATAGCACCAAACAGTTTGCAACACGAGGGCAGACAGTACATTTACAATACAAGAGGAATCAGAGGGCCCTGCACATTAAAGCTTACAATCTAGGAGGGAGGGTCAAGTGACATAAAAGGTAATAACTATGAGGGGGGAGCTGATGGAGAAAAGTACAGTTGTTAGGTGAAGGCAGGATAGGCTTATCTGAAGAGATGGTTCTTCATGAATCATTTAAAAGCAAACAGAGTAAGGCCGCGTACACACGACCAAATAAATCCGAATAAAGACCGATTTGATCGGATTTGTCTGCTGGGATAGATTGGTTTGATCGTGTACACACGATCAAACCAAAATCCCCGCCGGCAGACAGCACGGTGATGTGGCGGTGACGTTGACGCCTCCACGTCATCGTCACCAGGAAGTAAAACACTTCCGGGCATGCGTCGAATCCATTCGACGCATGTGCAAGCAGATATGTCTGCTGGTTAGCGTACTAACCAGCAGACATGTCGGACAGACGGGTTCCCAGCAGACAGATTTGTCTGCTGGAAAAACCCGTCTGTCCGCCCGTACACACGATCGAATTTGTCTGCTAAAAACGGTCCGTCGGACCGTTTCCAGCAGATAAATTTGATCGTGTGTACGCGGCCTAAGAGATAATCGGACAGATTGGGGTAGGGAGTTCCATAGGGTGGGAGAGACTCAGGAAACGTGCTGAAGGCAAGAATGGGAGGAGGTGACAAGGGATAGAGCTGGAATTTGTGGGAGGAACGAAGAGAACAATTAAGTTGGTATTTTGAGACTAGGTTAGTGATGAAGCTGGGAACAGAGTTGTGGATGGATTTTGAAAGCCATGGAAGGCTATCAGCTGACCCAGGGAGGAGGTACAGATCCAGAATAGGAGAGGTCCAAGAACCGAACCTTAGGGGACCCCAACAGAGAAAGGAAAAGAAGAGGAGGAGGTAGAACGTTTAGGGAACGCTAAAGGTGCGGTTGGATTAGTAAGAGAACCAGCTAACATTACAGTCACGGAGAGCAAAAGCGTGGAGTTTTTGAGGAGGATTGGTTGGTCAACCGTATCAAAAGGCAGCAGAAAGGTCTATGAGTAGCAGTACAGAATAGTGTCCATTGGTTTTGGCCGTTAGCAGATCGTGCGTTAGTCTTAGGAGGGCAAGTATGGCTTTTTATCATAAACATTATTAAGAATTATGACCCAGTGTGCCTTTGTTACCAGTCTTCATGATATAGGGAATTGTGTTTGCTTTGAGAAGGCTCCTCGAATAAAATTTAGCTACTGTTGCCTTCCCCTGAATCTAATTTTGATGTGGGTGGGGGTAGCCGTGGAAAATAATACATGGTAAGGATAGATTATATATATATATATATATATATATATATATATATATATATATATATATATTACTGTTCTATGTATCCCAACTGTAATGGAAATTTTGTTGTAGCATTTGGGGGAATGGTTTGCTTGACCAAGGCCCTAAAGCTTTATCTTAACCACCATGAAGATATAGTATTTGTCAGTGCAGACCTAAGTACATTCAAGTATTTTGCCCTACAGCACTGGCCCCCCTGCAAAGGTATGCTATCTAGGGTGCAGACATACCTTGGTCTGAGAGCTACAGTGTACACTGGGCTGTATGTTTTTTTTTTTTAACATCCCTCCCACTCATACTCTACATATACTGATGCAGCTTTATAATATAATATTTAACTCCAGCTCTGGAGACTATGGATGATCTCTATGAGAACTGTTCAGCTGCAAAAACTGAGGATCACTGTGAAGGACGCATACAAAACTGCAGCTTGAGGTAGGCCACACCTACCAGATCAACAGTCTGTTGGTATTAGGTAGTATACCTGCACTCACAAGGTTATGGGCTTGTATTATAGTGAACTTTCTTTGAAAGTGCAGTTACCATTTAAAGCCAGAATATGTGTAGGAAAAAAATACACTTTTGTGATACCCTTTGGTAAATAACTTTGGGAAAAATAACACGACACATTTGTATTTGTTAGCCAACAGTATATCCTACAACATACAGGTTTCATCTCCTTAAGGCTGGATTCACACTAGTGCAGTGCGAATTTCAGCTCTCATCTCTGCAGAGAGATAAGAGAACTGTTCAGCAGATCAGCTCTGTTTTAGCTGCGAATTTGGAGACCTGTGAGAAGGGAGGGGGGAAGTGTATTGAGGTGAATGAGACAAATCCTGAAGAGAAGTGAACACATCTGCAAATCAGATGCGTGCCCATAGAAGATAATGAGCCTGAATTCGCACCTGAGCCGCACCGCAACGCCTAGAAAAGGCACACGTTTTTTCGGCAATGCGCAGTGCGAATGCACCGCACATATGTGAACCAGCCTCATTGAAAACATTGTATTTTATAATGTTATGCGAATTGGATGCGGTTTAAAGGGGTTGTAAAGGAAGACATTTTTTGTTCATAATAAGCATTCTTTACCTGCAGACATTCCTCTTTTCACTTCCTCATTGTTCGTTTTTGCTCAGAAGTTGATCTATTTCTTCTCTGTTCTGTTCACTTCCTGCTTGTCTGATTTTACTGACCACCGTGAAGGGAGACTTTACTACGGTGGTCAGTAACGTGCTCGCCCCCTCCTGGGAACTACATCTGTGTGGCAGGACGCTCTCTACGTGTTAGGGACTTCAAGGAGGTATGAAATACTGGGTGTGCCGCAATTCATACTGGGAAATGTAGTTCTTACATGAAAAAAATATGCAAACCAGGAAGTGAATGAGAGAACAGAAACTAGGTATTTTCTCGTTAATTTTAGGCAAAAAAAAAAAAAATTATTTTACAACTCCTTTAAGCCACAACCAATTTGCATAGGTGTGAATCCGGCCTTAAATATCAGGTATAAGGTTTTTGCTCCTACCTCCCACCACTAGGACTTAAGCAGACCATATTGCTAGTAGAATTTTGTTCACAAATTTTAATTCTCAAACTGTTTATTTGACAAGAAATCTTGAAAAAGCAGAATAAAAAATGAGTGCGCAAAATCAGGACCACTTCTGCATAGAAACCAATCAGCCTCTAACCTCAGTTTGTTTAAATAAGCTTTGACGATAAAACCTGGAAGCCAATTGTTTTTTTTTAATGCAGAAATGTGCCTGATTTTGCACTCTTCAGCTTTAGTAAATATAACCAGAGTTTTTTTTTTGCTTTCTTTAATAGAAAAGTTCACCTTTTGTAACATGTTACACCCATATTCAGGGTAGAACATATTACAAATGTACCAAGTATTTTCTGTTCAAAAGTGAACTTATCCTTTAACATATTACAGGGATATCATGCAAATAAAATCTCTATGTGCTATTGGAGGCAACCTACTTAATAGGCAGAGCTATAATTATAAAGTATCAATCAGCAGGATCGTGTGATTTACCTTGAGTTCCCATAGCTTTCATTAACCTCAGTTCCCCTCCTGGATTTAGCCATAGTTGGGCTAACCAAACAAGGCAATACATTTAAGAATGTATGCAAAAACAGCTTCACTTTTCTGTTTTCTCCTTTAGGTGCAGGCTACAAGTACAGCATAATTATTATGCATTGACTTGTTGTAGTTCATAAATGTATTGTGACAAGAGTGCAGCTGTCCACCTACATTGGATGTCCAAAAGGTATAGAAAGCCTTTTATCCAGTAAAAGCTTATTTGGTTTAGGGGCTTATGTACATAGTTTACATCAGCACTGCTTTGCACACTATACAAGTCAATGGGAATGCAGCTTGGTGCAATTTAGAATGAGGTCAGAAGCACCTGTAAAAAAGGAACATGAAAGACTATATGGCTGGATTTACACTAGATTTGTACTACAGAACATATTCCATAGGAAACCATGATAAATGGACTGTGGTGCAAATCAGCAAAATGCACAAACTGCATAGGTGTGAATCCAGCCTTTAAGCACCCAAACATGATATCATACAATCTAAGTGACCCTGAATGCACATCCCATTTGCCCAAAAATCTCTTCATTTGTATGGCAGTCTTAAAAAGTTATACAATAGGTTTCAAAATTGTAGAAAGGAATAGGTTATGATATAAATATTTAATGACAGTAGACACATGAATTAGATTTCACACGCAACATTTTATAACACAAATTTACTTATTTAAACAATGAAACCAAGTGCCTTTAATGTTACTAAAACATTGACAACCGACATGGTTTTATTTGAAAATGTATCAAGATATATTGTCGCTATTTTACATTTACTCAACCAATTGCACATTACATCATGCTCTCTAAAATTAAAACACAGTTAAAAAAAAATACCAGAATGGCAATAGAGATGTGAATATACAGTTAAAAGCTAAAACAAATATTAAGACACAAATGAATGCAGAGCTGTATTCATTAATACAGCTTTACATTTTTTTCCTTTAATGCAAACAATTTAAGTACCTGAATTTGATTTGGCATTAACCTCTTCTATTTGTTTTACAGCAAAACCCAGACTGAAGACAAATAAGCAGCAAAAGGAGAATCAGTTGTGCCAATAAGAAAATGCAATAGTTTGAGACAGTCACTAGAACAAAAATAAAGGGGGAATCACTTTTATTGGTGTCCTGACACAGTGTATAACCCTTTCCAACTCAACCCTACTTTCTTCTCTTACCAAAATGAAAAAAAAAAATAAAAGTATACTTTAACCTTTGTAATTGTGAATTTTTACAAACAGTATATCAGCTTGGGCTGTTTATTCATTCTGCATTTCTCTTGTGCTTTTAATAGGCTGCATCAAAGTAAAAAAAAAAAAAATATAGCTTCATACACCATAAAAGAACATAATCTTAAAAGGTGTTATGGTACGCTACCACTATTACTGTACACCTTTGAATTTAAGCGGACTGGCTGTTATGTAGAGCCCGTGGTGTCTTTAAATCATTGACCTGAAACAAGTATACAGATCAGGAACATAAAAAAAAAAAAAGGACTAAGAAGCCTTCATCTGCAGGCTTGTTCCAGGTCAAAGACTTAAGATATTAAAGTAAGGGGGCTGAACATGATAGCCAAGGAACTAGCTCTTAGCAATGCAAAACAGTCAGACAAGCTGCTAGTTTTTTTTTTTTTAGTCAGTCATACTCTATTATATTTATGTACCACCTAAAGAATCACTGAACTTGAGTAAACAAGCATTCAACCATGTCTGGGTCTGTGTCCCACTAAGAAAAAATGCCACGGAATCATCATAACTGCCCCCCCCAAAAAAATTCATAAGGAGTAAAGAAAAAAAAAAAAAGGGAAAACTAGTGGCGATGTCTTCATCATGACAGCTTAAAACGGTCATACACTATATACCATATATTGTAAAAGAATCAGACCCATGCATTTCAAAGAAATACAGAAAAGGTTCATATTGCCATATAGTTGCATACTTGTATAAACAGCATGCTTAGTGCTGATCTAGATCGAAACAAGCTTACTTGAACACAAGCAATGCTTAATAGAGTTTGTATTTAACAATGCCAGCCTGGAGTGCCTGCTTACAAACCAGTGAGCTACGACAATCTAGTATTCTACACTGAGAAAGGTAATGTTTATCTGTGTATGAGTGCATTATACCACTGTAATAGAGTTTGTATTTAACAATGCCAGCCTGGAGTGCCTGCTTACAAACCAGTGAGCTACGACAATCTAGTATTCTACACTGAGAAAGGTAATGTTTATCTGTGTATGAGTGCATTATACCACTGTAAGAGTGTATATGGGGACTTAAAAGAACACAAAGTAAATAATGTATGAAGAGCATGTTTTCCAAACCTCACAGTTTTAAGAGGAGTATATAATCACGTTACGTAATACAGTTCGATTTATTTTCATGTAAGTCATTACTTTAACATAGCACTTCCTTCAGTTTTCTTACAAGTTCCCTTGTTACTTCAGATACCATTCACATTGTATACAGTCAATATCGGCATACAAGTTTTTGTAAAAAAAAAAAAGCCCCAAGCAGAAATTCACCAAATAATGCCAGTATTGTTAAGCGGGAAAATTGTCCTTGCTTCTTGTTTCTTCTTCTCGGTCTTCTGCTTATATGTGAAGGCTGAGCTGGAAAATGAAGCCCTTTCTGGCGAACTACCTGCGACTCTGTACTGTGTTCAGCTTGTGCTTCAAGTTGATTGCTTGCTTCAGTAGACCTTCGATGCTCTTAAAGTGCACGCTGCTGAATGTCATACTTTTTACAGCACTATGTTAAAAAAATATATAATAATAGTAGGTAGTAGAATTATTATAAGTCACTATTCACAAACCCAGCTATTTGACTCTTAGATATGTACTCCTTAAAAAATAATTATGGAAGCTTAGGATCCATGGTCTAATGCACATCTGCCAGTTCAAACAATTGTTCTGTAAAGGGCTTTCAACTGCCTGGCATGGGGTTTTTCCTTTCTTGTTCATTGACGGACTCAGTATTCAGAAACAAATTGGTTAAACAATGACCGGACTGGCAGTTTTTTGCTCCACCAGCTTTAGAGGACAGACCTGGACCCTGCTGCACTATTAGATTGGATTAATCTAAACAATAAATCGACCAACTAATCGATTATGAAAGCATCCTGTACAGAGTCTGGGGAACTCTTGGTAAACAAATTTACTCCTTGCAAATGTTTTGCAGACCAATATTTTTTGAGGAGTTCTTTATTAAAAAAAGTGGTGTCTGGTCTTTATAAAGCACTGACTATTCCTTTTGTGGATTCACCAGTGTATAGGGATCCCTATGACCACTGTTTCCAAATCCTTGTTTTCTCTGGTAAACCCTGCATTGCAAACTACCATTAGCCATGATGTTAGTCCAAGGTTATATTCACAATGATCTTTTTTATATAGTGCTTAGAGCTCATGATGACCCTCCTACATTACTGTATAGGGGTTAGTGGATATCTCTCGTCGTATTTACCTCTGTGTTTTCAGTACAACTGGATTTAATCTTTTCTTCCTCCAAAACTCCTTCCTTGTCTCTGCAGACTTAAAACATAGCTCCAGACTAGCTGGTCCAGGTGGTTGTAGTACGGTGACCTGGCTAGACACCTGGCAGGCATGTTCTGGGCTCTTCCAGATCATCTGGATCTTCTATCCCAAGGGCTGGGATTTCACAGATGCTGCCAGAGCCATTTTTTGCAATTTTCCCCCACACGTTAATAATGCACATTTTAGTTCATCACCTAGCCGAACCTCCCTAGGACTTCTACCTTCTGCTGAACATTTGATGTCAGTTTCTGATCCAATTGCTCCCTGAGCAGCAAGTCATTCAGGTATCCCACAATATGAGTCCCCAAAAACTCCAGAACTAGACCCAGCACCTTGATAAACACTCTTGGTGCCATAGACAGACTGAAAGACAACTCCGCATATTGTCAGTGGCAATCCTCCACTACAAGGAAATGCTGTGAGATGTATTTGCCTGCAAGGGAGCAATGACCCTTTGGGACAACAGTCCTTCCAGGGCCTTAAACAAAAACTGTCTTCATTGATCTGAAGATATCCTTGAGTGCATAAAGAGTGGAGAAGGAAAGCAGCAAAACTCCAGTTTGTAACATTTGGGTACCAGGCTGCATAACCAGCTGTTTTTCTATAAACTGAAGAATGCTCAGGGTTGGAGGCATTAGAGCAGGTTGATGTACGATGGCCAGCCTGCCGAGTCCCAGGTTCATCATTCTGCAGTATGCCCTATGGTAAGATCCTCTTTTAACAGTGTCTTCCAGCGATCACATGACTCCAGGCTCTCTGCTCCTCTCCTCCCTGGCTGATGCCAGCAGGGGAATCTTGGCCCCCGCCCACTGGAGATATCAGACAGAGAGCCTGGAGTCATCTTACTGGAAGACACTGTTAAAACAGTTGTTGTTTTTTTTGTAACAAAAGCACAGACACTAGGTGGCAGCTTTTTATCTGACAGAGGGGGTGATATAAAGATGATATAGTGGATTAACAACCACTTTAATATATTTAAAAATAATTAAATTTAGGTACTATTGGTATGACAACATTTATTTGAGAGATCCTACACCTAAAAAGTCCCAACATTATTTGGCTTTTCCCTGGAACACCAGGAATCTAGCAATTGGTATGATGCTTCCAAATTCTAAATAATACATTTAGAATAACCAGAAATTGAAATAAGTTATTTTGACATAAGGATAACAGACCAGCATCTGACTTAAAGAAGATAACTATCATGTCCAGAAATTAATGCATCCTAGGACCCAACTTGCCAAGGTGCAGATTACTTTCTTTTATGGAAAAACATGTTCCCGGACTTATGAAAAGTGCCTCTTTACTCCCAGATTGGACCTACCTTCCATTCTCTATATTTTTATGTTGATAAATTTACAGCTTTACCTGCAAGCATACTCCACTGTGTAAATGGATCCTTGACTTTGCTCTTCCCAGTTCTGCATATCAGCCTGTAATATCAATATCAGAAGAAATGTCAAATTCTCATGGTAAAGCATACAACCAGACTAATGTTATCAACTGAAAATGATCTAAAGTCAACAGCACCTCAGACTTGCTTGTTTGCCCACCTTGGTAGCTCAGCACCAACATCTATACAATCCTATCTCAATGTATCAAATGTAACTATCAGAGCAGATTACCAATGAAGGAATACAGGGGTGTGGCTTTGTTCACATTAACAGGGCAGAACTTAATAGAATTGCCAGACTAAGGGGCTGTGTTAATCAGCTTGAATGCTGCAGGTTCATCGCAAGGACACTGATAAAAAAATGACCAGTTACACTTAACGGTAACAGACTTCCAGGACGGCAGGCCTAAGTCTGGAAGATGACTTGAGAAAAAATATATTTTCTATGTGTTCTGTTCACACCATGTGTTCTGGTTTGCACTGCATAAAAAAGCAGTGTGTCTGCATTTTTATGCAATGCATTACCCAAAATGTTAGAATGCACGATAGCATGTCACAACATGTTGTTGTAATGAGTTAAGTGTGTTTTTTTTTGTTAACTTTCAATAAAAAACAAACAAAATATTAATAAAATAAAAAAAACACCTAAACATTGCAATGTGTTGTTATAACGCATTGCAGAGAGACATTGGGGGTTATTTACTATAACTCAAGAGTGCAAAATCTGCTGAAGCTCTGCAAAAAAAACAATCAGCTTCCAGGTATTATTGCCAAAGCTTAACTGAACAAGCTGCAACAAATTCTGAGTGCTCCAGTTTTAGTAAATATACCCCAATGCAAACAAGCAGACATACATTATATGCATCATAATGTGTGCCGCATCATTTGTAAAAAAAAATGTAAAATAAATAAGGCATACACTAAAGGGGTAAAAAACAGTCTAGGATGTAGAAAAAGGCAGGCTAGTTCACTTCAAGAGTATTGAATATTGGATATTTGCAATCACATAGATACCTAGGTTTTAGGAAACAAATTTTCATGAAGTTAAACCAAAACAAGAACCGATTCAGAACCCTTTCTGATGGGGTTGGAGTTTCTTTGCTACTTTTTTCTCCCCAACATTCCTACTGGCCAGTGTGATGTAGCATCAGCTGGTGGTGAAATGTATATGATATACTTGGGATTTGGGAATTTCCTGCTCAGATCGCCTAGGTGATCCCGGCAGTGGTGGGAGCAGGTACCTGTCAAAGCCAGGTACCCACTACTCCCCCCCCCCCCCCCCCAGAAAAAAGTATTCAAACATTGAAGAGGAGGAAGGTAGGAGGCAGAAAAGTAGAACATCCCTTTGGCGGTAAAGTTCCACTTTAAGTTATATATTCAAGCAATTAACCCATGTTTACAACTACTATAGTGAAGAACCTATTCTGAATAAAGAGATTAAACTTAAAGAGGAGTTCCACCCAAATTTGGAACTTCCTCTTATCCCACTCCTTACCCCCTTACATGCCACATTTGGCATGTCATTTTTTTGGGGGGGGAGTGGGGGCTTCAGTAGGAGTGGGACTTCCTGTCCCACTTCCTGCTTCCACCGAGGGGCTGGTTAGGCGATTAAGCCTTAATCGCCTACACCAGCCCCTCCCTGTAGGCGATCACATGGGACACTGACAGGTCCCATGCGATCGCCTCTCCAATCAGAGGCAAGCCGCGCGCGCATGCGCAGTGTGGCTCGCGCATGCGCAGTGGGTGCCCGGCCGTGAAGCCGAAGGCTGTCACGGCTGGGTGCCCACAATCAGGATGGAGACGACGGCCGGGGAGGGGGGGAGAGGAGCGGAGCCCCGGTCGGCGCGTCGCTGGAACGCAGGAGCAGGTAAGTGAGTGTTTATTAAAAGCCAGCAGCTACACTTTTTGTAGCTGCTGACTTTTAATAAACACATTTTTGGGCTGGAACACCCCTTTAATAGTTTTCCAGTTGCAAATGCCCTTCTCGATCTGTTGCAAAGGAATTATACAAAACTCCTTTTAGGTACAGTGTTACATGGTCAAATAATTGTGAATGTAACATAGTATTGAAGCCTGGTAATGAAGGGGCATTTCAGACTACTACGCAAGTGGTTAAAGTGAAAACACTTGCGTTTTTTTTTATTACGAGGTTGATTTCTGATACTTCTAAATGATAAACCCTCTAAAAAGGAACCATCTGAAATACTGCTCAAGATGAGCTGCATATAATCAGACTGTTAGGACTGACTAAAAGTCAAAATCTTTTTTACATCAAGGTTGTCTGAACACAAATGGACTAACACAACAGATAAAGGAAAAGCACTCTCACCTTGTGCTGGGCAAGCTCCGGTAATGATCTACGCACATGTTCCTGCAGGCGATACAAAGCCACTGAAGGCTCATTGGCGAGGACATACATACTCTCTGTGAACTTGTCTGTGACTGAAAATGAACAAAGCGAACATAATGTGACTTAAGAGGAAAAGCAATGCCCAACATTAGGTGGATCTCCTTTCTTTCTGTGTATTATGCACATCTATGCTAATGTTCATACTGAATCTTGGAAGGGTGAGAAACCAACAGAAGTCAATAACAACTATCAAGGCTTATGCGGGTTGGCGTGAACACTGTGGATGCATTTGTGCGGCGGCCTGGTGTTAAGACCCACTTTTCCTCCTGCTGCATATGTGTCTTGCACAGTTGGAGTGAGCTTAAAAGGAAAAGTACAGCCAAAGCTTGTTTGGCTGCACTTCTCCTGTGTATCACAGGAGTGCAGTTTGTTCTGCATTCGTGTTACCCGTTTTCAGCAGACAACGTGCTGGAGCCCACTGTCAGCTGACAATGCAGAGCCGGTCCAGGTTTGGCAAGATTGCGACAATGGAGTTGGGATCCACCCACATGCCTGGACCCGCACCCGGCTCAGCCTCTCAGCGAGCCACTGAGTACCTAAGCTGGCCGCTCCCACCTTACCATAGTTCAGCGCTCCAGTGAGTGTGTATGGGGGGGGGGGGCAGAGAACTGCTGACCTAGAGTCAGCAACTCTCTGCTCAGGGAGCTGTGAGAACTGAGTGAGTTTGCCTGAAGGTCAGCTTTAACCACTTGCAGACCAGCAGCCGTACTTATACTGCAGCAGGTCGGCTCTCCTGCGTCAACCGACGCACCTGTACATCGGTCCATGCATGCGAGATTGCGGGAGCGCACCTGCAGGTCCGGCAAACTCAATGTCCGCCGCCCGCCCAGGATCGTTGCATACAGAGGCAAAACAGGGATGTGTCATTGTAAACAAGGTGGATAGATGTTCTGGCAGGAGACATGACAGATCTTTTGTTCCCAGTGATTAGAAACATGTCATGTCCCAGGCAGCCCATCCCCCCTACAGTTAGAACATGCTGAAAGAATACACTTAGCCCCTTGATCGCCCCCTAATGTTAACATTATAGCAGAAAGTAAAACATATAGTGCAAAAAATAAAAAACACAGAGGTGATCAAATACCACCAAAATAAAGCTCTATGTTGGGGAAAAAAGAAAATCAATTTTGTTTGGGTACAGTGTCGCATGACTGCACAATTGTCAGTTAAAGCGACGCAGTGACGTATTGCAAAAAGTGGTCTGGTCATTAAGGGGGTAAATCCTTCCGGTCCTTGGTTCTAAAGCCTTAAAGTTTTTACATTAATGCATTACAGTAAAAAAACTTCTGTCCAGATCTCTCCCTCCTCACTGGGCAGATTGATAGCACATGTATATGATGAGGGAGCAGGGGGTGGGGGCAAAGACCGCTGTCTGTGTCTATGGACACAGGCAGCGGGGGTTGAGATTGAGCCTGCATGAGTACACCCCAGCAAGCTGCTTGCTATGTGGGTACTCGAAAGGAAGGAGGAACAAGGAGCACCAGTGGAGGAACCCAGACAAGGAGGATCAGGGCTGCTCTGTGCAAAAATCATTGCACAGAGCAGGCAAGTAGAACACGTTATAAAAAAAAAATTAAAAGGTTTAGATTTAAGCTGAATTCTGTGTCTCCTATCCCCTTATTTATTTTACTATGTTATTCGGCCTCTGTGGGCACTGTAGTATACTGTAGTAGCAGCAGCAGCAATATACAGTAAGCTACTCTGTGTTCCAGCAGTCGTATAGGTGACTTCCCATCTGTTGCCAAAACAAAATGGAGTCAGCCCGAATGCTTCTTAGCCACTCAGAAGAAGCCTTTTTTTTTATCAATGAATACAAGGCTTCCTCTGATTAGCCCAGGTGGAAATTGTGATACTATCTGCCCACCTCTTCACCTTGGCCAATCAAAGGAAGAGAGGGTTATAACCCCTGTTGGATTTTTTTTTTTGCCATCTGTGCCCCATTAAGGTGATTTCCCTTCACTTCCTACCCCTTAGCTTCAACAGGAATGGAGAGGAAATCCCTGGCAGTCACCAGTACTAATGTTCCCACTTCCCCTCTATTAATGTTCTGGTATTAACACAAAATGTGGAATTTTCTTTTACTTTCACTTTTAATAACTCTTAGATTGGAAGCTCTAACGAGCTGGGCCCTCTGATTCTTACTGTATTATAACTGTACTGTCTGCCCTCATGTTGTAAAGTGCTGCATAAACTGTTGGCGCTATATAAATCCTGTATAATAATAATAAATAACCATCAATAGGACTTATTCTAGGTGTGAATCCTCCTAACAGGGGTCAGGCAGCAATAACAACTGTCAGGTGATCTAATCCCTCTCCACTCTATCCAAGACTAAGGCCCCTTTCACACAGGGACAGATCCGCTTTCAGCGGTCCGCCAGCTCAGCTGGAGAACTCTCTGTAGATGTCCGCTGAGCCAGTGGATGACAGTCCCTCTCTGCTCACTGAGCGGGGAGGGGCTTGTGCAGCGCTGCTGTCTCCTATGTAGAGGATCTGATCAAAACGGACAGCATGTCCGTTTTCATCAGACCTCATCCGATCCGATATCGATGGGTGGGGACGTATCGCCATCCGTATGATTTTAGTGGATTGGACATCAGCGGACATGTCTCCGCTGACATCCAATGCTCCATAGAGATGAGCTGCGGTGTGTTTGCACAGTCCATGTGCAGAGCCTGCCAGGAAGTCTGCACGGCGCTGCGCTAACCACAGGCAGGGAGACATTTCCCGATCTCTGCAGTTGAGCATCGGGAAATGTCTTCCTGCCTGTGATTAGCACAGCGCCTTGCCGACTTCCTGGTAGGCTCTGCACATGTACTGTGCAAACAAGCCGGAGCTCATTCCTAATAGAGATGTATGGAGCGGCCGTTCAGGTCCGCCGACAAAACTGACAGGTCTGCCTGTGTGAAAGGGGCCTAAAAGAAAAAAAGCTTTGCCTGCAGTTATAAGTATATTTTTTTTGTTTTACATTTGGAAGGGTTAGAACACCTATCAGGCTTTTATTGCTGTCTATGTCCCCATTGAGGAGATTCACCCTCTCTTGACTTGCTCTGGTCACTATTGGCATCAGTACTGAAAGTGAGGTGAAAAAAATCCAAAATGTAAGCGTTGTCATCAAAACAGAAAATCTTCCAGTGGGGACATCTGTTCCTGCGACAAATATCAGAACAATGATCAATCACATGAAAAACACGTTCATACAATAACCTGATCAAATCTTTTGAGAGCCAATCACATGTGAAATTATCTGAAGCAACAAAAAAATAAAAGTGTACGATTCTAGATCGTACGATTTTCGTTTAATCAGTATAGTTCAGGAGTAGGCAACCTCGGCCCTCCAGCTCTGGTGAAACTACAAATCCCATCATGCCTCTTACTCTGGGAGTCATGCCTGTGATTGTCGGTGTCTTGCAATGTCTCCAGTTTCCCCACAGCTGGGGGGCCGAGGTTACCTACCCCTGGTATAGTTGTTGTTTAAAAATACACTACATGACATCACTTCCGAATTTTTATTCCTGTTGTATGATTATTTTCGTACTTTAGTAAACTTCATTTTTAATATGAAACTAGCACAAAAATAAAATAAAAAAATGATCTCATTGTGTGTTCCAGGCATAATAGAGGACTTCCCCTCACATTGGAAAGAAATCCATTCACTTCCTGTTGTGTCTATAGAACAGGAAGTAAAGGGAAATCTCCCTGAAGGGGAACAGATGGAAAATAAAAACTGCTACGGATTAATACCAGTCCAATGAGAAGTTTAGGCTTTAGTTATACTTTAAATGCCATTACTGTGTGTAGTGAGCAGAGGATTCATATGAATTTCCATGTCTGTGAATAATCGATAGAATATAAAGAAACGATACTAAGAGCAGCTCTGGTATCACTTACTTCTTTGAATGATCGGCCCTGCCATCGCTTTACCCCCTCCAATACACCACCGGCTCACCTTTTTTCACCTTAATCTGCATCTCCTGCTCCTCCATGGCTTGAAGTTAACCAGTGCACCGCCTCTACACGTCCGGGTGAGCATGGTCCGTCACGGACAGCTGTCCGGGTGTACAGACACTGAAGGTTCCGCCTGTAGTACGGTGCTAAGAGAGGCTGTAGTGTACAGCAGAGTCTCCTGGCTGAACTAGCCTGCTCTGTTCATCTTTTCAGTCATGGGAAGAGCCAGGTATCAGGTTGGTACTACAAGTCCCAGCATGAAGAACTACACACACATCAACAAACACTGACTGTCAACAAAGCAGGCAGAGACAGAATCCACCAATCGGAGAGGGAAGAAACCAGCGACCAATCAGGAAGCCTCTTCCATCCAGCTTCCAGGAAGTGTCTTCTTGCAGCTCTGAAGAGGTACCTGGTGCGAAGAAGAAGGAGAAGAAGTAAAGAGGGGACAGCAGCAGCAGCAGGAGGAGGTGATTGCACGGGTGGGTGACTCCATTCTATGGGAATGTGTCTGTGGGCTGCCACTGACATGAGAAGAGCAGGGGAGCACAAGCTTCTGTAATGACAACTTTACTGCAATCATCTTCAATGGAATTTACTAAGACTGGAACAGCTGTACATGGCAACCTATCAGCTTCTAGCTTTCATCTTTAAAGTGGAGTTCCTGTCATTTGCGTGTTTACTAAAAGTCAGCAGCTACAAAAACTGTAGCTGCTGACCTTTAACCACTTAAAGAGGGGGTTCACCCTTAAAACCACTTTCTCCCATCCCATCCAGCATACTGGCGTCAGCGCCAGTATGCTGTCTTTTTTTTTTTATAGGTGTACTTACCTCTTAATAGATAATTAAAATTTCGTCCTACCGCGGGGTATGGCGCCGCTATATAGCGTCACGCCTTCCGAAAACAGCCGACTAGCACTCGGCTGTTCTCGGCGCCTGCGCACAGACCCAGGAGCTGACTGCGCAGGCACCGTATACAGCCGAGTCCTATTTCGGCTTTTTTCAGAGGGCGTGACGTGGCTATATACGGCGCCTGCGCAGTCAGCTCCTAGGTCTGTGCTCAGGCGCCGTATAGCGCCGAGAACAGCCGAGTGCTCGTCGGCTGTCAAATATCCCAGGAGGCCTTAGTGTTTATTCACAGAGGGGGGGGGGGGGGAGGCCTAGCGGCGTGTCATTGGGGGCTCTTTACCCGAACCCTAAAGAGCTGGCGGCCTTCATAACAATGTCCGACATGGCGTCACAGAACCCAAATGGCAGCTGTTGAGAATAGGATTTAGGCAAGATGACATTGGATCCTCTGGGTGGGTGAGTATCTAAACTGTGGAGAACCCGCCATAACTTATGCCAGGGTTAAAAAAATAATATAAAAGAGGGATGGAAAGGTGAAGATCTGCTTTAAAGTGGTTGTAATTCTTTACATATACCTAGTGAAGTGACTGGCCTCACAGAAATTAAACAAATCCTCCTACATAAGTTGTATCTGTTTTATCTGCAGCCTTAATTCTCTACATTTGCTCAAAGTCCAGTATTTATAAAGCTTGTCTGATGTGTCAGAACCTAGGGGCCAGAGAGCTGAAGATACACTCTGCAGAGCTCAGTGAGGAGAGATCCAAGAGCTGATTGGAGAGAAGGGAACACATACACACATTCACACACCTGAAGCTGGAGATCCCTGACATGTCACCATTTTTCTCTTGGTATCAGGAAAACTTTTCAGAAGTAATTCATGCTAATAGCAGAGGAACAAAGCAACATTCAGAAATGACACTTCGTGCTCTGGATAGAGACACACGATGGAGGGATATTATTTGTTCATATTTAATGCCTGAGATTTACAACCACTTTAACTGAACAAGCAGCAGATAGAAGCTGATTGGTTACTAGGCAGAGCTGCTCCAGTGTTAGTACATTTTTCCTGACTTATCTTGTAAGGATTGTTTTCAGGCCCACTGTGTATGATTATCTGTTTATCAACAGTGTTGCCATCAGTGATGGTCAATTCTTACTGCCCATAATATACATTTTACTTAAAATAAATATCATTGCTAAAAATGATATATTATAATATCTTTGTTGGTTCTAAATAAAATGCTATTATTTGTATTGTTCAATGTGCTTACAATTATAACACATTATTTATTAAACTTCTATATTTTTATCCTAGAAATGGCAGATCCTATGGCGGACGCCACAGGCTTTCCAATTAGTAGTGACGAGAGCACCGTCATTCTACATCTTTACCCAGCAAGTCAGAGTGGCTCAGACACGGAGGAAGAGATGACTCATATGAATGGTATGGATTTAGAAGAACTGTGATCATGTGGGGAGGTTGGACTAGAGGGATTTTACCAGATGGTCACCAAGCTACCTGAGAATATAAGTCCAGCTGCATTAGTAGTGGGGCCACCATACCAAGTGAATTTGAGGATAAAACCTGCTCTCCCCTCTTCATCAGCAAACATCCTACATGATGAGATGTTGTTAGTGTGCCACTTACTGCCAAGGGCTGTAGGAGATGCCATCTTAGTTGGGGAAGCAATGAGAAGTGAGAAATCCCTGTAATGGTCCTCATTTATAATTGCCTTAAAGTGGTTGTAAAGGCTCAAAGTATTTTTACCATCATGCATTCTATGCCACCCTTGAGCTTGCGTTGGTAATAGCAGATCCCATATACTTCTAATGATAGTGTCAGATCAGTGGTGGCAGCTGACGCCTGCCTATGCATGCTGCAAATGTATGAAACGGAAAGACATGCTATATTAGTTTATAGGAAGTTCATATTGGATATAAGCGCTTTTCTGTGCCCAGGAGAATGAACATGGCTGGATCCAGTGACTTGGTGAGAAGGAAGTAGAGTACTAGTCTAGATGACCGTGGAACATTTGTGGGATTTCTGTATTATTTACATTAAAGCTTTCTATCTCTTCTGTACAGTTGGCCCTTTGAAATATTCAACTACTCTAACCAATCGGCAGCGTGGTAACATGGTATCTGTATTGCCAGCTACACTGGACTGTGAGTACACAGAGAAGTGCAGCTTCTCTTAATATAACACCTAACACGAGCGGAAACATGAGTTTTTCAGTAAGTTTCTATGCACATCTGTTTTCATGTGCATCAGTTATGTGCCCTGTTCACACCAATGTTAATTCCATGTCAGTTTTTTTTCCCGTGTGGAGAACTGCATACATGTTGCAGATTCATAGTTAGGTTAAAAAAAGACAAAAGTCCATCTAGTTCACACACACACTGCACAAACCATTGATTTATTCGAGCCCTTGCAGAATGCATACAGAAAAACTGATGTCTCTGCACCATGGTATAAATGAGGCCTCAAATTGAAAAAGTAACTGCATGGATTGAGGTAATTTGCCACCAACTGTCATATATATAAAATCAATCATGGATAGTGGTAGGTTACAATAATCAAAAACACATAGGAAGTAGGTTATATGATTTTCAATGGCATAGTTCACACCAGTGCTTGCAGTTCCAGCTCCAGAAAAAAAAAGCAGAACATGCTGCATTTTTCCTGCACTGGACTGTACTGGAACACTGTAAAACGCATCAAAAACATACTGAAACGTACCTAAATTCACCAAAAACACACACATGTGATTATTTAGGGCCAGTTCACACCATAGAAACACAGTCCAAATGCGTTACAGATGCTTTTCTGAATGCGCATTTTTGACGCGTTTCTTATGCGTTCCACTAGGTTTTGGTGTGTTTTTGATGCAGTCCAGTGATTTTTTTTTTTTTTAACCTTAAATAAGAACATGTGTGTTCCAATGCGTTTTTGATGCATCTATTTGCGTTCCAGGACATTTTTGATACGTTTTTCAGCATGTTCTACTTTAATTTTCTTTGAATGCACTGGAACTGCAAGCACTGGTGTGAACTATGCCATTGAAAATCATATCACCTACTTCCCATGCATTTTTGATGCAGAAAATAAAACACACTGGACAGCATGTGGTGTGAACTGGCCCTAAAGGTTAAAAAAAGAGGGGGAAAAATGAACTGGACTGCATCAAAAATGCATCCAAAACGCACTGGAACGCATCAAAAACACGTATGCAGAAACATCTGGAAGGTATCCGAACTGCGTTTCTATGATGTGAACTTGCCCTAATCTACGGTAATAAATATGCCAAAAGCATTTTATTACTATATGTATAATCACACACATAGGTTGGACTTTTTTAGGTCTTTTTTCAACCTTGCCTACTATGTAACTATGGAAAGTAGCAAAAACGGATGGACAGCCGCACTCCAAAAGACACTTGAGTCGTCTTTATTGATAAAACAAAAGCATGCACCACAAGTACATAGCAAAATTTGTAGAACAACCAACGCGTTTCACACTTGTTCAGTGCTTAATCATGGCTTGTCCATCCATTTTTGCTACTTTCCATGTTTGCCTAGTGCAGTGATGTCGAACCTTGGCACTCCAGATGTTTTGGAACTACATTTCCCATGATGCTCAGTTATAATGCAGAGTACATAAGCATCTTGGGAAATGTAGTTCAAAAACATCTGGGGTGCCGAGGTTCGCCATCACTGGCCTAGTGCATTGCCAGCACCCATTGTAACCTGGACTCATCCTTAATTGCATCTATACCCACCTGGAGCGGTGAACCTTCTCTCTCAGTACTATGTAACTATGTATTGTACAAGTGAAAAAGAAAAAAATGATTCTAGTATCTGTTCATCCTGCCAGAAATCTTTTAAACCAGCAATCTGCTGTACTTTCTGCCTCTGGACTGTTATTAGCTAGGACTGTTCCCTGCTATGTCTGTGGACTACAAACCACCTCCTCCTGTTATGGAGAAAAGAGGGCGGGGTTATATAGTCCTAACACAATGTTGCCTAGTTCTAACACTCCCATTCCTAGGATTACAATGCTGCTTGTTATGGTTGTCACAATAGACAGGAAGTTAGTATTGACAGCATTATGAAGTTAAAATAAAGGAAAAAAATCTTAACTTTTAAAACAATGCAGCCACCACATCTAAGGACAGGTAAGCTTGCAGTACTATCTATTTTTGTTCTTCGATTTAGATACATTTTAATTGGTCCAGTCTTTTTGATCAGCAGCTGGTTAAAACTGCAAAAACTTGTTGTATATGGCCAGCAATAAATCTGAGCCATACTGCTCTATGTTAAAACAAATGTTAAGTAAAATGCCTGATCATGTTACAATCTTAATCTTTCTACATTTTTGGTTCTCTTGCATTGCTATCTTGGATAGGAAGATAACAGGAACCAAGTCACAGCTACTAGATGAGCTTCTATGTTGAGAAGTACCTAGATACACTGAGCTGCATTTATAGCGTTGCCATAGCAGCTAATGAGATTTTCTTTCCTTTCATAATCTGCAGTAGAAAATAAGTGAATCCTGATTCGTAAATAGTTATACTGAAGAGGGCTCATTAGTGAATGTCTGTTATAGGTAACTGCAAACCAATACTTAAAGGGGGTCTGATAAAATATAAAATAGTAGGTCCTCCAGTAAAAGTGCATTTATATTTATTCTGTGCAAATGAGGAAAACATTTATATTATTGGACTAATTCTTGTTCCGGGCAAACGTTTTCCAATGATGTAAATTGGAAAATACTGCATTTGGCCAAATGTGGTATTTTATGTTCTAAATCCAATAAAAACATTCAGCCAGCACAGGTAATAGCTTAATAACATTTGTTTTTATGTACATGTACTTGCTCTGGGCAAATTGCTATGCACTTTTTGTACAAATAGGTGTTTAGTTTCAGCTGATGCTTCAATGGTGTGTAAACCACAACACTGAACTACTATTTGCTCCATTCCGGGCAGGTAAATCTACAATCAAAAAGATTTCTCCAGTGCTATTCTGTGCATTCTGCACTAAAATCTCAGACACTGTTATCTTCATGATCTGTGAACTACAGAACATACCTTCTATGGTATGGAGATGGAGAGCGGTGGAGCTGTTCTTTAGTCCAAATTAAGAGCGAGCAGCCTAGGGTGACAATACTTCATCTCTAAAGACACAGTGAGTGTTGTCACTGTAGGACAGGAAGTGCGTTACTGGAATATGAAAAAAAAAGAAAAGAAAACTATTGCAGTAGCTGTGGTGCTGGGAAGCTGCAATTATTGGATTTAGATACAGTTTCAACACCTTGCATGGGCAAAAGACCCTAAGGCCCCGTACACACGAGACCGATTTGAACAGATCTGTCTGCTGGGATGTATTGGTTTGATCGTGTACACACGATCAAACCAAAATCCCCGCCGCCACCACGTCACCGCACCAGGAAGTAAAACACTTCCGCGCATGTGTCGAATCCATTTGACGCATGTGCGGACAGATATATCTGCTGGTTAGCGTATTAACCAGCAGACCTATCGGTCCGACAGGTTCCCAGCCGACAGATTTCAAAGCATGCTGGCCAAATCCGTCTGTTTGCCCGTACACATGATCAAATCTGTCTGCTGAAACGGTCTGGCAGACCATTTCCAGCAGACAGATTTGATCGTGTGTACGTAGCCTTATACTTAATTTCAGAGCGTTAGTATTTTATTAGTAGAAAGATCAGTGTTTTAAATGATTGAGTTGATTTTTTGTCCCTTTTTACTAGCCCTATCTGTACATCAGGTTGCAGCTCAGGGAGAGCTGACTCAGCTTAAGGAATATCTACAGAAAGGTATTTTCCTCTCATTTTACACAATTTTTAACACTGTGTGTGCTATGGTCTGGGCAAGCCTACTGTTTATTTAAACTTTTTTTATTTTTTTCCTCCCAAGATGACACTTTACTAAATCGACCAGATGAGCGAGGTTTTACTCCTCTAATGTGGGCTGCTGCTTTTGGAGAAATTGAAACTGTTCGTTATCTCTTGGAAATGGTAGGGTTTTTGTTTGTAGCTGTTGAAGAATGGCTTTATACAGTCCTGATCAAAAATTTAAGACCACTTGAAAAATGGCAAAAAATCATATTTTACATTGTTGGATCTTAACAAGGTTCCAAGTAGAGCTTCAACATGCAACAAGAAGAAATGAGAGTGAGACAAACCATTTTTTGAGCATTCAATTGATTGAAAATAACGATTAAACTGAAACAGGCTGTTTTTCAGCTGATCAAAAGTTTAGGACCACATGCCTTTAAAAGGCCAAATCTGTGCAAAGATGTGGATTCATTGTCACTTTCTGTCAGGCAGTCACACGTTGTGATGGCAAAGGTAAAAAAAAATCCCTTTTTGAACGTGGTCGGGTTGCTGAACTGCATAAGCAGGGTCTCTCATCAAGACACTGGACGATTCTCGACCCAAATTAAGGCCCTTACTGGTGCTGACTGCAGCCCCATAACCATCAGATGGCATCTGAGACTGGGGCATCAAAAACAAAAAACGTCTTCAAAAACCTTGTCTCCTTGAACGCCACAGAACTGCTTGTTTGGACCTTGCAAGAGAGCACCAAACATGGGACATTCAAAGGTGGAAGAAAGTTTTATTCTCTGATGAGAAAAAATGTAACCTTGATGGTTTCCAACGTTACTGGCATGACAAGCAGATCCCACCTGAGATGTTTTCTATGCTCCACAGTGGAGGGGGTGCCATAATAATATACTGGTAATGGTGGCGATCAGCGATTTATAGCGGAGCTGCAATATTGCGGTGGACAGTCGGACATTAACTGGCACTTTTGACACTTTGTGGAAATCGGTGACACTAATACAGTGAACAGTGCTAAAAATATGCACTGTGACTGTACTAATGGCCCTGGCGGAAAAATGGGTTAAATATCTATCTAGTAAAAACAAAGGGTTAATTGTGAGCCTAGCCAGTGTTTTAATGTACTGTGTGTGCTGCTTTTACTCGGGGACATGATGGATTTTATTCGCTGCTTTGCAGGGACACAAAATTCATCCCTTTTCTCCCTGTCAGAACAGAGATCTGCCTTGTTTACATAGGGTGCTGGCGGACATCCAGTGCCTGGCACCCGCAAATTGGCTTCTGCTGTGAGTAATCGCAGCAGAAGTGAGCCGCCAGCAGCTCACACACACCCTCTTGTTGGAAGTGTAGAATATATAAATTATAATGTGTGTGTATGATTCTGTACAGAAGGGCCACCCTGTAGCAATATATGGGCGATCCTTGCGTGTTTAATGCTCACATCAGCGGCACAGATGGCAGCTTTGTAAGCGGTTAGAAATCGACTGATATTGGACTTTAGATTCTTTTGATATATTCTATTTGGATCTTTTCGATTAATTCACTTCACAGTACAAACAGTTTTAAAGCCCTTTTGTTTCTCATTCATTGATGGACTGATGCCTACAGATGGATTGTCAGCCCTGTATAAACCCCACCTACAACTAGCATGCCTCCTTTCTTTTTTGCTACTGTCCTAGAAGGACAAACACCTATTCTTCCTGTCAAGCTCACAGCGATATAACCTTTTTAGCTAGGTACCATTATTTTTTTTCCTCAATCAAGTTTCTGACTTCATCGCTGCTGAGCTGGGACAATTAATGCAGCTATCTAGGTCAGCCTTTTTCTTAGCTTGACTTTGATTTGCCATACCTGGACCCCACTGGGCTGAACATTGCAGGGCTACCAAGGAATGGCCTTTAAACACTGGATTCTGAATCGGGGCATTTATAGACCTAGGTGTATTGGTAAAAGTTAGCTGCACTCTCCAGGTCCAGAGCTGTGGCACATCCCCAGGTATGACCTTGTCGCTGAAGACTTACTTTGTCAGTAGATTTTTATCAGCTGTTTGGGCTTCATCAGTACCTGAAACATTGCTTCGTATCCTGAGCTTTAGGTTGCCTTACTGCTTTGAGTAACCCCTGCTCAAACTCTACTAATGGCTCCAAGACTGCTTTTCAGCAAGATGACGTTTGCAACCTAGTCTCTGTTTCATCATCAGAGTCCTCTTTAGCTGTATGTAGTGTTCTTGCTGATGGGCCCTTCTCCTCACCTCATGCTGTGGCTGACTGGTTAAAAATCCTAAAAAGGGATGCTTTTGCTGGTGCAGTTAATCCTTCCACATGGGTCTAATGTCAGGACACATGTGTAAGTCACTTTGGCCAAAGTACTGGACTGCAGAACCTGCATCCTGTTCGAATGGACCTTGGAGAGACAACGTCTCTTTGAATCTGCTCATTACCAATATCAATGATGCTACTGGTGGCAGCAGGAGAAGCCTAAGGAACAGACTTCTTTTCCCTCCTTATCAGTTAGGAAACAACTCCTCGTTTCTCCACTCCAGCAGCCTTCAAGTTGAGAGCCTCCCTAGCTTTATTCCTAGTCTACCAGCAAGGTCAGGAGGCTAAAAGTCCACCGAATTCCTAGACAGGCCTTTTTCCACATGAAGGTGCACCTCCACTATCCAGAGTTGGGGGATGTTTTTTAACCGTTACAGACAGCTTGCATCTTAGATGCAGGAGGTGGTTAGACCAGGGCTACATAATGACGTTTTGTTCCCCGGCCGAACCTTGGCTTTTCACCTCCAAACTTCCTGTCACAGCACTGATCAGATCTCCATTTAGTCCTCTGGGGTCTTCTGAACCAAGGTGTCCTTGCCCCCTATTTCTGTAGGAATTTTTCTCCAACATATTCAGAGTTCCTGAACCCAAAGAGAGGAGGGCATCAGTCATATCTTGGATCTCAATGCTCTTATTTTTTTTATAAACATTAAATTCTATTTTGATAAACATTTGTTCCACGTGGGGCACATAAATCCAACATCATCACCTTGATTCTGCCATTTTCCACCCTTGAAAATATTAATGATTTTGAGGGCTCAGTTATGAACTTGTTATATGCATGTAAAAAAAAAGGATTTTGCCACCCAAGATACAAAATGAGAGGAAGGGCCTGGAGGATTTTCACTTTCAGCGAAAGCTGACTTCTTTCCTTATGAATGTCCACTGTACAGTTCCCTTGTGTTCTGCTAGCTAACTCCAGCCCAGAGTATTTTCATAGAGAGACAGTTCAATGCCTGCTGATGTATGGGAGACCAACTGTGAACTTTACACAGTGACTATTCTTGTGGCTACCCTGAGCTTGCCTAGTCCATCCACAACATTAAAAAACATGCACACAAAGCTGGTCCACTAGGGTATCCTGCATTAGTTGTTTAATGATGAGCAGGAAGCTTAAGCATGCCAGTAGTATAATGTATACCTGCAGCAAACAGTGCATCATTTTTCCTTTTTACAGTAGCTCAAGAAAGAGCTAAATATTTCAACTGCTGGAGAATTATTCAAGTGGTAGTTTCTTAGTGCTACAGTGCATAAGCGCTGTTAATCAGTTCTTGTTACTACATTGGGTAGTGCTTTAATCTTAGTTGCAGAAAACAGAACACAGATACATAAGGACCATGTATATCTTTAAAACAAAGAAATATAAGTATATCAACTACATGGTAATTACCTAGAAGATATTTTGTACAAAAATACATTTAAAATCCAGACCCGCTGCACAAAATGCTCAACAATACTTTTTTTTTTTTTTGAAGGGTGCTGACCCTCATATCCTGGCGAAAGAACGAGAAAGTGCCTTGTCTTTGGCCAGCACTGGAGGATATTCTGATATTGTAACCCTGCTCCTAAACCAGAAGGTAGACATTAACATCTATGATTGGGTAAGTGTAGTCCTTTTCTGATTGAGTTCAAACTTAAACGCAAGTGAACAGGTATCACACAGATAGCACTGAAGGTCCAGTTATACAAGGAATGCCTCAAGGCAAAACAAGGCTGCTTTTGCTGTAGTGTCTTTTTAGCAAAACAGCTGTGCTCTGGGAATCCTTTCTTTAGTTTAAATGTGTCTAAAGCAAAGATTGTATAGTTTAAAAAAAAAGATATAATTTTTTTTTTATTCTTTGTTTTCAAAGGATTTTAAATTGAACTTACAGAAACATAGACAACAAACCAGAATATAAAACAACAATTTCATAATTAATAATCTTGTTTACATACAGATTTTAGTCTTTTTAGTTTAATCTCAATTTAATAATAAACAAAAAAAAAAAAGGTTTTCAAAAAACGAATATAGTAATATGGGAATGTACCTTCACAAAGAAGTTAAAGAAACCTATATCACATGGACTTTTAAGGCACCCACGAAAAGATATGTTAAAAATGTTATTTTATTTGTGATACAAACATAGTAATAAAAGTAATCTAATTTTGTGATGAGGCATATAATCAAGGTTCATTCAAAAGGTATGTCATATGCCAGGTATATGTAAACACGGGCAATGCAATAAGTCACAGTAGGGAATCGAGAGGGATTCATAGAACTGCATATGGGTTTCTTCAATTTCTTTTGTATATATGTAAGATATAGGATGTATAATGGTAGTTTTTTTCCAGTTATGTGGAATGTACCTTCAGAATTTTTAAATATAAACAGGAAGGGGAGGACAATATTTCCAACATTACTATCAGACTGATTCTAACAAGAACTCTGAGCAATGTGGTAGCATCGGTTTAATGATATAACTGTAGCTTTTACATGAAATAGAAATTAAATCATATAGATAGGGGGGAAAAAAAAAGAAAAAGGAAAAAGGAGAGGAGAAAAGAATGAGCGGGGTTTGGGTAGGGTAGAGAGGAGATAAACAGAACTGTGGAAAAAGAAATGGAGGTCAATCTTAACTCTTCAGACTGTTGAAAGATCATCAAGTGAATTGTATGCCTATCTAAATAATCCATTGGGGAAGGTATCTGTTTGCCAATGTCTAGGAATAACCACACTTGCAGATGCAAGGACATTTTATTTAATTTTTTTACTTTTAATGAATGTAATTGCCCCAGGGATAAAGGACAAACCAGGTGGTCATGGGAGTATTCGGTATCATAGAACATGTTACCCTAGCACAGTGTTTTTCAACTCCAGTCCTCAAGGCACACCAACAGGTCATGTTTTCAGGCTTTCCATTATTTTGCACAGGTGATTTGATCAGTTTCACTGCCTTAGTAATCACCACAGCCATTTCATCTGAGGGAAATCCTGAAAACTTGACCTGTTGGTGTGCCTTGAGGACTGGAGTTGAGAAAAACTGCCCTAGCATCATTGTGTAGGATGCAGGCTTAAAACAGTTTGATAGGAGCGCATTTCCACTATATACATATACACACACACATATATATATATATATATATATATATATATATATATTTTTTTTTCTTTTATATATATGCTGTGTGTCATGTTAACTACTGCGGTATGGCAACAACTGTCAGGCACAGAGGGTTAAAAATTATGAGACAGCTGGGCATCTATACCAATGAGTAAGGATTTTTCAATTCTTCTCCTGCACTTTGCAGGAGAAAGAATCAGCGTTTTTTTTTGCAGTCCTCTGGATCTACTGAAATCCTAATGTCACTTTCCAAATCAAGGTATAATTGTGAAACTGTGAGTGGGAGGGGATTCTTGTACAAGACAACTTTTAAGAGGTGTACGGGGTGTGGTCAGTTAGAATCTGTCAGAAAGAAGGTGTAAGAACAATGTAAACTGTTGGCAGGTAACCAATTAGGCAGTTGATAGAAGTTTGTGGCATGGGAAGTGCTGCACTGTAAGTATTGCACTCGTTTTTTGGAAGATTTGGTCCAAGTTCCTAATACAGATGTTTGCATTGCTGGGGGAAATGCTTGATTATCAAAGAGTGGCATTATAGGGCTAATGTAGAAGGAGATGGCTAAAGAGGAACCAGAATGTGATCCCAATAGTCAATATTTGGGTGAACGCTGTCAGATTACATACAGCGAGACCTATTTACTCGGCAGCCTCTTTAATACAAAGTCCCACCTCCTGGGACGGTTTCTATGATAGACAGAACACTGGCCCAATGCCGGCCCAGGAGACAGGACTTTCTATTACAGAGGCCGCTGAGTATACAGGAGATTCTCGCTGTATGTAATCGGACAGCACTCAAGGCAGCCCAAATTTAAGTATAACACTCGCACACTATTTGCACCAGATTTTTAGGGTGAAAAGGTGTGTGTTATATGTTGATAAATACTGTAATATTTCTTTATAATTTATGTCAAAATGTATTCTGCTACATTTCCTTCGTGAAAATAACCCATATCCGCGTATATTAAAAGTTAAAAAGTCCACAAACGATGGTATGTATCTGAAAATTGATCAATCCTGATGCACTGACACCCTATCTCATTTCTTGTGGGCCGAAAATGTCAGGACAGTACAAATATGCCCCAATTGGTACCCTTTTTTGGAAATTAGACAGTCCAAGGTATTTAAGAGGCATGGGGATTTTTTTTTTTTTTTAAATTGAGTTGTAATTGTTTGTCACAGTTTTTTGGAAAATGTCAGCAGTACAGTACAGTGTTGTCACTGGTGTAGCGGTGATTAGGGACACTGACTGGTGACAGTATGTAAAAATATACAAAAATGTATGTTTATTATTTTATAAACACACTTTTACCATAGTAACACTGTACTGCTCTGGGGAAGTGATCAGGATTTTTTTTTTTTACACATTGTAATTCCTTATACCAGTGTATAATTAGTACAAGCAACCATTTTTTCTGAATGAAACTGATTCATTCGGGGTCTTGTTAGTAATTAGCTGTGACTGGCCAAAGCTAATCGCATGGTACAGGTGGGCTGTGATTGGCCTTGTCTGTACCATGTGATTACTGTGACCAATCACAGCAATCAAAGGAAGCCATCCATTGTTTACAATTGCCATATGATCTACTGCGATTGGTTATAGGGATCACTATACCAGCCCACTGCCTGTACTATGTGATCAGTCATCAGCTTTGTCCTGTGGCTGTGCGGCCTCACAAGAGGCATGTTCTGGGAGGACGTCATGACGTCCACCTAGAACAACGGAAGTCCCGCCCTGCCCCTTATTTTGCTATAGGCCAGGTGGGAGCTGGTTACCACAACTGAGCTTGTTTTTTTTTACACAAATGTGCACAGACTGCAAGTTTCTTACCTAAACCATCTTTTTGTTACAGAATGGAGGGACGCCATTACTGTATGCTGTAAGAGGGAATCATGTGAAATGTGTGGAGGTGTTGTTGGGTAATATTTTGAAAACCTTTTTCCCCTAGCTGAAATATTCTGTTAGTGAAGTAGTCTAGTTTGTTTTGGGGAAGGGAAGGGGTGCATGTGCAGGAATACATGAAAGCATTCTTTTCTACATCATGACACTTCTGTTTTTAGGTTTCCGAAACAAATCATATTGTAAGACTGTAATGCACTACTAGCTAGCAAATTAAGGTGTGATATGTACAAAGCATATAAATTGATACATTGAGGGGCTGTGATTTGTATGTTTTTTTTCGATAGTTTTATAACCCATCATACTGGATGCAGCATCGGACCAATGCTGCATCTGTCACCTGGCGTCTTTGCACTGAGAACTGAGCGATCGAACATCGCCGATGGCTGGGTTCTCTTAGCTCCCCAAGCAGAGAACTGCTGCCTGTCAATCGGCAGTTCTCCACTCTGCTCACTGGAGCGCTGTGCTGTAGTGGGACGGGGAGCGCCCGTTTCAGTCTCTCAACGGCTCGTTGAGAGGCTGAGACACCGATCAGTCCAGGCACCTTGCGGATCCAGACTTTGCCTGGACTGATTTCTGTGACGTCAGCATGTCTCTGCTGAAAATGGGTCACAGGAGTGCAAAACTAATTGCACTCCTGTGACCCATAAGAGAGGCCTGGCCAAAACGAGCTCAGGCTAGAATTCTCCTTTAACAAAAGTGCCGGTTCACACTGGGCGTCCGACTGAAGCCGCTCCGCACAGTGCGACCTCAGCGCTGCTCGCAAAAGACTTCTTTAATAGAAGTCAATGCACGCAGCTCCGAAGTCGCCCCAAAGTTTAGAACGGTTCCATTGCACTGCATGGAGTGCGACTTGTGAGGCGGCTAAGTCGCCAGACAGGTTGCCACAGTGTTAACCGGCACTGAGGGGGGTTATAAATGTACAACATGTGGTCCTTTTTTTAAAGTCAGCCTCACTGAGATTTTTGAATATGAGTGTGTTTGTACATTTTGAAACCTCCTTCCTTCTTTTTTTCTTTAAAACATGCTTATTTTATACCAACAGAGAAAGGAGCTGACATAACTATGGAGGCAGATTCTGGATATACCCCAATGGATCTTGCTGTGGCACTGGGTCATAAAAAAGGTATATTAAATATAATTTCACTGGACACGGAAGCTATGCTCATAATTATGAGCATTCATAATACAAAACGTCATCATTTACCTTTTATAATGTTAACATGCTGGTCATAGTGGTGTAGTATGTAACGTCTATTAGTTAAAGATAACTGAATAATGGCCCTAGAATTATTGCTTTAACTTTGATGCATGCAGCAATCTGTAACATGTAGCAAAATCAACATTTTCATACATCGGCAGCCCCGACCTGTGCGTTTACATTCATATGTATGTAGGGATGGGGGGATTGCACTACCGGGGGTCTGTGGAAGCAGCTAGAAGTGTGTGTAAAACACCCCTGCTGCTGCAGGCATATGACATATTCTGGCAGTAAAAGAATCTTTCAGTTTTAGGAGTGTAGAAATAGATATTTATGGGAGTTTACATTAAAGGGTAAGTTCACCTTTAGAGAAAAATCTGTAAGGTGAGATTACACTAGACCCACTCCCCATCCCCTCTGGTCCCACTGACCTGGAGTCTGGCGATCACCTGCTCTGACACATCCGACAGACGCTTTACCGGTCCAAGGATTAGAAATCCCCTCTGCTTAATCTAAACGTACCTCGTAAAGGTCGGCGCCGTCAACCAATCAGAACCTACGTAGCCCGTCCTGTCGGCGTTGGAGAAGGGGAGAGAAAGCCGCAGGGATTTCAAATCCCTGGACCGGTAAAGCGGCTATTCGATGTGTCAGAGCGGGTGATCGCAGGACTCCAGGTCAGCAGGACCCGGTGCAATGGGGAGGGGGTTCAGTGTAAGTTCATCTTACACTTTAACTGCTTGCAGGCTTTCAACAAACTTCAAGCCTGCTTGCAGCCACATTCTTTTTTTAAATCGATCTTTAACCAACCCATAGTGGAGCTGAATGAAGTTAACCCTTTTGCTATCAGAGCTGTTTTTGTATATTTTATTGTATACATTTTTTCACACATGTTAAAATACACATTTTAGAGCTGAAGATTACTTAAAACCTCATTTATATACAACATTTCCAAAAACTAGAGACCTTGGTAAATGACCTTAGTAGTTGAAAAAAATTTTTAGTGAACACAAACACAATATATTACACATTTTTTGTGAAATATAGAGGACAAATTTGAGGTTGCTTTGAGTAAATACCAAACATGTCAATCCTTAAAACTGCTTGGGCCTGTGAAATTATTACACTAAAGTTGGCTACACAGTATACAATTTTCCTTTTTAGATTTACCAAAACCATACAATATGAGGTCACACCTAAACACTTTCTAATTAGTTGAAGGTAAATCTAAAGGAAAAATAATCAATTAAAAATCTCTGCACTGCCAAAAAAACACAAAATAGTTTGTTATGTATAATTACAAATAGATGAGCTGCAGCATACACCAATAACGTGTTCTCTCACCCAAAACAATAACCCACGAAAAACAGTGCTGCGCTGCTTTCAGTGATATTTAATAAGTCTTGTGACACTTTACATCAACGTCAACTCAAATATATATAATTCCAAAATATAACACACCATAATTGTGCACATATATACAGTGCCTTGGAAAAGTATTCACACCCCTTGAAATTTTCCACATTTTGTCATGTTACAACCAAAAACATAAATGTATTTTATGTGATAGACAAATACAAATTGGCACATAATTGTGGAGTAGAAACGGTTTTCAATTCTTTTTTTACAAATATATGAAAAGTGTGGCGTGCATTTGTATTCAGAACCCCCCCCCCGAGTCAATACTTTGTAGAACCACCCTTCACTGCAATTACACATGCGTGTTTTCTTTCTCGTACATCACGGGACACAGAGCGGCATATTCATTACTATATGGGTTATATGGAGTACCTTCAGGTGTGGACACTGGCAATCTCAAACAGGAAGTCCCCTCCCTATATAACCCCCTCCCCTAGAGGGAGTCCCTCAGTTTTTTCGCCAGTGTCTTAGGTGTTGGTCACGGAATAGCTTTGCTCCACATCCTTGGGATTAAGGGCGGGCTAACCGGATCTGTCCAAGGAGCCTCAGTGCCAAAGTGGACAGTACCCGGGCCCCAAACCGTGGGGTTTTGCCTATAATGCTCCTCTTTGGAGGGCTGGACCCTGGGCCCAGGACTTGGAGTTTGTAAAAACCATAAGTTCCTGTTTGCCAGGGTGCTATATAGGTCCAGGACAGTGGGTACCTTCATAGGACCCCAGGGCCTGAAGGTCTACTACGCTACCCACGGAGATGGGAGAAGATTGGATCGTTTTGCTGGACAAACATCCTGCAGCATGGAGCAGGTAAGAGGGGAGCCTGCGGGACTTGGTTCGACAGCAGGCTCTCCGGGGTAATCTAAAAGGGGGGTAGCCTAAGTATGCTCTGCATTGGCAACCTTGCTCACTATGTCTGAGAAAGACAGGATGATCCCTTTTCCCCCATCACTAGGTTCCCCTGTCTAAGAATGGTGTTGCTAGCTACCTGCTGCTTTCTTCCTAGGACTGGTAAGGATCCCTATGGGGCCTTTTGAAGAGTCCTACCTGGCCGGGGGTTTGAATCTGCCGCCTGATTCTGCAGTCCTGGGTCTCCAGCAGCGCGGCTCCTCCATGTTCCTCCTGCTCCAGCATACGCGCGCGCGCGTGCGCGCGCACGTCTTATAGACGTTTTTCGCGCCGTTCGGGGGGGAGGGCGGGGGGGGGGGCGTGCCTGCAGCGTCATACAGGGGCACGCCTTGTGCTGTTATACATCAGCAGGCATTGTCAGTGCTCAGTCTGAGGCTGATCTCAGAGGGAGAGGACGCAGAGCGGCAGAACAGTGACTCCCGGTGGCGGAAGAGGGGTAGTACATGCTGGACTTTGTTCCAATGCCTTTTTTGTTAAGCCAAGAAATTCCCCTTTTTGCAGCAGGTTGGAGGCTGGCAAACTAAGTTTGGGGTCACTGTATGTTTGAAAAAAAAAAAAAAGAAAGAGACTTATATATATTTAAAAAAAAAAAAAAAAAACATACGGGGCCCCATCAGTTTTTGGGCATTAGTGATCTATTGTCCCCTAAGCTCTAGTTTTGTACTCCTGGCCACTACAGTCTGTTGTTGTTGGCGGAGTCCCTCGATTTTGTATTATGGCTTCCAAAGGTTCGGGGTCAAAGGGTACAAAAAAGACCAAAAAACAAAGGGGTTCCCCCTCTGATTCTGATGATATGCCGATACTTTCCCCGCAACTTATTCCCATAAAGGGCGCCTTGGATGAGCCATTAGGGGGGTCTGGTGCGGAGGCTGGCCCAGATCAGCCCAGCCCTGTGTTTATCACAGAGGAGATGCTAGCCGTATCCCTAGGGGGGCTAGAAGAGAGAATAGCAGCATTGATCGCTAGAGCTATTCCTGGCAAGAAACGGGTTAGATCCCCATCACCAAGAGGTGTATCCTCAGATGCTGAGATTCTCTCTCCGGAGGAATTGGAATCGCAGGAGGATCAACTAGACCTGAACCAAGAGGGTTCAGGGATTGAGGGATCTACCTCTGAGGAACCATTTTCAGACTCCCAGACAGAGAGACTGTGGGTACAGTCTTTGACGGACATGGTCCGCTCGGCATTTAGTTTACCATTGCCAGAGCCTCAGGTTCCTCCGGTATCCTCTCTGGGCTCTTTGAAAGCTCCGTTAAGCAACGCAGTTTTTCCGGTCCATCCTCTCTTGGAGGAATTGATCTTTCGGGATTGGGTACGGCCGGACAGGATTTTTCTGCCACCGAAGAGATTTGCGGTCATTTACCCCATGGAGGAAAAATTCTCCAAGAGGTGGAGGCTCCCAGTGGTGGATGCAGCCATCTCATGTGTGAATAAATCACTAACTTGCCCGGTGGAAAACATACATATGTTTAAAGATCCGGTTGATAAACGGTTAGAGACACTTTTAAAAGCATCCTTTGCTACGGCAGGAGCAGTGGTACAGCCAGCTGTGGCTGCAATTGGAGTTTGTCAGGCGTTAAAGGACCAGACAAAAGAAATGTTAAAGGACATGCCTACCCAACAAGCAGAAGAGTTTTCTGACATTCCCAGAGCTCTGTGTTTTGCTGTAGATGCTATAAAGGATTCCATCCAGCAGGCCTCTCGTTTATCACTATTTTTGGTGCACATGAGAAGGCTCTTATGGTTGAAGAACTGGGCGGCGGAGCCCCCATGCAAAAAGCTTCTGGCAGGGTTCCCTTCCATGGAGGACGACTCTTCGGGGAGGATCTGGATAAATACATTCAGACTATTTCAAGTGGCAAAAGTACCCTTTTACCGGTCAAAAAGACATTCCGGGGTCCTACATTTAAAAGGCAGCTCTTTCCTGTCTCAGGGCCCTCAAATTCCAGGCAGTATCGACGGCCGCCTGCACGATCCAACGTTAACAGTAGATCGCAGGGACAGGCCCCTGGGGGTAAGAGGCCATGGTATCGCAAGCCGACAAAGACAGCCCCTAAGTCTGCCTTATGAAGGGGCGCCCCCACTCTCGCGGGTGGGGGGAAGGCTTCGTTTCTTCTCAGAAGTTTGGGAAGCCAAGATCCCCGACAAATGGGTCCGGGCGTCTGTAACCGCAGGCTACAGACTGGAGTTTCTAAACTTTCCTCCGCCTCATTTTCAAGAGTCAAGGCTACCAAAGGATCCAGCAAGGAAGGCCTCAATGCTGGCAGCTTTGGATCACCTGCTTTGCCAGGACGTAATAATAGAGGTGCCAGCCCAAGAGCAAGGGCTAGGTTTCTATTCCAATCTCTTTGTCATACCAAAGCCCAACGGCGATGTCAGGCCAATCTTGGACCTAAAGAGGTTAAACGGTTACCTAAGGGTTCGTTCCTTCCGGATGGAATCCATCCGGTCAGCAGCCGCCGCGCTTCAGAGGGACGATTTTCTGGCCTCCATAGACATAAAGGATGCTTACCTTCATGTACCAATCTTTCAGTCGCATCAAAGATTTTTACGCTTCGCGGTGGGGCAGCGACACTTCCAATTCAGGGCGCTCCCCTTCGGGCTGGCCACGGCCCCCCGGGTATTCACGAAGATCCTAGCCCCAGTTCTGGCCAATTTAAGGATCCAAGGGGTCACAGTCCTAGCGTACTTGGACGACCTTTTAATCATAGATCACTCACGGCCGTGTCTGCAACAGGCAGTAAACCTCACGGTTCGGTACCTCGAAGGATTCGGCTGAGTCCTAAACCGGGAAAAGTCAGCGTTCCAACCTACAAAGCAGTTGGAATACCTCGACATGAGGTTAGACACAGAACAGCAAAGGGTGTTCCTGCCCCTTGTAAAGATCGAGGCTATCAAGGGGTTGGTTCAGTTGGTTCTAAGCAAGAAAAAACCAACTATTCGCCTGTGTATGCGATTACTAGGCAAGCTAGTGGCCACGTTCGAGGCAGTACCATACGCTCAGATCCACACTCGCGTCCTACAGGCAGCCATTCTAGCAGCCTGGGGCAAGAAAGCACATGCCTAAGGCCGCGTACACACGAGGGGATATGTCCGCTGAAAACGGTCCGATGGACCGTTTCAGCAGACATCTCCGCTCGTGTGTATGGGCTAGCGGACAGATTTCTCCACCCGACAGATTTCAAAGCATGCTTTGAAATCTATCCGGTGGGAATCTGTCCGCCCGACATGTCTGCTGGTTAGTACACTTACCAGCAGACATGTCGGCTCCCACCGCCGCCGCGCCGCTGCCGAATGGATTCGGCGCATGCGCGGAAGTGTTTTACTTCCTGGTGCGGTGACGTGACGGTGACGTGGCGGCGTCAACGTCACCGCCGCGTCACCACTACGTCACCGCGCCGTCCGGCGGCGGGGAATTTGATCCGATGGTGTGTACACGCCATCGGATCAAACTCCCGATCGGACATATCCGATGGAAATGGTCCGCGGACCGTTTTCATCGGATATATCCGATCGTGTGTACGCCGCCTTAGAGTCCCCTTTGACGCTATCATCAAGGGTCCGACAAAGCCTGGCCTGGTGGTTGAACCCTCAGAATCTTCTAAAGTGAAGATCCTTCAGCCCTGTTGTCTGGAAGGTAGTTACCACAGACGCCAGCCTGGCAGGCTGGGGGGCGGTCTTCGAGGGGTTCTCTCGCCAGGGAACTTGGGTGAAAACAGAGAGGCAGCTCCCCATCAATATCTTGGAGATCAGAGCTGCTCGCCTAGCCCTTCTGGCATGGACCTCCAGATTACAGGGGTTCCCGGTGAGAATCCAGTCAGACAATGCCACAGCGGTGGCATACATAAACCACCAAGGGGGAACCAGGAGTCAGGCCGCTCAGAGGGAGGTGAGCTTGATTTTTCAGTGGGCAGAGGTTCATGTACCCTGCATTTCGGCGATATTCATTCCCGGAGTGGACAACCTGCAGGCAGACTTCTTAAGTCGCCAGAGTCGGTTGCCAGGGGAGTGGTCTCTGCATCCCCAGGTCTTTCAGACAATCTGCCAGAGGTGGGGAATGCCAGACGTAGATATAATGGCATCCAGGTTCAACAAGAAACTAGACAGGTTCGTGTCTCGAGCGAGGGACCCTATGGCCTGCGGAACCGATGCGTTGGTTTGCCCTTGGCATCAATTCAAACTTCTATATGCATTCCCTCCGCTACAGTTACTTCCTCGCCTGTTGCGCAGGATCAGAGTGGAGCACAAGCCGGTCATTCTAGTAGCTCCAGCTTGGCCCCGGAGGACATGGTACTCACTAGTCCTGAAGATGGCAGTAGGAGACCCTTGGACTCTTCCTCTACGACCAGACCTACTCTCACAAGGCCCGATCCTCCACCCTACATTACAACGTCTAAATTTGACGGCCTGGAGGCTGAATCCCTGATTCTCAGGGGTAGAGGTCTGTCTAGGCAGGTAATTCCTACCCTGATTAGGGCTAGAAAGCCGGCCTCCAGGGTGATTTATTACAGGGTGTGGAGGAACTACGTAGGCTGGTGTGAATCCAAAAGATGGAATTCCCGCAAATATACCATTGATAGGGTGTTAAGTTTTCTCCAGCTAGGAGTGGATAAAGGCCTGGCATTAAGCACAATCAAGGGACAGATTTCAGCTCTGTCAGTGTGGTTTCAGAGGCCGCTGGCCACCCACTCGCTGGTAAAGACCTTCATACAGGGGGTCTTGCGTATTAATCCTCCTGTCAAGTCACCAATTTGTCCATGGGACTTAAATCTTGTCCTGTCCACTCTACAGAAACAACCCTTTGAGCCGTTGGCTGAGATTCCTTTAATTTTACTGACAAGAAAGTTGGTTTTCTTGGTCGCCATAGTTTCGGCCAGGAGAGTGTCAGAATTAGCAGCCTTATCGTGTAAGGAACCATATCTCGTTCTACATAAGGACAGGGCAGTTCTCCAGCCCCATCCTTCCTTTCTACCAAAGGTTATATCCAATTTTCACTTGAACCAGGATTTGGTACTTCCATCCTTCTTTCCGAAACCCACATCTAGAAAGGAGGGGTTGCTGCATACCTTGGATATTGTCCGGGCCATGAAGGCCTATCTTAAAGCTACAGAAAAGATCCGGAAAACAGATGTGTTGTTCGTTCTACCAGATGGCCCCAAGAAGGGGCAGGCAGCTGCAAAATCCACCATCTCGAGATGGATTAGACAATTAATCATTCAAGCCTACGGTTTGAAGAGGTTGCCTCCTCCTTTGTCGGTAAAGGCCCATTCTACCAGGGCCATGGGCGCCTCCTGGGCAGCACACCATCAGATCTCTATGGCTCAGATATGCAAGGCGGCGACGTGGTCATCAGTCCACACGTTTACAAAGTTTTATCAACTAGACGTGAGAAGGAATGCGGATTCTGCATTTGGACAGGCAGTACTACAGGCTGCAGTTTAAGATCCTCGGGATCAGAGGCACCCTTGGTTGTAAAAAAGAAAAAAAAAAAAAAAAAAGTTTTTTTCTTGACTAAGTTGGAATTATTATTATTATTTGAGTATACCTCTAAATTGAATCCTTCTTTGGAAGATGTCTCCCTCCCCTCATTAAAGCATTGCTTTCGGACATCCCATATAGTAATGAATATGCTGCTCTGTGTCCCGTGATGTACGAGAAAGAAAAAGGGATTTTTAAATACAGCTTACCTGTAAAATCCTTTTCTTGGAGTACATCACGGGACACAGAGCTCCCACCCCTCTTTTGGGGAACATTTTGGGAGGCATACTGCTTGCTACAAAACTGAGGGACTCCCTCTAGGGGAGGGGGTTATATAGGGAGGGGACTTCCTGTTTGAGATTGCCAGTGTCCACACCTGAAGGTACTCCATATAACCCATATAGTAATGAATATGCCGCTCTGTGTCCCGTGATGTACTCCAAGAAAAGGATTTTACAGGTAAGCTGTATTTAAAAATCCCTTTTTTTTGGGTATTTCTCTACCAGTTTCACATCTATAGAGTGACATTTTTGCCATTCTTATTTGCAAAATATCTCAAGCTCTGTCAGATTGGATGGAGAGCGTCTGTGAACAGCAATTTTCAAGTCTTGCCACAGATTCTCAATTGGATTTAGGTCTGGACTTTGACTGGGCTATTCTAACATATGCTTTGATTTAAACCATTCCATTGTAGCTCTGGCTGTATGCTTAGGGTCATTGTCTTGCTTGAAGGTGAACCTCCACCCCAGTCTCAAGTCTTTTGCAGACTCTAACAAGTTTTCTTCTAAGATTGCCCTGTATTTGGCTCCATCCATCTTCCCAACTCTGACCAGCTTCCATGTTGAAGAAAAACATCCCCACAACATGATGCTGCCACTACCGCGTTTCACAGTGGAGATGGTGTGTTCAAGGTAATGTGCAGTGTTAGTTTTCCGTCTTCCATTTCACAATTATGTGCCACTGTGTTGGTCTATCACATAAAATCTCAGTAAAATACATTTATGTTTTTGGTTGTAACATGACAAAATGTGAACATTTTCAAGGGGTAGGAATGCTTTTTCAAGGCACTGTAATGTCTAATAGCATACCATAAATAAATAAAGTCCAAATGAATGACAATCAACTGTTCTTGTATATTATTGCATCTGACTCCGTGCTCCACCCAAAACGTGCAAGAATCCAAAAAGCTGTGTTTCAATGCCCATTGGTCAGCAAGGAGCAGGCTAAAAGAAAACAGTAAAGTGACAGAGCTATGAGCTTAGTGTTGCTTCCCCTTCACTCTCCAGACACAAGCTGGGGTAGGAACAAGGCCCTAGCTGTATTATTTAACTGCAATAGAGAAAAATTAGGCCTCTTGTCAGATCTGTGTAAATTTATGAACTGGATGGACAGAGAGACAACCAGCTCCTACTTATTTATTGAATCTCTATGTTTAAACAATTTTGCATAGTTTTACAGAGGTAGACAACTTTGACACTCCAGCCGAGGTTAAACAAATCCCATTATGACTGTGACTGTCTGTCTTGCAATGCCTCATTGAACTTGTAGTCCCACAACAGCTGGGGTGACAAAATTGCCTACTGGTGTAAGTATATAGATACTGGGCATATTCTATTATTGCTACTTAAAGCATTAAAGCAAAGGGTCTGTGCTGTAGCTATAACATGGTTTCTGTGCTGAAGGTATATTTAATACTGTTGACACAAAGAAGATAGACCTAACCCTGGAAGCCAATGTAGAGTTAGAAAACAAAGAAATTAATGGACTTGAGATTGTTTTTTGTCAAGCTTATGGCGTTACAATTTTCTCTAGTCCAACAGGTCATTGAACATCACATCCTGAAATTGTTTCAGAGCCAAGTGTGACACAGTTGAGAGAAATAAGTAGAGAGATATATGAGCTCATCTTCATCTGCTGAGACACCTGACAGAGGTCATGGACAAGATGTTACCGAACATACTAAGCAAGATGGTATTTCTTTTATAAAGGAAAATATTTTATTGAAGCACTTGACAGAGAAATGCACATTCAGACTAGGAATATCTTTTAATCAATGTATCCAACACAGTATATTGAATGAAAAATTCTATGGCTTGTGTTGGGCAGCAGGAATTGTACTTTAAATGCTGGCTGCTGTCCTTGGTAAAAGTGCCTTGCCCAGCCATGATGATGGAGGGCCTGTGTAGGTGGCATTTTAGCATATCTTCTTCTGTAACTCCAGCATCAAATCAGGAACGATGAAAACATTATCATGGTATATGGTAAAACAGGTCATCCTAAAGGGTATAAGGTGTTTTAGGTGGAAGATTTATTTGATCTAGAGCCCTTTAAACCCTGGAGATGATCCTAGTATATTGTCATTAAGTTAAATCTGCATATCTACGTCACACAACTTATGATGCATATGACAACTGCTTTTTTTACATAAATATATATGCGTGCTTCAATCAGGTATAATGTTGGCCATATGCATGCAGAAGTTTGGCAATTTAACAAAAACGAAATTCAAGCATTTATCAAAGCTTTCAAAAAAGGATGTATGACATGCAGATACGGGCTCCAGATTGATTCTGAATAATGTTTTTTTGGGGTTCAAGTTCACATAAGCCATCATTTTTTGGGGTTTCATTGGGGACCATTTTTTTTAAACCATGAATAATCGATTATTAGGCATTATTTATATTTCTGTGCTGCACAGTGGAAGACTCGCACATGCCTGGGGTTACTGGGTGGGTAGTAAGTAGTGGTGCAATGGATCGTCATTGATCCGTGATCCGAACCGAAAGTAATTGATCCGAACCACACACACGTGATCCGTGGATTGATTTCTGGAAAAAAAAAGGGTGTGCGCATGTTCAGTCCACATACAGCGTGGTCATGGCGAACGGAGGAGCTTGAACACCCTGCATCATTTAAATCCCCTGTATGGGAGCATTTTGGCTTCCCTGTCAAATATAATGATGAAGGAAAGAGGTTAGTGGATAAAACCGTGACGGTGTATAGGCACTAGCAGTGGAAACTCATCAAGCATGGCCACGCATTTGAAGCGAGATCACCCCAGTGTTTCACTGACAGGAGTGTAACCAAAAGCGAAAACGAAAGCTCCTTAACAACCGATTATAACCGCAGCATTTAGGCAGCCCCTTGTTGCACAATCAGACTGGGCTAAAGCCATCACAAACGCTACTGGTGTGTTCATAGGTGAAGACATGAGGCCATATTCGGTTGTGCAACACGAGGGCTTTAAAACACATGTTGAAAGTGCTTGAGCCACGTTACGACATTTTTTTTTCTGTTTTCGCTGATCCGAAAAATGATCCGATCCGTGACTGATCTGAGAAACGATCCGAACCGTACGTTTTTTGATCAGTTGCTGTATCCTGGCTTAGGCCAACAAGGAAAGAGTCCCCGCCAGCTTGCGCTACACTGTTAGTGTAGCGCCAGTTTTATGGGGCGGACTGGGCTGAGAGGCAAATTAGTTTAGCGCCCCCATAAAGGCGCTGCTTCTAATTTTGACTGTCTTATCATCCTGGACCACAAATCTTTGTCACTGTGCTATATGTTTTCTGCTGTACCATTGGAACGGTTATATCTTCTTGGTCCTCTCCATAAAATGATCAGAAATTTGTGCTTAAAGTAGAACTATATGCAACACTTTTTTTTTTTTTTATAGGGAGGGTTATAGCCCCTGTCAGTTTGTTTTTACCATCCCTCTCCCATTGCAGAGATTTTCCTTCACTTCCTGCCCCATAGCCAGGAAGTGAGAGGAAAGCTATGCAAATTAAGTGAATACATTGCCCCTGCCCTCCCCAGAACTAGTGTCCCCATTAGAAAATTTAATGGCAGGTCTTAAACAGAAAGAGGTGTGGCCTTGACAGGAAGGGGTGTATCATATTTAAATTAGGGGGTGCATGAGTTTAGTCAGGCCTAGGGCAGCACAAAACCTAAATGCACTACTGGTTGTGAAACCATCTCAAAGCCAACAAATCTCCTCTCCTGTGTTATAATAATGCCATCATACTTCTCAAGAAGCTTTGCCCTGTGCCCTCTTCCTCTCAGAAGTGTCAAAAATAAAAAGCTGTCAGAAACCCGTAAAGGCAAGTAAGAAGCCAAGGCAGGCTGTGCATAAAGGTCGTATGCAGGATTGAAGCTTGTTGTGCAGGCCACAAGTTTTTGTATGCACAGTTTTTCTAGGTTTTAATGAGCTGAATGGCCACTCCCCACCTGGGATTGGATAGAGAAAGATATACTGAGAGCAGGAGAAGGGCTTTGCATTATTCTGGTTAAAGATGAATGAGAGCTGCAGAGATGCACTAGTGCTGTATTGGCTGGCAAAGAAACCAGTGTTCCGCTAGGAACACAGCTTACCCAGAAGTGTCAGATTTGGGTCAACAGCAGCAAGACTGGTAAGTATGATTAATGGTCTTCTACAGGGTGGCTTACTTAAATTTTAGTCACTTTCATTTATTATTACACATGGCTTTACAGAGTGTGTAGGAACATTATTTTTTAAATAGCAGCAAAAAATCTGACTGTTTAGTCCTAATAGACCTTGGAATACTACTTTATATACAAGTGCATACACAACAGTGGGCAGAAATCATGGTTTGAACAGGGTCTTGTAAAGAAAAGCACAAATGTCTGCTGTTTCAGTATTTACGGTCACTTATGTATAATTTGACTTGGTTCATCATATTACAATCATTTTTGTAAACTATAGAGGATTTTTTTGTTTTTAAGCGTGGTTTATACAGTGGGTATAGGAAAGAATCACTCTCCTTTTTAAAATAATCACATCTTGTTGCTTTGCTGCCTAAAAGGAAGATGGACACTCCAAGTGAAAGATATACCATCAACCTAGCAGGAAAAAAAAATCCAAAACAGAATCGCAGAGATGGAAAAAGGATCACCCCTCTCCTAACAATGACTTGTCAAGTCAGGTGTAGCTAATTACCTTTTGAATGGCACTCAACTGATCAGCTGTGGTCATTTTGATTAGCTCAGCATGAAAAGAGCTTTCCTGGAGCAGTAGGGCAACTGAAGCAAGCAAACAAACAATCAACTATAGGGGGCAAGGCACTGTCAAAAGATCTTGGGGATAAAGTTGTGGACAGGCACAAATCAGGAGCTGGATACAATATTTTTTTCAAAGGCTTTATTATTGCCTAGAAGCACAGTGAAGTCTAATACTAAGAATTGGAAGGTATTTGGTACATAACAGACCCTCCCCTGGATCAGGACATCGCTCCAAACTAGATGAGAGCCAGGAGGAATCTGGTCAGATAAGCTACCAAGAGGCCCACAGCAACTGTGAAGCAGTTTTAGGAATTTATGACAAAGAGTGGTCATTGTGTCCTTGTGACAACAATATCACAAATTCTCTACAAATGTGGCTTGTATGGAAGGGTTGCAATAAAAAAGCCACTTCTCAAGAAAGACCAAATGCAGTCAGAGACTGAGCTTTGCCAAATCGCACCTTAAAGCGGATCTCCACCCTAAAGTGAAGATCCGCTGATCCGAACACTCCCCCCCTCCGGTGTCACAATTGACACCTTTCATGGGGAGGGGGGTGCAGATACAGGTATCTGCACCCACTTCCGGCTCAGCATTCACGGGCAAAAGACGGGCATTGCATCACATCCCGTCCGTCCCCCGTTGTGTGCTGGGAACACTCGGCTCCCAGCACACAGCTGGAGCCAATCGGCGGGCGCAGCGCGACTCGCGCATGCGCCGTAGGGAACCGGGCAGTGAAGCCGCAGCGCTTCACTTCCTGGTTCCCTCAATGTGGATGGAGGGGGGAGCAGCAGAGAGACGAGCGATCGCTCATCCTCTGCTGCGGACGGCGCTGGACTCCAGGACAGGTAAGTGTCCTAATATTAAAAGTCAGCAGCTGCAGTATTTGTTGCTGCTGGCTTTTAATATTTTTTGTTTTGTGAACCATCCGCTTTAATCACTTCAGGCCTGGAAGCATTTACCCCCTTAATGACCAGGCCATTTTTTCGATACGGCACTGCGTTGCTTTAACTGACACTTGCATGGTCGTGCGACGTGGTACCCAAACAAAATTGTTGCCATTTTTTCCCCACACAAATAGAGGTTTTCTTTTAGTGGTATTTGATCACCTCTGCATTTTCTGTTTTGCGCTATAAACAATAAAACAACCATTTTGAAAAAAAAAAAAAATGTTTTTTACTTTCTGCTATAATACATATCCCCCAAAAAAACTAAAAAAATGTATTCATCAGTTTAGGCACAAAAAAAAAAAAAAAAAATGCAATAAGCGTATATAGAACGGTTTACCCATAAGTTATAGTGTCTACAAAATAGGGGATAGATCTGTGGACTTTTATTTATTATATTTTATGTTCTTAGTGGTAATGGCGGCCATCTGCAATTTTTATTATTCTCGGGACTGCGACATTGCAGGACAAATCTGCCTCCGAACGCACTTTTCGGGGACCAGTGACACTATTACAGTGATCAGTGCTTAAAAAAATGCACCGATCAATGTATAAATGACACTGGCAGAGAAGAGGTTAATACCAAGAGGCAATTAGGGGTTAACTGGTGTTCCCTGGGTGTGTTCTAATTGTGTGGGGGATTGGTTTACTGGGACAACATAGAGATCGCTGTTCCTGATCACTAGAGAAAAAAAGGTGAATGTCCTTGTCCAGACTTAAACCCCATTCATAATCTCTGGAATGACTTGAAGACTGCAGTCCACGAATGGTCATTAACAAATTTAACTGAACTTGAGCAGCTCTACAAAGAAGAGTGAGCAAATATTGAAAAGTCTAGATGTGCAAAGTGAGAAGAGACATATTCCAACAGACTAAAGGAATACAGACATAAGAGGGTAAACCTTTATCCAACTCTGCGATTTCTGTTTTTGGGGGTAAAAAAAAAGCAGAGTTAGATTCTTACCGGTAACTCTGTTTCCAGTAGTCTTCCAAGGCAGCCCTTGAGAGATGGAGCTTCTCCTCACAATCACGAAAAACATTGCCACTAATTTTCCTCCCTTTAAGAGGCGGTCCCTGGTCAGTCATCCCGAAGAAGCGAAGGCCGGAATCTGAAACGATATAGAATACACAACACAACCCCAGACATTAGATTAGACATTTTAGGGTGGGATCGTGCTGCTTTGGAAGACTACTGCTTTTTCCCCAGTCGTCTTTTAAGTCAGCCCTTGAGAGGATAACCAAGAACTCACCAGATCTAGGGTGGAGGACTTTCCTACCAAAAGCCTGGTCCTGGCTATAAATCAGATCCAGTCTGTAATGCTGAACAAAGGTCGAGAAACTTTACCAGGTTGCAGCCCTGCATATTTGTTCTGGAGTGGCTCCTGCCTTTTCTGCCCATGAGGCTGCTGAAGCCCTTGTAGAATAAGCTCTTTTGGTGGTGTTTTCTCCATAACACTGTAACATTCTAGAATAGCTGCCTTGATCCATCTGGCAATTGTCTTTTTGGCTGCTTGTTTGCCCTTCAGTTGGCTGGAGTACAAAATAAATAAAGCATCTGATGTTCTGAATTAAATTGGTAACTTCTAAATATTGAAGTAAACACCTTCTGACATCCAGAAAACGTAATTCTTGCTCTTTGCTGTTTTTTGGTGAACTGCTAAATGAAGGTAAAACTATATCCTGGGATTTATGAAAAGTTGACGTCACTTTTGGAGTAAATCCCGGATCTGTTTGAAGGACTATTTTATCGTCCTAGATCTTCAAAAAAGGTTCTCTAACCGATTAAAGCTTGTATTTCTCCTACCCTACGTGCTGTTGTGATAGCTACCAGAAAAAATGTTTTTAGAGTTAATAATCTCAGATGTCTCTTGCAGTGGCTCGAAGGGAGGTTTGATGATCCCCCTGAGCACTACTGATAGATCCCATGTGGGACATTTTTGTGTCTTGGACTTTTTGTATTTTGCTAATGTCCTGCAAAAATGAGAGACCAACGGGTCCCCCTTGTAATGTCCTTTCCAGATACACCGACAGTGCTGCAATCTGAACTTTCAATGTACTGAGCGCTAACCCTTTATCAGCGTCTTGCTGTAAAAATTCAAGGATGGTCGGTGTATCCATTTTCTGTCTTTGGTTTTCAGTGCACCAATTGTTCAATTTTTTTCCAGATCTTTTTGTAAATGGCCTCAAGAGGTCCTCCTCAGTAACCAGGCCGCCCATTTGAAATTTTCCTGTTTTAGGCCTGTTGGTGGACTCTGACACATCAAGTCTGTCCTGTTAGGTGAAGCCACGGCTCTTCTGCCGAGAGACTGAGTTGAGAGAACCAGGCTCTCTTCGGCCAGTATGGTGCGATTAGTATGAGTTTCGTCTGTTCCTGTAGAAACTTCTTTACCACCCGTGGAATCAGATGAACCGGAGGGAAAGCATAGCAAATTTTGAAGTTCCAAGGGTTCTGGAGAGCGTCTATCCCAAGAGGTTGGTCTTGTTGGTTTAGCGAGAAGAAACACTTCACCTGAGCATTCTTCTGAGAGGCAAACAGATCTATGCTTGGGACTCCCCAGCGGGTTGTCTTCTCCTTTTAGATGGACTGCTCCTAGTGACAGCAGATTCCCTTCTGCCCACCGGCATATCTGATTGGAGATGTGGCTTAGAGATGGGCTTCTTGTGCCCCCTTGTTTGTTTACATAAGCCACTGCTGTGGCATTGTCTGAGATTACCAGGATGTGACGACTTCTTAGTTGGTCCTGAAAAAAAAAAAATCTATGTTTTCTGTTCCCTGGAGCTGAGTAGATATCCCAGGAACCGAATGTTCTGGTTGGGACAAAGGTTTGATTTTTCAAAGTTTAGGATCCACCCAAGCGATTTCAACCACAGTTGCGCTTCGTTGAGGTCCCTTACCAGCTGCGCTTCTGATGGTGCTGCGAACAGTAGATCATCTAGATATGGTATTATGGTCATCTTCTTCAACCTTAGAGGGGCTAGAACCTCTGCCAACACCTTGGTAAATGTCCTCGGTGATCAGGACAACCCGACCGGAAGAGCTCTGCTCTGGAAGTGGTATTCCTTTCCTTTTATCTCTACTGCTAACCTTAGGTATCTCTGGGATTCTTCTCTGATGGGAATGTGAAGATATGCGTCCCTGAGATCCATGGTCGCCATGAATGTTTCTGGTTGCAGAATGTTCTTGACTGAAAAAATGGACTGCATGCAGAATTTTTTGTATTGCATAGTTTTATTCAAGGGCTTGAGATTCAGTATCAATCGAAACTTCCCGGAGGATTTCTTGATGACGAATACATGAGTGTAAAAACCCTTTCTTTTTCCTTCTCTGAAACTGGGATAAGGACATTTTGATCCACCATCTCCCCTAGCAACAGAGGAAGAGCTTTTGCTTTTTATGAAACTCTGGGGAGTTTCGTTAATAGGAATCTCTCTGGAGGATGGCAATAGAATTCCAGAGAGTAGCCCTTTGCAATTATTTCTAGAATAAAAACTGGCTGTTGTCTTCTGCCACTGAGGTAGGAAGGTAGCCAATCTTCCCCCTACTGGCACTTGGTTGTCACTGTTTGGTGGCCTGGTTAGGCCTGGTTTTCCTTTTGTGACCCGTCCAGTTTTTCTTAGGGTACTCTTTCTTTCCCTCTTGGGGACAATCTTTGTCCACGAAAAATTTGGGAAATTTTTTCAGCAGGAAAGGTCTTCTTATCTGCTGTTCTCTTTAAGGCCTCATCTAGGCCTGAACCAAAAATCAAATCCTCCTGTGAATGGTAGATTACACAATCTTGTTTTGGATTCAGCATCACCTGTTCAGGTTTTCATCCTCATCGCACGTCTTGCTGCGACAGCTAGTCCACCTGACCTTGCTGCCAGTTTAAAGGACTCTGCGGAAGCATCCGCAATGTAACCTACTGCCTTGGAGAGCACTGAAAGAGTCTTCAGAATCTCATCTCTAAGTGTCCAGATTCCAAGATTTCTTGCCAGATAGGTGGTAGCTAGTGCTGGCTTTAGGCTGGCGACACTTGTCTCCCAGGCTCTTTTTAGGATGAAATCACCCTTCTTATCCATGGTGTCTTTTAAGTGCCCCATGTCTTCAAAAGCGAATAAAGAATTTTTGGAGATTTTGCAAAGTGGTGCATCCAATTTCGGATTTTTTTTCCACACTTCCTTTGGATCGTCACTAAAAGGAAATCGCTTTTCGTGACCAGCCACAAAAAATGGCTTCTTCTCTGGATCTGTCCATTCATTTTTCACGGTATTGGAATTCTTCTTACTCAGACCCTGGTACATTAGGTCATGTTTGGAAGGTTGTTCTTTTTCATGTTCAATCTCCAAAGTTTCATAAATGGCCCCAAGCAAATCATCCACATCCTCTAGCGATAATTTGTAAGTGGGTCCCTTTCTTTTTTCTTCTCTACCCTCTTCCTGTTCTGAGTCTGAGCTATCGCTGGCCATAACACTAGCTGCGCTGCTGCCTGCTCGCTCCCTCACTGACTCATGCGACCTTGATGCGACTTCTGATCTGGGTGAGGCCATGGGAGAGGGACATCCAGAAGGAACTGCTGGAGGTTTAACCTCTGTAATGAACTGTTTGAGATCCTTTAAGGTGTTAGCCATATCATCCCTCACGGATCTAAAAATCTTTGCATAAACTGCGTCAGACTGTTTTTTGTACCAGTTTGTCAATGCAAATTTGGCATATCGGCTCTGTGTATTCCAAAGGCATCTTGGTATTACACATTGCACACCGCTTCCTGGGAGTGGGCTTTGGCTCTTTAGGTGGTTTCACCTGCCAAAAAACACAGGGGCTCCATGGCGGTGAGACTACAGCACACTCCACCATACAGTGCACACCCATTGACACTAGTACCCCTGTAAGCCCCAGCTAAGCTAGTGACCACCACCATCTAGCTGCTGTCCCCCTTAAAACGAATACAGAGGTCACCCGCTGGTGCCTAACTGTATCCTGCTGGTGCTCTCGCCTCCTGAAGCCTGGCCCGATGGGATAACATCCTCTTCCAGCATCCTGTTACACTGTGGCGTCCTGTGCTATTACCTGCAGCCGCATCCATGTGTAATCGCACCAGCCGGCCATTCAAAATTCCGCGCCTTTAAGGGGATTGGACCAGCTTCCCAGCGCACGCCGTTGACGTCACCCCTGCCCCAGAAGTGATGCGCCGCATCTTCTGGGGTACGGGCGGTGTTCAGCTAAGGGTACACGCCCCCTCGCCGAAGCCGCCAAAGGGATGCTGTATCGGCACCTCTTCACAACTGGGCACAGGTGAATAATCCGAACCCGGGACGCCTCCTGCTACTACCATCAGAGTGTTGCCCGTGGCCATGAAAAACCGACCTCCTCCACCACATCCGACGGCGCCGGTGAGTCCACTGACCCCCTGCCGCTCCTCTTGTGCACTGCTGTCGTCTGCAGCCTGTGCACAACAAACGGCTATTCCGACCGGACCCCTGCCCTGGTCAGCCTCTGAGAGATGGAGCCCTCCCAGGTCCTCTGGAAACATGTCTCCTCCGGATGGAGGAAGCACTAAGACTGACCAGGGACCTGAGGGACCACCTCTTAAAGGGAGGAAAATTAGTGGCAATGTGTTTCCTGATTGTGAGGAGGAGCTTCATCTCTCAAGGACTGACTTAGAAGACGGAAAAAATTATTCTGACGTGTTGGTATTATATCTTTCACTTGAATGTTATACATTAGTAATACAGCTGGATAAAACAAAAACTGTGTCTGTCTTCATTTCAGGCTGCAAAGCAACAACGTGATTATTTTAAGGAGGGCGTTTCTTTTTTGTTCTATACCCACTGTATTTAAATCTGAGTACAGAAAAGGGTTATGAAATATAAAATGTATCTGTTATATAATCTTGCTTGGAGTATAGGCATACCCCACTTTTAAATACACAATGGGGTTTATTTACTATTGTTGGAGAGTGCAAAATCAGACTCACTTCTGCATAGAAACCTAGCTTCCAGGTTTTATTACCAGGCTTAATTGAACAAGCTAGGGTTAGAAGCTCATGGGTTTCTATGCAGAAGGGAGTCTGATTTTGTACTCTCCAGTGATAATAAATAAACCCCATTTTGTACTTAAACGTGGGGTATGCCTGTAGTTAAGAGAATGCAAATAGAACAAAACAATCTTCCTCATTTGTAATATACTATTGGCACTTTTGTGCTCTAGTTCTCCTACCTCTATCGTTTCTAATTGTTTGTGTCACTGGGCATCATAGAGATCAGTAGAATTAATAAGAAAAGGGTTCACAAAGTGAAAGGTTAAATGAACAGTAGTAACCAGCATTGCACCAATACTAAGAATTTTCATAAGCAAGTACAAATGCTTTAATACTAAAACTGATACCTTCAAATACAGTTGTGCTCATAAGTTGACATACCCTGGCAGAATTTATGATTTCTTGGCCATTTTTCAGAGAATATGAATAACACAAAAACTTTTCTTTAACTTATGGTTGGCGTTTGGCTGAAGCCATTTATTATCAAATCGACTGTATTTACTCTTTTTCTTAAATCATAATCACAACAGAAAGTAGTGCGCTAGCGGTAAAATTAACGCAGCACTGGAGTTTGGTTTTGGAAGCATGGGCAATTTCAGTCCTGCTGTTGTAGATGCTGTGTTTTTTTCTTGCAGCTCAGAGCGAATTATAGGCACTATTCAGGCATTTTTACAGTGCTTTCAATTTATTTTAATGAAGTGGAGCGTTTTTTTCAGCTGCTCCTTGCAGGACTTTTCTCAACGCCCTGCCAGCACAATGCCTCAGTGTGAAAGGGTCCTTTGAGATGCATGAAGAGCATTTTAAGAGCGCTATTTTTAACGCTAAAACACTCCAGTGTGAAAGGGGTCTTAGGGTAGAGGAATACGATGTATTACCTTATTCCTGGCTCTTGTAGTTCTCTTCTTCTCCCTACATCGTACTGGATGACTGCCAGCTGGAGCAAGGCAAGTGTTAGACATGACCACTGCAAAGGTAATGTTTACACAATTCTCTAGAACTGGACTTTAAAGGAAATCTGTCATGAGAAATATACTGCATAGGGAAGATTGCTTTCTTCTTGCCTACGACACACTAGTGAAATAACTCTTCTAGACTGTATGGCCTCATGCGAATCGCAGCTCTCAAACACCCATTTTACGGGCATTTGATTGTTTGTTTTTTCTGCCCCTTTGTTAGCCTTTAAGCGTTGGTTTCTGCACCAACTTTAAGTAGAACTATAGGCAAAACTGTTTTCCAATTTGGATGGAGTAGGAAAAGGGTATAACCTCTGTCAGGTTTTTTTTGCCATTTGTGTCCCATTGGGGAGATTTACCTTCACTTCCTGTCCAATAGCTAAAAACAGAAAGTGAGAGGAAATCCCTGCAAATTAAGGAAATCCCTTTGGGCTCCCTAGGTCGCCGGAAAAAGGGAGAAGAGATCGAGGGGGGGGGGGGGGGGGGTCACAGACAGCAATAAAAACCTAATAGGTGTTCTAATCGATCTCCACTCTGTCCAAAAGAAAATGTTGCTTTTAATTCTAGTTTAACTAGGAGGTGCACCGAAACATATCGGGCAAAAATTGTGTTTTCGGCATGCGGGCGAAAGAAAAAAAGCTGCCGATTATGGAACTGAAAAGAGGGCGGTCCGCCTCAGGTGCCACACGTGTCATCCTGGCACGCCCCTGTCATAGTCCTCCCTTTCCTTGTTATTGTCATTCAGAACGGAAATCTTGTGCTGTTTCACAGAGCCGATTTGAATAGCTGTGCGGCAGCTGTAACAATATCCTGCCTACTAGACCGGCTCTTGTGATAGATGGCACACTGATCCAATGCCAGGAAATTTAATCCGTGCGACGTGTGTCATAGAAGCAGGTTTAAAAAGGTGGGACTTTGTTACAGCTCTGCAACAGTGTGAGATCGCACTACCAGGCACTGATGAGGCTGCATTGATCTCTTGTATCATGTCTGCAGTCTCTGACTATTTCCTGTAGTGTGTCTGTAGTCTCTCTGACCGTCTCCTGTACCATGTCTGCAGTCTCTGACCATTTCCCATAGTGTGCTTGCAGTCTCTGACCATCTCCTGTATCATGTCTGCTAGAGGTGCACCGAATGGAAATTTTGCTAATACTATTAAACTTAAACACATTGTTAAGTAATAGATTGTCAAGGTGCCAACAATAAATTCATATTAATTTAAATTGATGCTATTAATTAAAAAGTTGCATCCTGCATTTTTGTTTTCGGCACCAACCTTTCCAATCAGTGCACCCCTAAATTGAACCCAACAACTCCTTTTGATTGGCAAGGCAGTCGGCAGCACAGGTGGAAGGAGGTAACTACCAAATTCTTTATTATTGTTAACAGTAAAATATTGCTTTATTTCATTGACCGTATAATATACACCTTCCATTGCAATAAACCTATGACTATAATACCATGTACTCGGTGTTTTCCAATGAACATGATTTCTATGTATTAAAAAAAGCAGGACTTGCACCTACAGATCTTATATTCTTTTAATCCTTAATCAGATCTTTTATCACAAATTCATAAGATATGTAATGCGACACCATAACTGTGAACAGCGACAAATGTGCTACCAAGATATCAGGTTTCTGAAAAATAATGTGTAAATAGAAAAAAAGCGGAGGTATTTTGGATGAACTTAAGAATCACTTTTATGTATACTTCATTAAAAAAAGAAACTATACTAAAAAGGACTTTCTATCTTTAAAACAAAATTATTTTATGTTTCGAAAAATAAAAGTATTGGATTTTTCTTTACACTGTGTCTGTATGTACAATCTCTATACAATTTCATTTATATTTACCAAAACTGTGGAATAGGAGGACCCACCTATCTCTCCATTCACTCTGTATCCAGTTAGACAGGCCCTTGCACTACATTAGGGGTGTCCTACCCATGGGCCTTGGAAGGACGTTGGAATGCTGTGCAAACATAGCAATTGTGGCAACCTAAATTGGCAAGCCGGGCAAATGCATGCCTGGAGGGATGCATTGCAAACAGTTGATGGGAGCAGGGTTTGTGTGCTAATGATGTCAGCTGGTTTTGACGTCTCAAATTTACATACCTGGGAGTCATAAACTGTGAATGGAACACATCAGGGACTAAGGTAAGGCCATGTTCTAAAAATCAAAGAAAGCTTTTATTTTTTACAACAGAGGTACAATAATGGTATATTGGTACATAGGAAGGTGGTACATAAGCCGGTTCAATAGAAACCAGCCAACATTTGGCTTGTGTGTATACTTCTTTGAAAGGGTTATAACTGAAAAAGGTCTGCCAATTGGCTCCCTCAGCCAATGGCTTCCATACTGGGCACTTTTACCCCCCTCCTATCCAGGCCAATTTTCAGCTTTCAGCACAACGAATAATAATTGCACAGTCATGCAATGCTGTACCCAAACTAAAGTTTTATCATATTTTTTTTGAGACCGATAAAGCTTTCCTTTGGTGGCATTTAATTACCAGTATTTAATTTTTTCTTAAAAATAAAAATTCTGTTACAAAATTTAGCGAATAAGTAATTTTTCTCCTTCACTGGTGTGCACTGATGAGACGGCACGAATATGTGGCACTGTTGGGGATGGACTGAATCGGTGCCCTGATTATCTGTGCAGGTCTCCCCTGTGAGAAATTGCCTCTGATCTCCTCACACTCTTCTCGGTGTGAGGAAAGGAATGCCGACAACTGGCATTTCCTTGTTTACATGTGATCAGCTGTGACTGGACACAGCTGATCACATGGGCAAAAAGCCTTGTCCCAGGCCTAAAGCCCCGTGTCCCAGGGACAGAGCACACCACGATTGCCGCGCTGGCCGCCAAGAGTAGGTTGACGTCATATGGCATCGCCCCAGAACAAGAGAGCCGCCGTCTACCCATAATTTAACAATACGGCAGGTGATGGTAAGGTTTGCTAAGCACTTTGTATCAATCATCGTTTGTTGCATATCAGCACTCATACAGCCTACAAGCATGTTCTCCAGCAACTGCTGCATGCAATTTCTTGGGTTTCCAAGATTACAACCGTGGACTATGCCTGTACATTCTGAATTGGGAGAGCATGCGACAATGCAGAACAAAATGGTAGAAAGGGACAGTGTATAGTCACTCCATAAGAAGTGGGTCAAGAATATTCATGGTATGATCACCAACTATTATTTTATGAAAGCATATTTTAGCATAATACAAATGACTTTGAAAGTTAGAGTAATACATAAAAATCTTATATGCAATTTAAGGGATTGGGTTTACATATAAGTTGTGATACACATGATTGCAATTATCACACTTCTCAAAATATCTTCATAACGGTTATAAACAAAGGACTGGACACACAGTACAAGGCATGCGATCTCTTTTGCCAATTGTCTGATTTTCTAGTGTGTGCGTACGCGGTCATTACTCCCCCTTTGGTTGGGAATGTTGTACAGTTCATATGTGCCTCTGAGTAACATACTCAAAGCTTGCAGCCACGAACATCGAGGTGATAAACTACAATCCTTCCAAAGAAATCTGTGCTACTTGGGAAAGAAAGCCGCAACTTTTCAACACACCGCTCTGTGAATACAAATTTGTGAAGCAGAGAGGTTAAGGGAAACACCAAATATGCATTGAAATTAATTATGATTTTGTAGATAAGTGAAAGATGTAAAACAAACAACCCATTCAGTTTAAAATAGAAAGAAAATGCAGAAAATGTTTGTATAGATGTATTTATAGTGTGATCACGTTCACTCTGTTCTCAGCTGCATAAAAGCTGGGGAGAGGGGCTGCAGCAGAACACTGAGCTTCCTAGTGAATGGCTGTGCAGTGAGAGCATGTCAAGATAAGTCTAATCATTGGAGGAGAGTACACAGAGTTCCCCAGCATAGCTAGAGAACTGACCACAGTGTGCTCTCCTGTCAAGTGCGGTCAGTTTTTAATAGGAAAGCAGGGGGATTGTCCATGAACCCCAGGAATTTCACACAAAGAACAGTTTCTCATACAGTGTACATAGTACAGCAATCACAGATCAGGAAAATGAAGTGTTGGGGTAACAAACGCTTTAGCTGTTCTGAAAGATTAAGAACCACTCCAGGAATGGTATCCATTTATAGACTTACTATGGGCCAGCTTGGTTCAAATGAATGTTTCTGATGCCACCTTTGTGTGGATGAAAGTAAATCTTTAACTAAAGCCTCGTACACACGATCGGATTATGTGATAACAGGCTGTGGTCAGAAAATCCAACCAGTTGTATGCTCCATCGGACAATTGTTGTCAGATTTTTCCACGGACAAATGTGGTATAGCTTTAAAATTGTCTGCCAACAATTGTGCGTTGTCAGATTTTCTGATCGTGTGTACACAAGTCCATCGGACAAAACTCCAAAGTACAAACACGCATGCTCAGAAGCAATGCTCACAACACAATATTAGCAGAAGTTTCCCAATGGATAGCGCTAAAGAGCTAAAAAAAACAAGTCTTTTCCATTTGTATGCAAGACAAGTTCCTGGCCAACTCCCTTCAGACAAAAGTCATATGCTTTGTCCGATGAAAATCCGATCATGTGTACCAGGCTTTAGTGTTGTAGCCTATGCCCTTTTCCTGTGGGTGCTCTGTGACTTTTTATCTGTGTGATTATTAAACAGCGTTGCTCAGGAGGAATCTTGTATTTTTTTCCAATTAATACAAGGCTTCCTTTAAATTGGCCGAGGCAGAGATTGTGCCGTCATCTACGTTGGCTAATCAGAGGAAGCCTTGTAATTACTGAAAATAGTACAAGGTTTCTCGGGAGTGGCAGAGCAACCGATGATTTTTATTAAAGTGGCTGTAAAGACAGAACGTTTTTTACCTTATGCATGAAGATAAAAAAATAACCCCCCCCCTACTTACCTGAGCCCCCCTCCCTATCCAGCGATGTGCACAAGTCTCTCTGTGCAAAACCACTTCACAGAGCAGGTTAGTATAACATGTTTGTTATTTTTACTTTAAGTACACCAAGAGGAAGTTGCCCCTTCCTGTAAGTAACATAGGTGCTTACAATAGTAAAATAAAAATGCAAGGTTTTTCGGTTGGTCCAAAGTATATAAAAGTAATAACATTCCTGGAATTCTTCCATTAAGATCATCTCACTTATCCAAAGAATTCTCTGCTGCTTGCAGTGCAAAAACACTACGAACAAAGATTTAAAAAGAGGATTTTTAATAACAGCTTACCTGTAAAATCCTTTTCTTGAAGTACATCACGGGACACAGAGCGCATAGCCATTACACTTGGGTTATATGGGTACCTTCAGGTGATGGACACTGGTGTAATCAATTTCACAGGAAGTTTCCTCCCTATATAACCCCCTCCCACTGGGAGTGCTTCAGTTTTGTAGCAAGCAATTTCTCAGAGGTTAAAGCGGAGTTCCACCAAAAAATGGAACTTCCGCTTATCCCACTCCTCACCCCCATACATGCCACATTTGGCATGTAATTTTTTTTGGGGGGGGAGTGGGGGCTTCAGGAGGAGTGGGACTTCCTGTCCCACTTCCTCCTTCCGCCGAGGGGCTGGTAAGGCGATTAGGCTTAATCGCCTTATTGCAGCCCCTCCCTGTAGGCGATCATCTAGGACACTGACAGGTCCCAGACAATCGACCGTCCAAACAGCGGCGAGCCGCGCCGCACGCGCAGTGCGGCTCGCGCATGTGCAGTGGATGCCCGGCCGTGAAGCCGAAGGCTTTCTGCTTGTGATGCCGAAAATGGTTCCTCAATAGTTGATTCTTCAAAGTCTGAAGCATCAGGGTCTGACTGATCGCCCTGCAGGTCCAGCTCCTCCAGGGAGAGGGCCTCCACATCCGAGGATACCAATTTAGGCGACGGGGATCTAGCCCGCTTGTTTCTAGGCAAGAAGGTAGCAATCAAAGTTGTCAACCTTCTTTGTAGCCCACCTAAGGTGGCTGCTAGCATTTCTTCCCTAACAAACAGGAACGGGTTGGTCAGGGGCCGCCCCTGCCCCAGGCAACCCTAATGGCTCACTTTCCAAGGCAACGCCCGGTGGCCTATCAGGCGAGGATGGGAGAGCAGAAGTTTGGCCCAAATCCTCCGACCCTGACGGGGAACCCCTTTGTTTTTTGGAACCTTTAGCAGCCTTGGCTGCCCCTGATCCCTTGGGAGCCATTGCACAACCTTGAGGCACTCCTGTAGCCAACACCTTGCTGTTGCAGCAAGAAGTGAAAAAACACAATCTATAAGTATAGATGTATAAATATAGGCTATGGATAGAGATTCTGTCTATCCATAGCAGGAGGCAATACAGAAGGCCCTGTGAGTATTGCCACCAAACACTGCCAGTTAGCTCTGAGCCCAAGGTTGCACCAGCTCAGCTACTGCCGAGATCTAGGCTGAGTCCCCTTTTTTTTTTGGTCAGTGTGGAGCAAGCTCCAGACCTGAAGATCTCACAAACCGCCACTAGGTGTCACTGTCCATCTGCCGGCCTCAGCTGCACGCTCTGTGTCTTCCCATCTACTCGCTCTGCTGCCAAGTTTTAAATGCACAGCCTAAGCTGTGATGTCAGACACCAGGCCGCGCCCCAACGCCGGCGGACCGCTCCCCCCACGCACGCCGCCACTCTATAAGCCGGCGTGCACGCGCGCCCCCCCCCCCCCCCATGCCGATTCCAGCATGGAGGAAGGAGGAAAAGAAAACAGAGAGGGGACGGAAGAGCGCATGGCGCCGCTGACCTGACACCAGGTAATGCCACTAGACCACCAGGGTAGTGTGACCTTACAGGAGGGAGCTGTCTCCCTTGAGCTTGGAGTTTACCAGCATTTCACCTCTAGTACATTGTGGGTTTGCAGTAGCATGCCAACAGGCTGACCTGGGGGAGATACATATACATATCCTTAAAGGCATACATACACATACATGTTACCTGGGTAGAAAATTCTTACCCCATCCTGTCTGCTAGACATAGTGGAGATAGCGGCTGATGCAGAGTATACCGTAAGCCAACCCAGACCCCCAGGGGGACACCTGCTGTCGAACCAAGTCCCGCAGGCTCCCTCTTACCTGCTTCACGCTGCAGGGTATTGCAAATGCAAGAGGCCCAATCTTCCCCCATCTCCGTGGGTATTGTCTTGGACCTTCAGGGACCGGGGTCCTGTTGGGAAACCCACACACCTGGAACTATATAGCATCCTGGCATCAGTAGCATTTTGACCTGTTGGAAGGTACTAAGGCACTGGAGCCCAGGATCCAGCCCTCCAGGGTGGAGAGGCGTTCTAGGCAAAACCCCACGCAGGCAGGGCCCGGGTACCGTGCACCTTGGCTTTGAAGCACTTCGGACGGATCCGGTTAGCTATCCCAGGTCCCAAGGACTCGGAGGGATAGCTTGACGTGACCATACACCTAAGACACTGGCGAAAAAACTGAGGCACTCCCAGTGGGAGGGGGTTATATAGGGAGGAAACTTCCTGTGAGATTAATTACACCAGTGTCCATCACCTGAAGGTACTCTATAACCCATGTGTAATGGCTATGCGCTCTGTGTCCCGTGATGTACGATAAAGAAATAATGTTACCCTAAGACAAAAGTCAATATTCTACAGGGGGATGTCATTTGTTTATTCTAAAGGCTAGCTAGAACAGGCTAAAGCAATACTGGTTTCTAATATTTATAGTATAGTGAGCAGTACTTTTATTTCTTTGGTGTCTACATCCTTTATGTAAAAATATCTTTTTGAAATTTGGCATGTTTATAAAAGGATATCTGAAGGGCATTGATGTCTTCTGGATAAAAGTCGGTTACAGTCTCTAACTCTTCATTTTTAAGGCATCCTGCAAGGGAAAATAATTATTGCATACGTTATATTTTATCATTGTTTATAGGAAAAACAGCTAAATACATAGATGTCAACACTATACCAATGATGTCCATTGCAGTTTACAGTGTAGTACACACAGTTGCCATTGCACTAAAATGTATCCAGCATGTCCCTTTCAGTTGGCCCTTACCGCTCCCCCAACCCCTCCATAAATAAATGTCAATATAAATTCTCCACAAAAGCGCTGTTATGCTCTACATGTTTGAGATTCTTTCGAAATGTGTTTCCAGGGCACTGGGGAAAACATCCAGCGAAATCCAGAAGCCCACAATACTTTGAAATCACAGAAAATATTGTAGAAAAGTTAATTTAGCCTTTTACAGTCTTGCTAGCTGAACAGCATGGCTGTGTTTAAAGTGGCTGCACGTACTGTATATAGGCCAAGTCAAACATCAGGGAGAGCATAGTACAAAAATTCATAATTTAACCGGTTCCCGACTGGCTCACGCAGATATACTGAGGCAGAATGGCTCTCCTGGGCAAAATCCCGTACATATACGGCTTTCCCAGGAGAGCCACCAGAGGGTGTGAGCGCCGCAGGGAGACACGCGCCTGCTGAACAGCGGGAAACCCAATGCGCGTGGCCAGTGGGTGCGATCGCATGCACAAGTGCCACAACAAGGATTTGTGTGTTTCTACAAAGTAAAAACAGCGATCTGTCATCTCTCCTAGTTAGTCCCTTCCCCACACAGTTAGAACACAGTAAGGGAACACACACACACTTAACCCCTTGATCGCCCCCTAGTGTTAACATCTTCCCTGTCAGTGACATTTATACAGTAATCAGTGCATTTTTATAGCACTGATCGCTGTATGTTTTTCAGACTCAGTGTTCACAAGTTTAAAAAAAAAATTTTTTGCTATAAAATTACTTAGAACCCCCAAACATTATATATATTTTTTTCTAACACCCTAGTGAATAAAATGGTGGTCATTGCAATACTTTTTGTCACACCGTATTTGCGCAGCGGTCTTACAAGCGCACTTTTTTTGAAAAAAAAAAAATCACTTTTTTTAATTAAAAAATAAGACAACAGTAACAGTTGCCCCTCCCCTAAACACACCCTCATAAATTAGCTCATGAAATTACATTGGTAAATGTTATATGCAGTTCCAAAAATAAATATTAACAACAACTTTAACAATATTAACATGAAGCTTATCAGTAACCATTATTGCAGCTTCACTGTAACCATTATTGCAGCTTCACTGTGACCATCAAATGCAGCCTCACTGTGTCCATCAAATGCAGCCTCACTGTGTCCATCAAATGCAGCCTCACTGTGTCCATCAAATGCAGCCTCACTGTGTCCATCAAATGCAGCCTCACTGTGTCCATCAAATGCAGCCTCACTGTGCCCATCAATTGCAGCCTCACTGTGCCCATCATTGCAGCCTCACTGTGCCCATCAATGCAGCCTCACTGTGTCCATCAATGCAGCCTCACTGAGATGCAGGTGGAGCCAAGTCCAGGTGACAAAACACATCAGACAGTGTATAGAGACACATTGGTACGCACATAATACTGAGTGAGGCGTCATGGACCAGCAATCTTGGCTATTATATTATATTAGCTAAGTGAAGCTCTATATACACAATTACCCAACAGTGCTTGGAGCACTCACCATGGTGTGTGTCATGGAGCCGGGTCTGTGTTAGGCGGCACCCGTTCGCACGACTGCCCCACACGGGTGATGTTATAACAGTTGTCCATAAGGTTTGTACTTGGTACTGTAGGCCACAGTATGTGGGCAGGACCAAGCGTCCTTTGCAAGTGCGTCTAAATGAGCACTTGACAAACATCTGTAATGGCTTTCCAGACCATTCTGTCTCTAATCATTTTCTAACAGTCCATAACAAGGACCCGACGGGCACCATCTTTTTAGGGATTGAGAAATACCAGGCTCATTGGAGGGGGAGTGACCTAGTCCGGAGTATCTCTCGTTCTGAAATGGCATGGCAACACACTTTGAGATGTTTTGAACCCCATGGCCTTAACATCGAAGTAGATGTCAATTGTTTTATTGACAACTCTTGATGTAACCCAGATGGAATCACTTCCTATGACGTCCATGCATAAGTATGTCAACATACAATTTTATTGCTATTGTGACCCAGGTATATGCACAAGGAATTTTTTTTTTTCGTTTTCTATTTAGTCAATTGTCAGTTGTATAGATACTGTACATAATTTCCTTGATTTTGGTTTAAATGGTCACCTTTTAACCTTGTGTCAGTACATACTTGCACATACTGATGTCGACAACTGTACCCTATGTGGTGTGGCTAACTATCAGTCGGTTAAATTTGTGACCCTCTTCATATTGTAATGACGAGACCGTTTGTATATTTATTTTGTTATTAGCGCGTAACCATACGCAATTTAAATATTTAATTATATATTATTGTTATAGTAATTACCTATTCAGGTACGGTTATTGTTTTTACATAGTGGTTGTGAGTCAGTTCTCTCAAGCGGTATAGCCTCTCCACTTCTAAACTAACTATCTTTACCCATCTTGATTTGGAGTTCCGCCCAAAACACAGCATTAAATCTGTTTGTTTTTTGTGATGGAAGGACAGTCTCCATGACGGTTTGTCCGTATCTTCCAAGCCAATGTAGTTATTTCATTTTATGATCCCCGCCTTGTATATTGGCTAGCGTAGGGAACGTCCGCTTTGGTCTGCGTTCACTTGATTCCCTGCACGGCTGCTATACATGTGCATAAGCGGCGAGGAGTTTTAAACACTTTTCCCTCACTATATCCCTTTTCCAAAATGGCGATGATGGGGCCGCTTTTTCGACTGACTCCGTCCACTGTGGGTACTATTGCGGTGACGTGGGGCGTCGTCCTTATCCCGTGATCAAGTCTTTGTGAAGATGAAACGTTGGGAGGAGACGTTCCCACGTCACCGCATCCATACGGAAGGACGCACGCGTACCACTTTGTTTTTAAATGCTCCATTCATTTGCATCTGTTGTAAGTGCAACTTTATCTTTTTCTTTTAATAAATACCATTGGATTTTATACTATGTGAGTTCTTATGTCGTTACATGGTATCATCATAATACTGTCATCTGCTGATGTCCCTACGGCTGCTGAACCACGATCTCTTCCTTTAAGTGTTTGCATCTACTCTGCGGGGTCCAGTTCTGGTAAGGGTCAGTGTGTAATGTGGTGGTGGGTTTGCACTATTCCCTCCCCCGTTCGCATGACTGCCCCACACGGGTGATGTTATAACAGTTGTCCATAAGGTTTCACACTATGCAAGTCTCTCTGTTTCTGTTTTGTTTTTGGTGCTGAGATTCTACATTTTCAAATCTGTGAAAGCCCATGTGTGATCGACATTCCAGAGATTGACGCATCTGTACCAGCTTGAGACTTTTTTTTCCCCCCGTTTACACATACGTCATAAATGTGGAGAGGGTATATCTATTTTCATCTGAAGACTTTACTGCATAGATCCTTCTTAGTACATCATAGACTATGAGTTGGCTTCTCCGTGTCTATTAGGTGGAGTTTATATTTTGATAGAGTTTTCTTCCAATTTATTTTTAATATTTTTTGTGGCTTTATTAGTCCAATACTATTTTCACTGAACTTCACTTAGGTTTGCCCTTTTTTTTCACTTGATCACAGCTGCTCAGCACCAGCAGGTCCTTTTTGTGATCATTAGGTGGATTCTACATACGAATTTACACCTGTGTGATATTATTATATTTTCATGTGGGTTTATATGATTTACAATTTATTTTGTTTATAATAATCACAGCACGTACTGTGCCCTTTATTGGTCATAGACTTACGATTAGTGCGATTCCAACCTCCTTGTACTGTATAAATGTGACTGGCATTAAAGGGGTTAACACTAGGGGTGAGGAAGGGGTTAAATGTGTAACTGTATTGTGTTCTAACTGGGAGGGGGGGGGGGTGACCGATTGTGTCCCTATGTACAAGGGACACAGATCGGTCTCCTCTCTCCCCTGACAAGACGTGAAGCTCTGTTTACACACAGAGCTCCACGTCCCTGCTCTGTCATTGCCGATTGCGGGTACCTGGCGGACATCGCGACCGCCAGGCACGCGCATCGGCATCTTGGGCACGCACTTGCGCGCCCCCCAGTGGCCGGAGGAATCCAGGACGTCAATTGACGTCCAGTTAGATTTTCAGAGACACCGTGAGGCCGTCAATTGACAATGGCCCGGGGATCAAGTGGTTAATGACATGGCTGTTGGTGACACAGGTGGAAGGAGAAGTATTTAACTTGCATTTTAGATTTGGCAACAGAGTCACTTTAAAAAGAGAATTATGATGAAATGCCATAGTAGTGTACGGATTAATTAAGAGAGACATTCTGTTCTTGAATCAGATTGGATTTATATTTAAACCAGAGGAAGCACTCCTGCACAAAATAAAGTAAATGCACTGGCAGTCATACCAATAATAAAAAAAAAAGGAAAAATGTGAAGATCTGCTGTAGATTTATCAGACATACAACCTTACATTACCCATACATTATCCTGATCAAGTGCCTTTTAGTTGTAATTAATCAGTATGCAGTTTTTAGTACGCTAGTTAATAATCATTTTTAAATAGTGCTGGGAGCACTCACCATGGTGTGTGTCATGGAGCCTGTGTTCGGCGGCACGGAAGCAAGGTCCCGCCCCCCTAGACCAGCTCATGTAATAGGCAGACCACTAATTTAATCTACTATCACAAGAGCTGGTCTAGGCGGGTGGGACCTTGATACAGTGCCGCCGAACACAGTGCCGCCGAACACAGACCCTGTGGTCTCGAGCTCCTCACTCGCCCTGCACTAAATTCCACTCGCAAAATGCGAGTGGAATTTTTGAGGGCTGGGTTGCATATTTTGAGTTACAAAGGAGGTCTAGGGCTAAAATTATTGCTCACGCTCTAACGATTGCGGCGATACCTCACTCATGCGGTTTGAACACCATTTTCATATGTGGGCCCTACTCACGTATGCGCTCGCTTCTGTGCGCGAGCTTGTCGGGACGGGGAGCTTTAAAAAAAATAATACAATTGGGGGTTTTCTTATTTATTTTACACTGTTTAAAAAAAAAAATTATAAAAATGGATCACTTTTATTTCTATTACAAGGCAAAAGGACCTTGGCAGCGGAGACCACCATTATCGTTTACAGGACCGGCCATGTAAAAGATGGATATCTCGGTTGTGGCAGCAGCTTCTGCCGTTACTGAGATATCCATCTTTAAAGTGCCGACGTATATGTATGTGAGCCGGTCCTTAAGTGGTTAAAGCAACGCAGTGCCAAATTGTAAATAGTGCTCTGGTCAGTAAGGGAGTAAAATCTTCCGGGGCTGAAGTGGTTAAAGGGACAACTGGGCCTTTAAAATCCAGCCAAAAACAGCACAGGAATCACCAAATCTCACCCATGGGTGCTCAACGTGTGACCCTCCAGCTGTTGCAGAACTACAATACCCATCATGTCTCTGCCTTTGGGAGTCGCGATTGCAACTGTCAGCCTTGCAATGTCTCATGGAACGTGTAGTTCCGCAACAGCTGGAGGGTCACAGGTTGAGCACCTATGCTAGCCACTCCTCAGTACAACTTTTTTTGCATGTACAACTACATGCATATGGGAATTTCATCAGTCTATTTAGCTGTTCTGAAGTTCAGCTTGAATGATGTATTACTGGATACAGAGCTGTAATACTTTGAGTCTTTTGTGTTTTCATTTCCAGCTTTGACACAAATACCTATTTCTAGTATCTTTAAAGTGAGGGTGGAATGCACCTCCGATGCTGCATGGTGTTTTATGCACTTCCATCATATGTACCAAGGTTGGCGGGGGTTCTTTAAACTTCATCAGCATCTAGTTTTCTTATGTGGCCCCACTTAAAGGGGTGTTCCACCCAAAAAAACGACCTTAGCTTTTCCCACTCCTCACCCCCATACATGCCACATTTGGCATGTAATTTTTTTGGGGGGGGAGTGGGGGCTTCAGTAGGAGTGGGACTTCCTGTCCCACTTCCTGCTTCCGCCGAGGGGCTGGTTAGGCGATTAAGCTTAATCGCCTACACCAGCCCCCTCCCTGTAGGCGATCACATGGGACACTGACAGGTCCCATGCGATCGCCTCTCCAATCAGCGGCGAGCCGCGCCGCGCACGCATGCGCAGTACGGCTCGCGCATGCGCAGTGGGTGCCCGGCCGTGAAGCCGAAGGCTGTCACGGCTGGGTGCCCACAGTCAGGATGGAGACGCCGGCCGGGCAGGGGGGAGAGGAGCGGAGCCCCGGTCGGCGCGTCGCTGGAACGCAGGAGCAGGTAAGTGAGTGTTTATTAAAAGCCAGCAGCTACACTTTTTGTAGCTGCTGACTTTTAATAAACACAACTTAGGGCTGGAACACCCCTTTAAAAACTCTGTGAGACCAGAGCAGTTCTTACCTTCTAAAATGCAGTTTTTACTGGAAAAGCCACCTTGGAATTGGATGTGGATTTCAGACACACAGACTTTTTGAGGGAATTCAACTACGATCCACTGAGATGACCCCTGGAATAAGAGGAGTACATTCATAAACTATCGATTCTATTATGCTAAATTTCCATTAATTAAAATTACACAGATTTAATTAGCTGTATCTCAACATTAGAATGTGCAAAGAAGGCACAGTGCAAACATTCTTGTCAAGCCTGCCTTGCATACACACGATCGTGAAAAACAAATGTTTGAGCAAAGCGCGGTGACGTACAACACGTACGACGGCACTATAAAGGGGAAGTTCCATTCAGATGGCGCCACCCTTTGGATCAAAGCAAACCATGGACATATTAACCAGTTGCAGAACATAGGTGTGCTACACAAGCCCTAAAAAATGTCAGCACACACAGGGCTTATGTAGCATGCCCTGGGCCTCTACCCAGACGTTCTTACTGGCTATTCCCAGCTGGTAAAATGCCAGCGATGAGCTGGTAAATGGTGGTTGTAAAAACTGTTTAAAAACAGAAATTACGTAACACAATGCATCATAGCAACTCGACAAGTAAATAAAGAAAAACTTTATTTTTGTGCAGAGTTTAGCTTTAATAATAATCTTACAATACCTGTGTGCTTTCTGAATTTACACCATTGCAGCCCTTGGTGATGTTGATAAATGCACAACCTCCAATTGTTTTATCACAGGTGCCCTCTTATGGCTATATAATATCTAATAGTAAAAAGGTTACCATAACTGTACCTGATCAGAGTTCCAACACGTCTCTTCTCTGTGGTCAAAAAGAAACTGTTTGCCAAACTGCTTGACATCTCTCTGGAGTACTGAGCTTACCCTGCAATTACATAGATTAACAGTGAGCAGAAAAGTGACCAGACACACAATGTATTATCCTTTTCATCCAATAAGCCATATTTATAAATCCTTATCAATTGACTTCTGGATACCATCTGTCCTAACAGGTGGTCTTATAATACTCACCATACATTGGTCAATAGAAAGTAAACACAGACTGAACATTTTGAAAATCGGTTATAAATTCATCTGTATGACCAGCATTTTTTTACATATATGAATATTAATGAGCCAGAAGCTCAACAAGCTGCCTCCACAATCTGGCTGTTGATTTCTTCTCATTGTGGTTCATTGATCCAAGCTTCCAACACTCAAAGCGAAACATGCACAAAAGACTGATCTTAAATCACAACAGTGCTCCAAAACTGACCAAACCTCCTGAGCTGAACTTTCACATAAATCAAAAAAAAAAAAAGTCACCATGCTAAAGGCTGGCACATACAAACCTCTGGCTTATGCGTTCTATATGAGAGCTGCAGGGTATGACATGAAAGAAGGGTTCACTGACCCCTATTATGACTGCAAAAAAAAAGACCATAAAAGTAAAATAGGATGAAAAGCAGCTAGAGCACAGGATCATGAACCTGTGCCAAGCTGCAGATATCTGCTGGAGTTCAACAGAAAACAAAAGCTTGCTAGGCAGAACAGCACAGGGCTACAAGCACTAAAAAATAAGCTGTTCATTTACAAGGCGATTTCCACTTCGCTTAGTAAATGTGGGGAAAACTTACTTTGTAAAGAATACCCAATCACATGAATGGCAAAAAAAACAAACACATTTTTGTTAGCAGAGTATTCTTGCAAAATGCACTTTTACCATACCTACCAAGTTAAGTTCTGCTTTAGAGACACGACTCCTTTCCGCTTCCTCTGTCAGAAATCACACCTTTTTTTGAAAGGTCTCTGAGCGGTCTCCAGGCACATGTCACAGGTCCAAGAACACTGCAAGACCATTCACAATGCACAGTGAGCACCCAGCTGTGCAGCTGCAAGCTGTCACAGCCAGGTGCCCACAGTTAACATACCATCTCCGGGGACAAAAGATGGGTAAAAGGACTGGAGTATATCGCTGGATCCTGGGACAGGGGAGCATCTGTCAGTTTTTATAGCTGCTGACTTTAATTTTTCTACCCCAAATAAAATTTACACAACATTTCTGAGCTCCTGAAGGCAAGGATTTGATGTAACAAGCTGCACAGCAAGGAAAGCGGAGTGTAATCTGAGACCAGAGTGGGGAAAATAGGCATTTCCCCCCCTCTACACAGTCTCATAGGGAAACATGCACAGCTGAGGCCATCAATCAACTGCTTTATGCTGGAGAGAAGGTGGGGCATCCACAGGATTCTGTGGTGTTGGTATAGAGTAGACTGTCAGAAGTAAATCATGCCAACAGCAGAGGAATGACAGAGCAAACAGAAATCACACTAGGTGCTCTGGATTGCGGCAAATACAGTCTACTCTATGTTCCAAGTAAGGATATTTTTATACAGTACATAGGTCCACTGGTCCACCTTGGATGTGTGCGTGTGTAATTATATATATATATATATATATATATATATATATATATAAATAAAACACACACACACACACACACACAATACCTGGCTTGTGCCTCGAAGTAGACGATATTACTCCTTCAGCGATGTCTAGCTAACCCATAGAGGTTAAATACAAAGCCGCTAAAGTCATCACACAGTCAATTGCTAAGCATCTGAGCTATAAATCACAGTAAAATTGGCAAGTTAGCGCTTTCCATAGAAAAAACACTGAATTACTTAGTGAAAAAAAATCTGGGAATAAATCTTTCATCTGACATAGCCCTTAGTACAGTCATGTCCAAAGTCTGGCCCGGGGGCCAATTGCGGCCCCCGTTCCAGTTTAATGTGGCCCCCCTGGTAATTTTGATATATACTGTATTTATCACCGCAGCCTCAGAGGGGACAGGTAGGAGGGGAACGAGTACTATCAAATTACATACAGGAGAATCTCCTGTTTACGCTGTGGCAAATGTAATAGGAAGTCTTGTCTCCTTGGCTGCCATTGGACGACTCCTGTCTTATCATAGGAGGCGGGACATTGTATTAAAGAGGCTTCTGTGTAAACAGGAGATTTTCCTGTATGTAATCTGTTGGCGCTCGTCCGCCCCCCCTCCCCTCCCCTCGAGGCTGCAGATGGGCAATGGCGAGGCTGCATTCATGCCAATGACGAGGCTGCATTCATGGCAATGTGTAGGAAATGTGTAGCGCTTAAAGTGACTGTCTGTTAATGACAGTCAGAAGCACAAAAAAAGAATAAACACATTTTGTGTAAAGTAAAACAAATAAAGGACCCTGGAAAATCCAGGGACAAGCACTGTGTAACTCGTGTGTGATGAACAGTGTGAAAATAATCTATTAGTGAGATGACACCCGTTGTTGGATACAATTAATCACATATAGAAACATATATACATTGAAAAACAACAGTGATTGTTCATTTCTTTAGAAAGACATGTGTAAATTATTAGCCACTGACTGACAAGTGCAATAATGTCCCGTGAAAGGAAAATAAAACAAATCCTGATATAAATAAGTAATAGTCAATCTGATGATTGGTGAATAACAAATAATGACTTCTCCACTGTGTTGTTCCCACCACCGAAAGCAATGCAGGCTTACCAGAACCAGTTGACTTCAGATGGCTTACGCCACTGAAAGTCAAATTAGGCTTGTAGTGGCTGATATCACAATGGGCTCCTTGGCAAGGCAATACTTTGAATGGTCAGCAGAACCTCCGTGGGATGGATGGATGAAGCCCAGCTGGGAGTGCGATCCCCAAGTGGATATTCTCATAGAAAATGGTTTGTATAAGAGATAAGAGAAAGAAGTGGCCACATAGCGTAATCCCGTTTAAGTAGAAAAATAAAATATTTATTTACAGCTATCAAACTTACATTTTAGCTGAATAAAAAATGCTTGTATACAAGTAGGGCGGCATAATGCAGCCACCACATCAAAGGACCATCAAGCTGCAATACTATCAATGTTTGTTCTTGGGTTCAGATACACTTTAAAGAGTAAAGCCGCGTACACACGATCAGTCCATCCGATGAGAACGGTCTGGAGCTGACTGATGGTCTAATGTGCCTACACACCATCAGTTAAAAACCGACAGTGTCATAACGCGGTGACGTAAAACACAACGACGTGCTGAAAAAAAATGAAGTTCAATGCTTCCAAGCATGCGTCGACTTGATTCTGAGCATGCATGGATTTTTAACCGATGGTTGTGCGTACTAACGAAGGTTAAATAACCTATGGGGCCCACACACGATCGGTTTTGACTGATGAACCGTTGTCCTCTGGCTATCCTATCGTGTGTACGAGTCCTAACTCTCCTCCTACTTGCATTTTTTTTGCCATCTCACCTTGTCTTTAACCTCTTTACGACCAGGCTATAGCCAAACAATGGCTATAATGCAGTCACACACTGCAGAGAGGGTGTCATATGATGTCCTCCTGTGATTGCGCTTCCTGCAGTGCACATCAGCGGTGATCTGTGATCGAGGTGTCCTTCACACACAGCTGATAACAGACTGGGGCAAAGAGCCAATCACAGAGGCTTTTTATCATCTGTGTCCAATCGCAGTCCAAATAGGATTTGCCAGTTATCTGCACTTCTCTCCTCACGCTGACAGTGTGTGAGGAGAGGAAAGCCGATAACCGACAAATCCACACAGAGGATATTTTCTACACGGATTATCAGGGGCAGCGTACGCCCAACAGTGCCTACCAGTGATGCCAGTCAGTGCCGCCTCAGTGCACAACAGTGAAGGAGAAAAATGACTTACAAAAACCTTAGTTACACTTACCGGTAACGGTATTTCTATGAGTCTTTCAGGACAGCACTTGGAGAGAGCGAAGCTCCACCCACTTCCCAGGAAACACTGCAGTCACTGCTATAACTTCCGCCCACCTCCACCATGGCCTCAGTTGTACACGAGCACCTCCGGCCATACTGAAATGAGATAAGCAGAACATAGCAACCAAAACACGTTAGTACAACACACACACATATATATATATATATATATATATATATATATATATATATATATTACACATATATCCACCAGAAGAGAGAAGGGTGGGTTATCGGTGCTGTCCTGAAAGACTCATAGAAATACCGTTACCGTTACCGGTAAGTGTAACTAAGGTTTTCTCACTTTGTCTTTCAGGACAGCACTTGGAGATGATAACCGAGTACTTACTCTAGGGTGAGACCACCAGGTAGACTTAAACCGCTGTTTTCCTACCTGGGCCGGGCTGGTGCATGTGGCTCCTGCTCCCGCCACCTCCGCTGCGTCTTCTGGCTCCATTTTCCCAGAACGCGGCGATCGTTTGTGCGCCTCCTTTTGAAAGTCCCGGTTAACCCCACCGCTGTGGGAACCGGAAATTGCACCGCCGAGGCTGCCCCTCCCTTCTGCGTTCCAGCGGCCGGAACCAGAAGCCGCCACGCGCCGCCGGAAGTCCCGCCTCCACCGGAAATGACGTCGCCCGCCCTCCGTACCGGGACATCGCAGACCCCAGGAGACCGGCATCTAACCGCCTCCCAACCTGGCCTGCAATGCCCAGCCTATTGGCGCGGAACCCCCGGCAGCCTTTACCCTCGCCAGGCTCGAGAAGAGGGGAGCACCGAAACGTCCCCCACGCGTCAGGGGGGAGGTTGGGTCTGCCTCCTAAAGAAAAACAACCGATCGCAGGTATGCCTTTAATCCGTCTCCCCCTGGAGAGAGTCCAGCATCCTCCTGGTTCCCTGCAGCGCTTCCACCATGGCCGGAGGAAACACTACAACTGAGGCCATGGTGGAGGTGGGCGGAAGTTATAGCAGTGACTGCAGTGTTTCCTGGGAAGTGGGTGGAGCTGCGCTCTCTCCAAGTGCTGTCCTGAAAGACGAAGTGAGAAAATTTAAAACAAAAACCTTTTTGTTTTTCCTGTCTTATTTTGTTTGTTTAGCAAAAAAATAAAAATAAAAAGTGTTGATTAAATAGCACCCATGAAAACCATCTGTCTCAAAAAAATGTTTTTTTACATTTAGTTTGGGTACAGTGTAGCATGTTCGCGCAATTGTCATTCAAAATGTCTTTGTGCGATGCAGAAAAGGTGAACGGATGGACTCTACAAGCCTGGTTCCCACCGTGAAGCATGGAGGAGGAGAAAGTGTGATGGTGTGGGGGTGCTTTGCTGGTGACACTGTTGGGGATTTATTCAAAATTGAAGGCATAATGAACCAGCATGGCTACCACAGTATCTTGCAGCGGCATGCTATTCCATCCGGTTTGCTTTAGTTGGACAGGACAATGACCCCAAACACACCTCCAGGCTGTGTAAGGGCTATTTGACTAAGGAGGAGAGTGATGGGGTGCTGCGCCAGATGACCTGGCCTCCACAGTCACCGGACCTGAACCCAATCGAGATGGTTTGGGGTGAGCTGGACCGTAGAGTGAAGGCAAAAGGGCCAACAAGTGCTAAGCATCTCTGGGAACTCCTTCAAGACTGTTGGAAGACCATTTCAGGTGACTACCTCTTGAAGCTCATCAAGTGAATGCCAAGAGTGTGCAAAGCAGTAATCAAAGCAAAAGGTGGCTACTTTGAAGAACCTAGAATATGACATATTTTCAGTTGTTTCACACTTTTTTGTTATGTATATAATTCCACATGTGTTAATTCATAGGTTTGATGCCTTCAGTGTGAATCTACAATTTTCATAGTCATTAAAATAAAGAAAACTCTTTGAATGAGAAGGTGTGTCCAAACTTTTGGTCTGTACCGTGTATAATTATATATATATATATATATATATATATATAAATTAAATAAATTAAAAAAGTGCTTATATACCCCCGAAGGAGCTGCTGGTTTGTTTTGGGTGGCATGTTACCTCATGGCTCCTCCGCCGTCTAGGGTGTATGGTGAAAGTAAAAGTAACAGAATGTCTACGACGGGTGTCTTTCTGTGCGCTTTATTACCCAGCCGGGTAAAAACAATAAGGGAAACAGCCCTGCTCCCACATGTAACACTTCTTTCGCCACTTCAGCCGGAGTGGGTATAGTGTATCTGGACAGGCCTCTCTCACTGACCTGGCAGCCAGAGAATCACTCGGAACTTAAGGAAAAGTCTCTGCCACAGACCCTCCTTAGGATTGAATTAGCGGAGGTAATCCTCCTTGATAGACTTTGTGCCTGGATCTCCTTCAGGTAGTTTGCAGTTAGGTTACCGACTGATAGGTGACCAACGTCCACCCTCTCAGTACCCGGTTACCTTGATCCCCGGTGGATTGTCGAGACCCAATTGGATCGCCAACCTTTCCTTTAGGTGGACTCCCCACCGAACAGCTTCCTCTTAAAGGAACAACGCTTGGGATCTTTTCAAGATTAGGGACCCAGTTGATCACTGGAGCCCAGCCACAACTCAAACGTTCCGAACCAAAGTGGTCCCGGAACCAGGAACAGCGCGTGGCACAAGCACCCCGGTCCGGAAGGCCTTTTCGCCGGGGCGCCACGTCTGGAAGAAGGCCCAGACCAATGGCGTATGTCTCATAAACACCCTCCCCCAGCATGCACAGCGAGGAAACCCCTCCCTGATAGGCTGCTGGGGAAAAGCACCCAAACTCCACTGCTGTCACCTATCTACTGGGGTGGAATCAGCACCCCGGAAGCGACAGAATGAGCCCACAGTCAGCCAAGCTGAGACAGAGACCCAAATTCAAACAAATCAACCTGGTCAGAGCTAACTAACTCTCTGACCCCCTCTAAATTTAAATTAGCACCGGTTCTTAGAAGTAACCAGGCGCTACATATATTAATTAAGATATTAATTTCTATAATAAAATACACACACACATACATTTATGTGTATGTATATTTTATCATTAAATGTATGTGTGTGTAATTTATCATATAGAATTATTATATAGAAATTGATATAACACACAAATATTTTATATATACATTTATATTTTATTATAGAAATTTATATTTAAAAAATAAAAAATATATATATATATATATATATATATATATATATATATATATATATATATATATATATATATATATATACACACACACACACACACAGTAATTAAAATAACTATTTGCAAAAATGGTGAAGGGGGTAAGAGCAACATTAGATAAAGTTGTAAAGGAAGGTGAATGTCACTGACCCCCATGCTGATTTAGAGGGGTTCTCCTGGCTCCCCCAAATACAATAAGCAGTGCTATCTCCTACTACAATCATACAGCAGGGGGAAAAACACATTGTGCATATATATATATATATCTGTCTATTACACTTACAAATAAATCTAACCTGCTCACAGTGCCTGGACATATCACAGACTCCACCATGCTGCCGTTTACTGTACAGGAAAAATGCTGCCGTAAAGTGCGACCCTTCCATGCGTTCCAAGCCTCAGGAAAATTTACATATAGGCGTTTCATTGGTTAGTTCACTTCCATTCATCTCTATCAGAGTAGCTGTGTTTGAATATGACCATTAGAGGGCAGTGAAGTCATAAGTATCTCACATAACATAGAGCTAAAGCAATGCTAAACAAATGGATCCGTATTTAAATATTTGTACACACACACACTGTGCACTCTTTGTACATACCGTATAAGATTAAAGCAGGTTGCAGAAAGCATTAACAGAAAGTGTCAATGTGTATTTATGTATTTACAGGCAAAACTATTTTTTTTTTTGATGGGGTAGGAAAGTGTTAGTAACAAGCTTTTAAAGAAAAAAACATTTGCTACAATACTTATCCTTTGTTTGACAAGCAGGATTGCTCTTTATTGAAACAATGGCACGGTACAAACCGCTGTTTTTGACGCATACTGTTAAGCCTCTTACACACATCAGATTTTCGAACAATGTAACGCGTTAAATAGTTTGTATTTTTAGTTTTTGAGCATGCGTAGTTTTCCCCTAACAATTTTTTTCGTACGAAAACCATACTAAGTATACGAAAATCGGATGTTGTGTTCACATCCGACAAATTGTATAGCCTGCACATCCAGCTTTTGTTGGATGAAAAAGAACGAAAGTACCATACTAAGGTGAAAATCTTATCTTAGAATTTTTTGTTCGGATTTCGCACCATTAGTGGGCTGCAGCAGCAGCCGATTTTCGTGAATAATCGGACATGTTGGAAATTTTTGGAAAAACAAATAATTTTCTAATCAATGATGGGAGAATCGTGCGAGAAATGTAATCAAAAAAGAAATGCGCATGTTCCCAGAAAGAAAAGATTCCCAGACATGAAAATTATTTTCTGTAGCAACATGAGGTGAAATTGAAGATTTGGTTAGTCGAATTTCGAAATCAACCGTGGCACCATCAGATCACAAAACGCACACATTTTCAGATTTTCAAAATAAAATTCTTTCTAAATTCGGCCATGTATGGCCAGCTTCCTCCGTTGCCATGTGTCTCCTCTTCCACCAAAGCGCTAGGCATCCAATAGGATCACCTGCCTCCTGATTGGCAGGGACAAACTTTAGTGTGATAATAGCGAAAATTTATTTGCTTATCGTCACACAACAGGGTGGGATCAGAGCGCAATGCTCTGCGCTCCAAGCCGACCCTTCTTTGAAGCCTGTTAGAGCCTCTGGCTCTAATCAGGTGCTTAAAAAAAACACCAACCCCACATTGGAATCCATGGTCCCGCGCCCATGATATGTAGATCAGGGGGTCGGACACATGGAAAGAGGGGGGCTCCCGTGTGCCCTCTATGGACAGGCATTGTGGCCGCTTGTGTTCCCCCGGCGGGGCGTTGCTAATCCCTTCCACCCCCTTGGGGGTGGGGCCGGGCCCTTGGTCACCTCCCGGCTGGGGGGAGGGGGGACAGTGATGCTCCTTGGATCCTCCCCGTTCCAGCCGCGGCGCAGTACGCGTGCTCTCGGGCGTGCACGCGGTGTCTGGACGCCGCGCTACTGTGTTGGGGATGACGACTCTGTCGGGGCTGTTTAGCTCTCCGGGGACACCGAGGGAGCCACACGTGGGCTGCCATTCCGGCGGCCTTGAGCCTCCCCATGGTTTAGTGGAGGGAGGCAGTGCACCTGCATGTAATCATTTGATCACCACACCCACAAAGGGGCATATATAAGGAGCAGCTCATCAGGGAGCCACCATTAGGTTCCACGTTAGGCCAGATTGGATGCTAATGCATCTCTGTCCCTATTTTCTGTCCTCTCCTAGAATGCATAACTGCAGTCTGGTTTCTATAACTATATTTCATCCAACCTCAACTTTTGATTTTATCAGGTAAATATCCCACTTATTCATGCATTTCAACATCCCTTCACTCTTCACTAGACCCATTCACACTATCCCCCATTCCATTGGGGTACCTACCATCCACTATCTTACTTTTTATTTCACTCTAACCACATTGTTTTTCACTTGAACTTTCACTCCTATTTTACACACCTTACCTCTCCATTGGTTTGTCCTATTTTGGCAATCACTCATCTTATTAGTTCACACTCACTACCTCATTCACTTGCATTCACTATTCTCATTACAGTATCTTTTCATCTAATTTATACTCCCTATCATTTTACTCGTATTGGACCCTCAAGTATGCCTATACTCTCCCTATATATGTTGGCAATTGGCATTTGCCCTTAGCCCTTATATTACCTTAATATATGTACCCATACAATTAATTGGCTGTTATTTCAGCAATCAACTTTTTAACCAACCTACCTGAAACAATTATTTCTACTAACCATGGGTTTTATGGGTGTTCCTTTGCAGGTGGCTGCCCCTCCGTTGCTCCTGGGGGGTGCTCCTTGTGTGGCTCCTTGCAGGTTCCCTGGGGTGGCCCCCCCGCCACTTTGGGTGGGCGGGGGCAGTCCAGGCCCCTCCGGACCTCACAGTGGCTTTTTATGTTATCCATTTCCTGATTCAGTGGTAACTATACCATTATGGCATTTTATTGTTTTATATGCTGTTATGTACTTATTTTGAACTTATACCATAATATTATTATTTTCTAGAAACTTTGCCCCCTGAAGAGACCGAATTGGTCGAAACGCGTCGGGGCTCAACAATACAACAATACAAAACTTGATATGTATTATCTATGTACACTGTATCCAGGAATGTTGACTGTTGGCAATAAATATTTTTTTATAGAACCTATACAATACTCCTATTTTTTTACATTGCTGCCTAAATGTCCATTTGGGGAACTTCTCTCTCTCTCTTTTTTGCCACTGGTCCTTAATCCCATTTTCTGTCTCAAAAGGGAGACATCAGGGGTCTGTTTAGACCCTTGATATTTCACCAAAGCCCCCAATGTGGCTCTTAAAAACATTGTAAAAAAATCTGGAGGCACACCCTAATGCAAAAGGCTGCATACACCAATGCTAGGTTAGCTTACAAGGTACATATTTATAGCTGAAAACATAATTAAAAGGACAAACAGTAAAATCCAGAATGTAATATCACTAATAGATTAAAAATTAAAATACTAACTGTGCTGTCCATGGCTCTCAAACCTTATCATATTAATGTATGTCAATTTGTATATAGGTAATACTGCATTAATAGAAAACTTCCATGGTGCAACTAAGGATGAGAGGAGGCGGCAGAGGTCCAATACAATACTTATCTTTAATCCAACATTGTCCTAAACAAATTGTCCGTTCCATCCTGTTGTCCCCGCTACCTTCTGAGGATGCAACAGTGCAATTAGACCATGCCCCGTTTAAATGTCATTATAGGACTGGCTGTATACGGAAAGCTATTGTATATTTCACAATGGCATCAAGCGGAGGAGGAGAGGCAGCATGAGAGAAGATGTATTTGCTATGCAGAGAAAAAACAGACATGCTTTAGAGCAATTATTGATCTACACAGCAGTTACAGCAACCAGACTGTCTGTTAACCTTATATGTGACATTAATATGTAAAGGGATTTAAAGTGGTTTCAAAGGCTGAATTTTTTTTACCTTCATGCATTCTATGTATGGGGGCCAAGCCACATTCTTTGTGTTTTAGTCTGACGGACTTGTGTACACACGATCAGATAATCCAATGGAACACATTTGTTGTCGGACAATTTGAGAGCATGACCATCCAACATTTGTTGTCGGGAATTTCGACAACAATTTTCCGATGGAGCATACAGTCGGTTAGTATATTCAACAAAACATGTACATCGGACAGTTGTTGTCGGAATATCACATTGTGTGTACAGGCCTTTAGAGTCATCCTTACATACACTGGGCCAGATTCTGGTAGAATCTGCAGCGGCGTAGCGTAAGCCATTTACACTACGCCGTCGCAACGTACTGGAGCAAGTGCCGTATTCTCCAAGCACTTGCTCCGTAGTTTGCGGCGGCGTAGTGTAAATGGCCCGGCGTATCCCCGCGTAATTCAAAGGGGGCGGCTTGTATTTAAATTAAGCATGCGTCGATCGAAATGCGCATGTGCCGGCCAGGAAAAAAGCCCAGTGCGCATGCTCCAGCTCACGTCAGAAAACGTTGTTGAAACCGACGTGAGAACGACGTGATCGTCACTTACGCAATGCCCTATTTGCGAACGACTTAGTAAAACGACGTAACCGACGTAAAAAGAAGAGGCTGACCCGACGCCATACTTAACATAGCATACGACGGAACTTCGTAAGGTTACCCCTCATATAGCAGGGGTAACCTTACGCTTACGGAAACGACGTAAACGACGACAGGGCGGCGTAAAAACGTTCGGGAATCGGCGTATTAGGCTCATTTGCATAGGCAAATGAGAAATCAACGTAAAGGCCACCTAGCGGCCAGCAAAGTCATTACATCTACGATCCGATGGTGTAAGTGTTTTACACCTGTCGGATCATCACTGTATCTATGCGTAAGTGATTCTAGGAATCACACGCATAGATACCCGGGCAAAAAAACAGAGATACGACGGTGTTTCCTGCGATACACCGTCGTATCTCTTTTGAGAATCTGGCCCACTGTGTGCATTATAAGAAACACACAGCCCTATAGCCTAGGATAGCAAGGCACTCCTCTGCTCCCCCCTCCCTTCTCCAAACTAACAGACTGACTGCCAACTCTTTTATCTCTTTCCTGTGAAGTACAGAAGTTCAGGGAAGCAACACTGGGAGAGCAGGATCCAGCTGTGTTACAAGTTATAAACTGTAAATGCTGGTGTAAGAATTTTACCAACTAGTTTACTGGGTAATGTTCAGTTTATTGTGCGTTATGTGTTAAAGTGGTTCTAAAGGCAAAAGATTTTTATTTTTACCTTTTTCAGTAAAAAAACCTTCTGCATTCCGCTCTCCCTTACCTGCTCTGTGCAAAACCATTGCACAGAGCAGGTAAGTATAATGTATTTATTATTTTAAAGAAAAAAGAAAAAAAAAGGAACCTTTAGAACCACATTAAAAATAAAATTTCCTTTTGAAGGCAGCAGACACAAAAGGATGCTTACAGCTTTACTGGCTAGAAAAGCCTCTTTTGTGTTCCTCTCTGGTTTAACTGTGATTGTGATTGTAAATGGGGTCTTAGTTCATAGCCAAGCACTGTCAATGGCAATTTTAGTGTTTATTACATGAAACTAGAAGTAGAAAATAAAAATAGAAACATGCAATATCTTTTCTGCAAAAAAAAAATAAACCTACCTGCCTATAACAAATCCCTGTCACCCTCCCCTTGAGTGCTTCCATCGTTACACTGCTTCCTCCAATCTGGACCTTCAGATATCAGATTTTACAGCCGCATATAGTAACCAAGAACCAGACAAGACTAGCTCAGTTACAAAGTTGGAACATGGAACTATTTTTTGAAACACATGTAACAACTTATATCCACTCTAGACAATTCGCCTCCCTTGGATTCAGGACGGGGCAAACTGTCCAATAAGCAATAAGGAACACACAGGTATTTAAACATTTGAAAAATAGGCCACCTAATTAGCAGGGAGGGCTGTTGGAGGAATTCCCCCTCCCCTCTCTGCCCTGCCCTGCCCCCGGTTTACATGCTAGGAACACAAATACAAATAACACAAACAATAGAGCAATGGAATACAGCCACACCCCAAACGACCCAGCAAACAGTCCACAACAGTATGAGACAATATCTAATATATACTGTGTGTGTATATATATATATATATATGTAGCGCCCCCTTACTTTCAGTGCGGGCACTACGCTAAAGTTAGTGGGTGAATGGGAGAGTTACTTTGCTCCCATTCCTTATTTGTTAAATTGCAGGCTGCTGCTGTTTCAGAACTGTCCTGTGGGCTGGTCTGTGGCCCAGAGGTGTGGTTACACCCCTGGGCGGCAGTGGGTGCTAGAGGGGTTCTGACGGACCCGCTCTTTCCTAGCAGCCAATTGGAGGAGTTCTTCGCCTCGCTGGGCATGCTGGGAGGGGTATATCTGTGGCAGCTGCCGCGTTTTTGTTTTTTTTGTTTGTGCATTGGGGGCTGTTAGGGTCCCTGGTGGGGTCCACGTTCCAGGTGTGGCATCCATCTTCAGGGTGCACGCATCCACCACGTCCGCATACTTGGCCAGAATCAACTGTTCCACTAACGACATCATCCAGATGTGGACTAGGTTCCACTAAGACTCATCCAGATGTGGATAGGGGCCCCAGTGACCTACTGGGTCCCCAACCTTTTTGAGAGGATCTCAGGCTGTGTGCCGCTCGGTGGGGGATCGGCTCAAGAAGAACCCGGAGGCAGGTTGTCTGATCGGGCTGGAACGAACCATCGGGGATCTGGTCACCGAGAATTGACAGGTACATGTCAGCTGTCAACCGGTGGCACTTTCATTGCATTTACTGGGAGGATTCGCTCAATCCGAATTGTTCTCTTGAGTACTAAAGTACTGCGCCTGTAGCAGAGGCCCGAGCCAGTTCTGCCATAGAGACCTGTTCCTCCCAGCAAGCTCCACGTGACATTCCGGCTGCCAGGCTTATAACGGGGGTCTGTCCTCCTGAGTGGCGATGAACTGTACCTACTACTACCGAGAGCGAGACTGCTCTGTGTTATATCCAGGCCTGAAACCGCACTGTTCTCTCTTGCTTCATCAACCTTTCCTATCTCCTGTTGATGTTGGCCGTTGTTGGGCCCTGGAATCAAGCATTTAAAAATCCATTTGGTGACTGGACATTCGCTCGCTGCTACTACTCACTGCTACTACCCCTAGACACATCACAGGGTAACTTAAAATGCCGATCCCAAACAGCCAGCGGCTCCTGAGGGGGTAGCGCTACATATATATATATATATATATATATATATACAGGGCTTTTTTTCAGGGGAAACTTGGAGGAACTCAGTTCCACCACCTCTGGCTCAGACCCTTTGGTTCCTGCTCACCACAATCACTTGTAAACACAGAAGTCTGGTTTCTGGGTTTACAAGTGACAGCTCTGCACTCTGTGTGTAATGCACGTACACACGATCATTTTCCGGCATGAAAAAAAACCGTTGTTTTTAAAAACGTCATTTAAAAACGTAAAAAAAAAATTTGAGCATGCTGCATTTTTTAATGTCGTTTTAAAAAATGTTGTTTTTTGGGTTGTAAAAAATGATCGTGTGTGGGCTAAAACGACGTTAAAAACAACGTTTTAAACCCGCGCATGCTCAGAAGCAAGTTATGAGATGGGAGCTTGAATGGAACTTCCCCTTTAGAGTGCGGTCGTACGTGCTGTACGTCACCGTGCTTTGTTAATCATTTTTTAAAAACGATGGTGTGTGGGCAACATTGTTTTTAATGATGAAGTTGGAAAAACTTCGTTTTTTCTACATGCTGAAAAACAACGTTTTTTTTTCATGATGAAAACTGATCGTGTGTACTCGGCATTACCCCCTGAACTCTACACCCTGTATGTAATGCAGTCCTGGTATTTAATGCCCCATTTAAGACCCTTTTACTGTTTGTGAAATTTGAATGGGGTCGTGGTTGAGTTCCTGCACATATATTTTGAGAAACAGAGTTCTGTGTATATATAACATTCCAGTATGGTTGTACAGTGAGTCTGACTAGTACAGGTCAAACTGGGGTTCTCGGTTACCCTGTGACTTACACATAGGAGGGGCCATGGGAGCTAGACCAGAAGCCTCCAGTGCTCTCCAAGATAAGCTGGGTTCCACGAGTCCCCCGCCCAAAGTGACTCCTGTCACACAGCCTGTTTACAGTCTTTTGCAAAATGTACCCTGTGCTGCACATGTGAAGCTCAGTTTACATTTATGGCATAGTTCCAGTGTGCCTGGATGAATGACTCCTGCCCATGAGCCTGAAGAAGCCAGGGAGAAGATGCTGGTGCTGTCAGACCGTTGAAACATAGGTAAGTATTTTGTTGCTCTTTAACTGCCTTAGCCAGTGAGGACAGGGGAATGGCAGTTGGTGGTTAATATCAATAAAGTCAAGACAAGTCAGTATACTTGTAAAGTGCTACGCAAACTGTTGGCGCTATATAAATCCGGTATAATATTAATAATATACCAAAAATAAGTCTCATGCTTTGTTCTCATATTGTGTTGTTTTTTTCAGATTTTTGCTTGTAATGCTTTCAAATGCTGTTTTCCCTTAGTAGAAATGCACTCTCTTTCCTTGCACTCCATTGCTCAGTCTATACAGAGAATTGGTTTGTAAGAATTTTGAAGTTTGCAATCATATTTAGACATGATGTTGCACAACCCCTGTAACAGGAGAGTGGAGGGAACACTGTGAAAATGGAGGTTGTTAGTACAATGTCCATTTGACTGCATATATAGTTATGTCACTTTAGTTGGGTTCACATCTAAGTAAGTGTAGCGCTACCCCCGAAGGAGCCGCTGGTTAATTTGGGATCCACTCTCTTTTAGCTTAACTCACCCCTGTTTAACTGGCTTGAACCCTCCCTTGACACATCATAAACCTGTGAAGTGAGATATTGTGACCTCTGCTAGGCTGGTGTCACAATAACAGGCACACAATATGTAAATGATAATATGGCTATGAATTACCTAGTGTTATAGATGGTCCTTCCAGATGAGAAAAATACACTCCACACAGTGAATATATTTAGATATGAGAAGGTAAGTTTACTGTATTTAAACTTGAGGAAGATAGCATAGAGTTTAACACAAAACACAACTGGTCAGTAGCAAGTTAGTCTGATTAGCAAGAGCCCTTACAAAGATTAGACTTGTAATATAAAGAAACAGTTATTAACCTAAGAATGGTACCATTCACTTGGATTAAACAAACAGTCTATGCTCATGAGCGCCCCTAGTGGGCAGTTCTGCGGAACAGTTAATGTTCACAATGCGGTCGGTTGGTGCACGTTAGAATTTGTAATCCACAGAGGGCAAATGATCAATGCAAGTTGATTAGGCAAAGTATCCTGAACAGCATGTTAGTGTGTTGATCACCGTCCGGTGTCAATCACTTTGGTGTAAATACTGCAATTCCTGCAGGCCCCTCAAGTCTGGACTGAGAGCCTAAAGGAGGTGAAGGGCCTGTGTGGTGGTACTGAAAAGTCTGTCTAAGAGGAGACTTTAGTTGTTGAGCATGTGCTCCCTCACCCGACAGGCCGATGACAAAACACTGCTTCACCGCACAAAGGGTTCCGGACGAAGGTGTCCCACTGTTCCGGTTGTCAGCTGGGCTGCCTCTTTGAACTCCGGATACGCGGGCTGGATACTGGAGGTCTCTCGTCAAACTTAGGCCTTGGCTTCTGGGCTAACCACACGGCTGTCTCTGTCAGCAGCTCCGCAGAGGAGAAGAGGCTGGATCCGAGAGAGCGAAAAAGCGTGCTCCCCCCCCTTATGTAACCTCCCCCACAAGTCTGTGCGGAGGCATCACATGTTCCAACAGGGCAAGGCATTGTGGGAAATGTAGTCCGTTTCTCCTAAGAGTCAATGGAATCCATATCTCCTGCTACTTGCAATCCCACAATGCATAACTTTGCCAACGGTATCTTACATATTTACAAAGTATGCATAGAGTCCCAGCGGGATGGCCTGTCATTAGACTCAGACAGGGTGACCCCGCTACATAAGGTTGAAAAAAGACCACCTTGTTCAATAGAAAAAAAGAAACAAATAATAAAACCTCCATGTATACAATTCCCAATGTTAATCCAGAGATAGGCAAAAAAAGGGGCAATAAAGTCCTTACTGACACCCTAGGCAGCTATTAGATATTCATGGATCAACTAGCCCTATGTTATTACCTATAAATGGTATTATCTAGTTATATTTTGTGCATTTAATAATGCACCCAGATCTTTTTCTGTTTCAATGGCTTTTTATTATTCTGAAAAGAGCAAAGAGTAAATGATCACATGGCAGAGTAGCAAACAATCCTCACATGCTCTGTACATGTAACAAAATGGTTACATAAATGGGGGGGGGGGGGGGGGCTGGGGCAAAAGAAGATCTTGCCAATCAAATTAGGTCTTGCACCTGGGCACAAATACATGTAATCAGAGAAAACAAGCATTGAACTATAGACTAAATATGAAACAAAAAGAACATCACAAACACCAGATGACCACCAAGAAAATCTGAATATATATATAAAAAAATAAAACATAAGGATCTTGGTGTTGAGCTTCCGTTTCACTAACGAAATGTCTATAACAGGGCTTTTCCACGCTGTCACTATAGCGATTTTGGCCGCTAGGAACATGAAGAAAATAAAGGTCTGGGTATGTCTCAGGACATTTTCAACGGGCTTAATTAGTAGGGTGATACTTGCATCTTTAGTGATATTAACCATTGTGACTGAAAAAATAACTGAGTTAACCCTCATTCAGGGGCGGACTGACCATTGAGGCATTCGGGCACTGCCCAAGGGCCCCATGCCACTAGGGGGGCCCCATCAGGGTTGTCAGGCTCAGTAAAACCAGGGACAGTATGTAAAAATCTGTGTTTTTTTTTACATTTGTCCCTGATATGTCTGAAACCGACATGCTTTTGATGTGAAAATCAAGAGATTTTAGCTGCCCTGCCTCTGCACTACCTCCTGGCATGGTGGCCATCTGTAAGCCCTGGGCCCCATAATCTTCTATTGCCCGGGGGCCCCATGAGTTGTCAGTCCGCCCCTGCCCTCATTCCAAAAGCAACGAACCTTAGGGCACGTCCAACACACAAGCATCGGTGTGCCTATCTGGCCATATACCCAGATCTTTTTTTTTTAAATCTTCTGAGCTGACCAGAACTAGTTGCTGAGGGAATCTATTCCTCATTTTTTAGCTTTCCCCATTTGAATCTATCATATAATTATGTGGAAAGAGCTGTGTTGCGTTGCTTGATAGATTTATTGGAGCAAAATGTTGATTCCATAAATTTAAAGCGTGTTCAACTCAAAAATGGAACTTCCGCTGTCCTGTTTCCTCCCCCCCCCCCCCCCCGGTGTTACATTTGGCACCTTTCAGGAGGCAGCAGATACCTGTCTAATACAGGCATTTGCTCCCACTTCTGGCAAAAGATCGCCGTAGTATCCGGGGCGATCTACGTCATGTTCGGCTGTCCAATACAGGCATTTGCTCCCACTTCCAGCGAAAGATTGCTGCAGTATCCGTGGCGATCTATGCCATGTCCGGCTCCTCCTCTGTCACCCCGCTGTCTTCTGGGAGACGCACAGGTCCCAGATGACAGCAAGGACCACTCAGAACGTGCAGTGCGACTTGCAAATACGCAGTAGGGAACCAGGCTGTGAAGCCGCACCTGCACCCGGGAGCCGAGGGACAGATCGGCTTCGGGTGAGGACATTGCAGGTGCCCCGGACAGGTAAATGTTCTTAATTTAAAAGTCAGCAGCTGCAGTATTTGTAGCTGCTGACTTTTAATTATTATATTTTTTGGCGGAACTCCACTTTATTTGAAGGATAGGCTGGATTTCTTGCTTGGGTTGTCTAGGCTGGTTCTGATCCTAACATAAATATAAAGTAGATTACTGTGCCTTGCACATAATAAATAACCTTTGGGAATCTAAGTCTCGGGTTTCCAATGGGGACTTCTATATAGTCCAAACCATCCAGATGGGGCCAGGTTCCTGAGAATAACTGGAACATTTGGCCAATCATCTGTTGAAAAACTTTCTGTCTTGGTTTTATTATAGCAGGTCAGGCTTCTTGTTACCAGTGCACTGCAGCGTCTTCCAGTCTAGGAATATAGTTTATCCTCCAGCTGATGCCCTAAGTGGGTTCAGTTAACATAATGTTGACTAGATATTGATCAGACACACAGAAGAGATAGACTGACATTGAGTAATTACACAAGGAGATTTCAGATGGATGGCAGACAAGGGACATACAGAACCTTGCAAAAGTAATCAGACCTTCATAAAATATTCACACCCTATAGTAAAAACAGGTTTGTTAGGGAAATATTTCACCTGCTCATTAGCAGTACCCCTTCCCCAATCTCTGATCTCTAATGACATTTTATCTGCCCATGTTTAGCTTTCTCCTTTGATGCTGCCCCTTCACTGAAATTGCTGAATTAAATGTTTTTTTTTTTTTTTTAAATAGGGTTTTTATTAAGTATAAATCAAGTCTGTAAGGCACTCAATCCCAGGCCAAACAAGAGCATAGTATATAAAAATATTTTAATCAAATGTTTTTTTCTGTGTGAAAAATTATTTTAATCTATGCTGGGCCAGGTTAAAGGGGCATCAAAATGGTGGTCGTGATGGCCAGTTTAGGCTGCGGAGGGGATCCCTGAACTTGCCAGTGACATTGTGGAAGTTTAATAGCATATTTTGTATTTAATAGACTATTTGGAATTACTATGCTGTATATAATTCTAGACCGGAATGATGTTACAGGGAAATCCACAGAATACTTTATTCATTTAAAACCAATCCTCTGCAGAATCCCAGTCAGTCCACACTTTAAAGTGATATTAAGGGCAGACTTTTTTTCTTTTAAATAACAAACATGTCATACTTACCTGTTCTTGCAGTTGGTTTTGCACAGAGCAGCCTCCATCTTCCTCTTCTTGGGTCCCTGCCCGCGCTCTTGGCCCTTCCCTCCTGCCGAATGCACCAATAGAAAGCAGCTTACTATGGGAGAACCCAAGCAGGCTTACTCCCAAGTCGCTGCTCTGTGTGCCCATTCACCCCTGGAGCGTGGCTTGGCCCCTCCCACTCTCTACTCATTGGCTTACTGGGGGGGTAAAAAACTGAATGAAGGTAAAAAACCTTAAAGGGGTTGTAAAGGAAAACATTTTTTGTTCATAATAAGCATTCTTTACCTGCAGACATTCCTCTTTTCACTTCCTCATTGTTCGTTTTTGCTCAAAAGTTGCTCTATTTCTTCTCTGTTCTGTTCACTTCCTGCTTGTCTGATTGTTACTCACCACCGTGAAGGGACACGGTGGTCAGTGATGTGCTCGCCGCCTCCTGGGAACTACATCTGTGCGGCAGGACGCTCTCTAAGTGTTAGAGATTTCAAGGAGGTGTGAATTACTGGGTGTGCCGCAATCCATACTGGGAACTGTAGTAATTACATGAACGAGCACCGCAAACCAGGAAGTGAATGAGGGAACAGAAACTAGAACGCCGGAGGTTATATAGATGAAGGAATTTAATAGGTATTTACTATTTTTTTTTTAACATAATCATTACACAAATCTATCTGTCTACCTTGCAGACATTAATTTTAGGCAAAACATTTTTTTCCTTTACAACTGCTTTAAGGATGTACTGTCAGGACAGCTATCTCTGTTTTTCAGTATGGCATAAGATGAACCAGGCACAGAAGCTTTCAAATGCTCATGCATGTCAGTCCTCCACAATTTGGCAGCAGTGCTCGTGTAAAGTAGCCTTTTCCAATTATGGAGTGCAGAACTCCTACAAAGAAACAGTTAAATTGTATATAAGCATTCTCAGTTCAGAAAATCCATATAAAGCGCTCACATTGTGTATGCTTGGTATGCGCAGCACTTGATAAATTCCTTGCCTGGGTTGTGCTTCACCATATTGGAGAAGACAGGGGCCATATCAAAGAGTAATGACATGTACACACGAACACGATCCGAATATTGTACGAAAAATGTCGTCCGAGGAAGAATCGTCCGATAATCGGATCGTTAGTACAGGGCTGGACGAGCCGATCATTTTAGTTCATCCGATATTATTTTATCGGACATGCATGGAAATTTTCCTTGTACGATACCAGATCGTACGATTTTCATTTGTTCAGTACAGTTGGTCAGTACAGTTGTCGTCCGAAAATACAACACAAATACATTACAACACATGACATCACTTCCGATTTTTTTTCCTGACGTACGAGAATTTTTGTGACTTTAGTAACCTATTCAATTTCTACTTGCGACTAGTAAACGAAAAAAATCGGACAATCTGTCATCCGATTTTCGGATCGTGTGGACGTGGCATTAGACAAGGCCACATATCAGTTGGAAGCTATCACTATGATTTATTTCCTAAAGGTTGCAACCATTCTTATTGTTATTCGTGCTCTTGCATTCAAATAATAAAAAAAAAAGCTACATCTATTTTGAGTAAGGCAAAGGACAAACATGTGCAGTTATATGAATTAATTCTCAGGTTGTCTGCCGCCATGTCAGGGAGGACAAACACAGATCTGCTGATGTACTATATGCAGTATATTATAAATTATACCATTTGAAGATATAATACCGTTTGTGTAATCCTTAGAGCCGGTTCACACTGGGGCAACTCGTCAGGCGACTCAGCTGCCTGACAAGTTGCGCTCCACTCTAATCAATGGAACCTTTCTAATAGGATAGACTCAAGTCGCTCCGACTTAGAAAAAGGTTCTTGTACGACTTTGGGGGGGGAGCGACTTGGGGTGACTTGCATTGACTTCAATACAGAATCATCACCAACACATTACCAAAGGTTTATCCATAAGCAAGGTCAAAAATGTTTTAAGAAAAACTGACTCCTCCCCAAATAAGTCCAATTACAGACCCCTCCCCCCAAACAACATCACAAATTGTCACCCTCTAAGACATAAAATAAAGGTAGATTCCATTATTTTAGTTAAAACATTAAAACAAAATAAAAACTACTAGATTGCAAACTCTTATGCCGCGTACACACGGTCGTTTTTTTGCGATGAAAAAAAACGACGTTTTCTGTGAAGTAAAAAACGACGTTTTTGAAACGTCACTTTTCAAAGACAATTTTGCATACACACCATCGTTTTTTCACAAAAAGCAAGGTTACGTTCACCACTCTTTTCCATTGAAGCTCGCTTCATAACTAGCTTCTGGGCATGCGCGGGTTGAAAAACGTTGTTTTAAAAGACGTTTTTGCTACACACGGTGACTTTTTGTGAAACAAAAAACTACGTTTTGAAAAAGCATGTTGGAATTTTTTTTTGGTCGTTTTTTTTAAGACAAAAAACGACGTTTTGCCCACACACGATCAATTTAAATGACGTTTTAAAAAACGTCGTTTTTTTTTCATCGCAAAAACGACCGTGTGTACGCGGCATTAGGCCTTGTACACACGATCAGTCCAAACTGATGAAAACGGACTGAAGTTCAGTTTCATCGGTTTACAGACTGATGGTCTGATGGTCTGATGTGCGTACACACCATCAGTTCAAAAACCGATCGTGTCAGAACGCGGTGACGTAAAACACAACGACGTGCTGAAAAAAATGAAGTTCAATGCTTCCAAGCATGCGTCGACTTGATTCTGAGCATGCGCGGGTTTTGAACCGATGCTTTTGCATACTAACCATTGGTCAGGCGTCCATCAATCCGATTTTAAAGCAAGTTTTAAAACTTTGGACTGAAGGACAAAATACTGATGGGCCATACACACGGTCGGTTTGGACCGATGAAACTGAACTTCAGTCCGTATTCATCCGTTTGGATTGATCGTGTGTACAGGGCCTTAAACGTCTATAATTCTCCGATACATCCTACTATTTTGTTATCTCTTCGATCTTCTGTAGGCTTGCCCATATTGGTTTATAAATTCTAATGCTAGTGATCAATTTGATTGAATCTAGTGATAGTGATGATGCCTGCTGTGCCCTAGGCAACTACTTTGAATGACTAATGCCGCATACACACGACCGTTCTTCATGTCATTGAAAAAAAACATATTTTTCTCGATGTGAAGCCTGCCTTGCATACACACAATCGTGAAAAAAAAATGCTTGAGCAAAGCGTGGTGACGTACAACACTTACGAAGGCACTATAAACGTGAAGTTCCATTCGAATGGAGCCACCCTTTGGGTTGCTTATGCTAATTTCCCCATCTCATAACTTGCTTCTGAGCATGCATGTTTTTTTTGCCCCCTCGTTAAAGGGTACACACGACTCACTACCTGAAAAGCGACGAGAAAATATAGAGTGGGTTCAACATTTTTAACGGCCATTTTTCTCGTGACGAAAAATGCTCTGGAGCCTACACACGGCCGTTTTTCATGACCAATTTAAAAAAATTGCATTTTTCTCGTCATGAAAAACGGTCGTGTGAACGCGGCATAAAAGTTAACTCAGTATTGGATATGTGGTGCCTAAGCTGGAATCTCAAAAGCAATAGTTTTTGATAAGAATCATAATAATAATAAAAATAATAATAGTGTGTTTTGAGCTCAATTTAACTTCATATGTTTGTAATTAATGTTAAAAATAATAATGCAGGCGTATGTCACTTCAGATTTATGTATTGTATGTTAATGCAAGAGTCAATTTTAAGATTTATTATATGAAGAGTCAATTTTACTGATATTAGGTTTACCTGAAACCTGAAAATAGTGCAATTGCCACTATTCATTCAATAATTAAAAAAAATAATTGAACGTTAATATGTAATGTAAATGTGTGAGAGTACAGTGCTGTAAACATCTGAGAAATCCCCATAACGTAGCATTTTCGCTAGTGAAGTGTCACTGCATTAATTAATTCTGCCGCCATAGCTCTTACTGGTAATTAAAAGCTGTTGGAGACTCTCCATCCTGTTAAAACACCTATTTCCTACTAACACATTTCAAACTGTTATCTCTCTCCCTCTTTCCAATTTTTGATATTCAACCCTTCAGGGCTACTAACACATTAGGTAGGATTTTAACCTTTTACTAACAGAATAGATATTCATTACCCTGTTCCATATGTGCTTGGGAAATAGTGTCATTAAGATCATTGGTCTTTGTGAAGGCTGCTATAAAATGTCCACGCAGAGATGTTCCATGTAAGCATCTATATGCTGACCAGCAGGCAATACATACAGTGAGGGAAAAAAGTATTTGATCCCCTGCTGATTTTTTATGTTTGTCCACGGACAAAAAAAATGATCAGTCTATACTTTTAATGGTCGGTTTATTTTAACAGTGAGAGACAGAACAACAACAAAAATATCCAGAAAAACGTATTTCAAAAAAGTTATAAATTGTTTTGCATTTTAATGCATGAAATAAGTATTAACCCTATTACAAAACATGACTTAGTACTTGGCAATCACAGAGGTCAGACGTTTCTTTTTCTTGGTCACCAGGTTTGCACACATCTCAGGAGTGATTTTGTCCCACTCCTCTTTGTAGATCTTCACCAAGTCATTAAGGTTTCAAGGCTTATGTTTGGCAACTCACACTTTCAGCTCCCTCCACATATTTTCTATGGGATTAAGGACTGGAGACTGGCTAGGCAACCCCAGGACCTTAATGTGCTTCTTCTTGAGCCACTCCTTTGTTGCCTTTGCCTTGTGTTTTGGGTCATTGTCATGCTGGAATACCCATCCACCACCCATTTTCAATGTCCTAGCTGAGGGGAGAAGGTTCTCACCCAAGATTTGATAGTACATAGCCCCGTCCATCGTCCCTTTGATGCAGTGAAGTTGTTCTTTCCCCTTAGCAGAAGAACACCCCAAGGCATAATGTTTCCACCTCCATGTTTGACAGTGTGGATGATGTTTTTTGGGGCCATAGCCAGCGTTCCTCCTCCTCCAAACACGATGAGTTGACTTAATGCCAGAAAGCTCGATTCTGGTCTCATCTAACCACAACACTTTTATACAGTTCTCCTTTTAAGCATTAAGATGTTCATTAGCAAACTTCAGAAGGGGCTGTACATGTGATTTCTTGAGCAGGGGGACCTTGCGGGCACTGCAGGATTTCAGTCCTTCAAGGCATAGCTTGTTACCATAGATGTCCACTGTCTGTAAGCCAAAATGTTTTTTTCCACCTTCTCTGAGCTCAGACCTGGTCCAGGTCTGCAGCTTGTGACTGGACAGTGAAAAGAGAATTAGCAAGGTGATGAGCTTATCTGTTATGCCGTGTACACACGACCGTTTTTCATGTCATGGAAAAAACAAAGGGCCAGATTCAGATACACTTAATATTGCACTGCGTAATCGAAATACTCTACGCTGCCGTATTTTACCAGGCTCTACACCGAATTCTGGTAGATTTTTGCCCGTACGCTACGGCGGCGTAGTCTATTTTTCGCTGCGTAATCGAAATACGCAATTAGGGGGCGTAAAGCATTTAAATTAAGCGCGTCCCCGTGGCGATCGAACTGCGCATGCTCCGTTCAGAAATTTCCCGCCGTGCATTGCGTGAAATCACGTCGTTACGTCATTTGTTGTTTGAGTAGCGTCGTTTAAGAACATTCCTATTCCCGGACGACTTACGTAAAAAATAATAACAGACGTCGGAAAACGTAGAAATTCGACGCGGGAACGACGGCCATACTTAACATGGGCTGTCTAATATTAGAGCAGCAAAAAGCTGGTATAGTGTTACGCAAAAAAAGGATGACTAAAGGTGCCGTAAGAGATTGCGAATGAAGATCGTAATTTCGGGGATCGCCGGCAAAAGCTCATTTGCATACCCCGACGCGGAAAACGACGGGAAGTCCACCCAGTGGCCGCAATTTTATTGCAGCTTAGATCCGAAGGCGTACGAACACGTAATCCAGTCGAATTGAAGCCCGCAGCCGTCTATTCATGGTTTGAGGTTTCCGACTAGCTAAAAAACGCGCGTAATTTGAAATGACTCCAGTCTAACACCAGTTAGACAGGAGTAAGGGCTCTGTGAATCTGGCCCAAAGTTTTTTTCGACGTGATACCTCTCAAGCCTGCCCTGAATACACACAATTGTGATAAAAAATGCTCTAGCAAAGCGCGGTGACAGTGACGTACAACACGTACGACGGCACTGTAAAGGGGAAGTTCCATTCGTATAGTGCCATCCTTTGGGCTGATTATGCAAATTTTCCTTCTCATAACTTGTGAGCACGCGCTTTTTTTCCCGTCGTTAAAGCGTACACACAACCGTTTTCACGACGTGAAAAACAAAGAGAAAAAATGGAGCAGGTTCTAAATTTTTATTGCCCATTTTTCGTGTCGAAAAAAATGCTCTGGAGCCCACACACAATCGTTTTTAATGACCAATTAAAAAAATTGCATTTTTCTCATCATAAAAAACGGTCGTGTGTACACGGCATTAGTCTTTTTTCTCTATCAGCATGCTTCTTGTCAGCACATGAAATAATTGGTTCCTTATATTGCTTCTTCCTCTCATATTTCAGCCCTGCTTCAAGTTCAGGTATTTACACTGTTTGCATTTAAAAACACATTACATGTTTGTTTTTTTGTGATTACAGAGCTGCATTCATTTGTGTCTTTTATATCTGCCTAAAGTACATCTTTAAGAATCGGTCCATTTTGAATGATTAAAAAAGAATTGGGTGGAGGTACACTCTTTACAGTGACGATAGATAGAATATAGCTATCAGTTTACACAGAAGTGGATTATAATATAGTCATGCAGATTGGCATTACAAAGGGCCAAACATATGGTCTGTATGTTCTTTCAGAGATATATTCCTGAAACATATCATGCAAATATGTAGAAAATAAACACTTGGAATGATGTCAATAGCACAATTCCATTTAGATGCAAATTGATCTCTTCATAATGCCTGCATATACAATGAATGCAGCATTGGCAGACAAATATAATTAAATTTTCACAGTAAATACCTATTTATTCATGAAAATGCTGAGATAGGTACAGAGCATGCAAAACAAGACAAGTGATATGCACAGGACCCCCAAGGACTGTCCATGTAATCAGAGCCCCTTGGCAATGTTACACAATGCTTAGTACCTGTCTGACTGCATGTTTGATTCTAATAGGAATCTAACGGTGAGAAATTCGACCTCTTAAAGCGGAGGTCCGGCGTTACATTTTTTTTTTAAGTCAGCAGCAACAAACACTGTAGCTGCTGACTTTTAATAAGAACGCTTACCTGTCCAGGGTGCCTGCGATGACTGCAGACAAAGCTGAGCAATCGCTCAGGTCTCGGCTTCCCAAAAGACACTGCTCCCCATTTCCCAGGAGGCAACGTGAGAAGGAGAAGAAAGAAAACCGCCCGTGGATGAGGAAGTGGCAGATTGGGACAATCAGCCTTGTAACAGCCATTTCCGGTAAGTATAAAAAAAAATCCTATTTTTTTTGTAGCCTTTTTTTTAGGGTGGACCTCCGCTTTAATCTAGATTATTACTTTCATTGTGAAGTTTCATTCAGAGATAAACTTCCTTCCCACACTCTGCCAATGACATTTTCTCAAGTGATCAAAAAAACGTATGGCTTTCCCAAGTGTTGAAGAAAGTTGACACGATATTTGCCCTAAAAAAACGATGGATTTCACTTTAGGTAACCAAAGTCCTTTAACAGTGCATAGAGTGGAGATATTATAGCTGTCTATTTCATGTGTCATATGTATATGTTAGACAAAAGTAATAAAATAAGTAGTGGTACTTTATGACGTCATCACGTACAATGCAGAATCAGTAGTCCAATCATGGAGAGCTGATTGCCCACTCATATGTCAGTACAGCTTAACAAAGGACGATACACACATTTACATGCATTTGTTTACTCACTGCAACAAATGTGACAGATGTGAAATTCCCTATTGGGAGATTTAACCACTGTAGTAAACCGCAAGAAAAAAAAAAGAATCCTTCTCCCTGCAAACAAATTATGAAAGACTTACCTGAAAACAAAGCCCTTCAGTCTCACGCTGTCACCACTGACAGGGCTTCCATCTTTACCTGGTTTTCCTTCTGGGTTTGTGGGCAGCCGCCGTTTCATTGACCGAGCCACGTCACACAGCACCGATTTCTCTATGTCCATTGAGAGCACAGTGTGCATGCGCTGGTGACATCACCAGCGCTGCTAAAGTAAATATCTCCTAAACGGTGCATGTTTAGGAGTTATTTACTGTACCTACAAGTGGGCTTTATTTTAAGCTTACCACCTGTAAGTATAAATTAGAAAAAGGCCTTTATTACCACTTTAACCACTCGACAACTGGGCACTTAAACCCCCTTAATAACCAGACAAATTTTCAGCTTTCGGTGCTCTCACATTTTGAATAACAATTACTCATATAACTCATATTAGTCTCATAACACTGTGACTAAATAAAACTTTCGTCCTTTTTTTCACACAAATAGAGCTTTCTTTTGGTGGTAATTAATCACCATTGGGGTTTTTTTTTTTTTTTTTGCGCTATAAGAGAAAAAAGACTGAAAATTCTGTAAAAAAAAAAAGAATTTTTCTTGGTTTCTGTTATAAAATTTTGCAAATTAGTATTTTTTCTTCATAAATTTTGGCCAAAATTTATACTGCTACATATATTTGGTAAAAATAAGTACAAATTGGTGCATATTATTTGGTCTTTGTGAAAGTTAGAGTCCACAAGCTATGGTGCCAATATCTGAAAATTGATCACACCTGAAGTACTGATGGCCTATCTCATTTCTTGAGACCCTAACATGCCAGAAAATGACCCCCCAAATGACCCCTTTTTGGAAAGAAGACATTTCAAGGTATTTAGAAAGGGGCATTGTGAGTTTTTTTAAGTTTTTTTCTTTTCTTTTTTTTTTTCACTACATTTTCATATTAGTAGGTTATTTCTCACACACAGCATATGCATACTACAAGTTACACCCCAAAACACATTCTGCTATTACTCCCGAGTATGGAGATACCACATGTGTGAGACTTTTACACAGCGTGGTCACATACAGAGGCCCAACATGCAGGGAGCACCATTAGGCGTTCTGGAGCACCCAAGCCAATTCTGACATTTCTTTCCTACATGTAAAAATAATCATTTATTTGCTAGAAAATTACATGGAACCCCAAAACATTATATATATTTTTTTAGCAAAGACCGTAGAGAATACAATGGTGGTTGTTGCAACTTTTTTATCTCGCACTGTATTTGCGCAGCAATTTTTCTAACACGTTTTTTTTTACAAAAAAAAAACTGTTTTGTGCTAAAAAAAAACATTTATCAGTAAAGTTAGCCCAATGTTTTTGCATAATGTGAAAGATGAAGTTACACCGAGTAAATAGATACCCAACATGTCACCCTTCAAAATTGCACACACTCGTGCAATGGCGCCAAACTTTGCTACTTAAAAATCCCCATAGGCGACGCTTTAAATATTTTTACTGGTTATATGTTTTTAGTTACAGAGAAGGTCTAGGGCCAAAAGTATTGCTCTAGCTCTAACCATCACAGAGATACCTCACATGTGTATTTTGGACACCGTTTTCATATGTGGGCGGGATTGCGTATGCGTTCGTTTCTGCATGTGAGCACACGGGGACAGGGGTGCTTTAAAACAAATATATATTTTATTGTTCATTTTATTTGATTTATTTTAGTTTGACTTGTTTTTCCGCAAAAAATAAAACATTTTGATCACTTTTATTCCAATTACGAGGAATGTAAACATCCCTTGTAATAGGAATATGGCATGACAGGTCCTCTTTACAGTGAAATGTGGGGTCAATAAGACCTCACATCTCACCTCTAGGCTGGGAAGCCTGAAATAAAAAATAAAAAAACAATCCTGGCTTCGATCGTTGTATTGAGTCAGTAGAAGCAGGAGGGGGGCATATTGCAGAGTATTGCGGGTTATTGCAGAGTATTTCAGGGTCTTGCAGATTATTGTGGGGTATTGCAGAGTATTGCGGGGTATTGCAGAGTATTGTGGGGTATGAAACCCAGACTCAAATCAATGTTCTCCTAATGAGATAATGGGCTACAAGTAGTTAAATCTCTCAGTACAAAGTGATTTAATTGTCAATGCAGCCCAAGCCTTGGTGTTTACAAAGTCCTTGTACTGGTCTCTGCACTCATCTGAATGGGCTGCCAACGCACCAAATGGGATTTAAAAATGGTCCCACTATCTGACATTCTGGGATGTGGTTAGGCCCTCTCTGTCCTCACATACAACTTGCCTGGACTGCTTGGACATTATACACTATTATATCAGAGAGCCTGTGACTGGAGCTATGGCAAAGCGAGGGGGCTCCCATATGAAGGATACTTTTTCTGTTGCCCAAACGTGGACTTTAGGTGTCCCCTGCACTATGTAGTTTGTACATTACATACTTCTGACTAGGGATGAGCTTCGAGTTCGAGTCGAACCCATGTTCGACTCGAACATTGCCTGTTCGCCTGTTCGGCGAACAATGAACAATTAGGGGTGTTCGCGGCAAATTCGAAAAGCCGCGGAACACCCTGTTAAAGTCTATGGGAGAAATCTAAAGTGCTAATTTTAAAGGCTAATATGCAAGTTATTGTCCTAAAAAGTGTTTGGGGACCTGGGTCCTGTCCCAGGGGACATGTATCAATGCAAAAATAAGTTTTAAAAACGGCTGTTTTTTCGGGAGCAGTGAATTTAATAATGCTAAAAGTGAAACAATAAAAGTGTAATATTACTTTAAATTTCATACCTAGGGGGGGGTGTAAAGTCAGCATGTAAAAAAGCGCATGTTTCCCGTACATAACAACAAGAACCTGGGGAATCCCAGGGAATAACCAAGCCTACACCGAAGTGTCAACATTGCGTTAAAAACAGGGGTTTTGTCCGCACGCATTTGCAAACGCATGCGTGAGCCAAAGCCGCGCCAAGGCATAATTCTGTGGTCCTAACACTAACAGTGAGTGTCTCAAATGGAGGCACATGCATAATGGATAGATAGGGGCAGGTGGACTGAGCCACCCCTCCTTAAGGTACAGAAGCACACCAAGCACCCAGATATAGCACAATGGCTGCAATGGTGCTGTGGACCAAAATAAACACCACAGGAAACAAAACGTCCACCGCCCCATGGCTGGCAATACAGAGATGATTCATTCCCCCCAAATTCCATTGCGTTAAAAACAGGGGTTCCGCAGCATTGCAAACGCATGCGTCACAGGTCTGATATGGATATGCATAAGGGGAACCCCCCTCCTTAAAGGTACAGAAGCACACCAAGCACCCAGCATATAGCAAATGGCTAAAACTGCTAAAAAAAACACCACAGGTGACAAAACGTATCCACCGCCCCCATCTATGGGGCAATCACAGTAAGTAGCAAGAAGGCTAAAGCACCCGTAAAGAACTGTCCCTGCAAAGTCATTCTGAAAGAAAAAAAAATAAAACCGCTTTGCGGCTAGACCCTTCAGGTCTGGTGAGAATTTTAAGGGGAACACCACCCCGAATTTAAAAAAAATTTAAAAAAATGGAGTTCCCCCAAAATCCACACCAGACCCTTATCCGAGCGCGTTAACCTGGCCGGCTTCAGAAAAAAGGGGGGGGGGGCAGAGTGCGCCCCCCCTCTCCTGAACCACACCAGGCCACATGCCCTCAACCTGGGGAGGATGTCCCCATGTTGATGAGGACAAGGGCCTCACCCCCACAACCCTGGCCGGTGGTTGTGGGGGTCTGCGGGCGGGGGGATTATCAGAATCTGGAAGACCTCATTAACAAAGGGGACCCCCAGATCCTGCCCCCCCCTATGTAAATAGGTAATGTCTGTGTGTGTTTTTTCTTAACTATTTACACTTCCTTTGTGAAATGGTAGGGGTAAAGTGTACCCCATTACCAATTCACATAGGGGGGGGGGCAGGATCTGACACTTGTTTTTTGACAATTTTATTGACCATATAAAAACACATTAGGCTCCATGCACAATGAAGCTGATAAAAGCTATAAAAAAAATGTCAGTAGCTTTGCAGGGAGCCTTGCTGACGCCAGCGTTTTTGAGCGATTTTGGGCAGTTTTTAGCTTTTTTCACGCCAAAAAACTGCACTTTGGATGCAAATTTCAGGCGTTCAGAAAAAAGCCAATACACTCCAAAGCTCACTGAAAAACGCCCAGGTGTGCATGGGCACATAGGCTAACATAGAGTTCAGTTTATGGGCTTAAAAAAAAAAAAGCCAAAACGCCAATAGACTGCAGTTTATCAGCTTCAGTGTGCATGGACCTTATACAAATAGTTGAAACTGGCAAGTCGTACATCACAGTTATGTATCACACTGCAATATTTACAAAAAGTGTTTTTTCCTGCACTTGTCATCTGAAAAATCTTTAACAAATTCGTCAAACTGTATCATCGTTAGGACACTACTCTCGACACCCAGTAGGCACAGAGAAATTTGGATATGTTGGTCCCCCAGATCGGGGCTATCAGGGGGTATGCAATGGCAGGGTGCTCTCTGCCTGTAGATAATTGGTTTATTCCTTAAAGCGGAGTTCCACCCAAATTCGGAACTTCCGCTAATCCCACTCCTCACCCCCTTACATGCCACATTTGGCATGTAATTTTTTTTGGGGGGGGGGAGTGGGGGCTTCAGGAGGAGTGGGACTTCCTGTCCCACTTCCTGCTTCCGCCGAGGGGCTGGTTAGGCGAATAAGCTTAATCACCTACAGCAGCCCCTCCCTGTAGGCGATTGCCTAGGACACTGACAGGTCCCATGCGATCGCCTGTCCAATGAGCGGCGGGCCGCGCCGCTCGCGCATGCGCAGTGCCGCTTGGCATTAGCGCAGCGGGTGCCCGGCCGTGAAGCCGAAGGCTGTCACGGTCGGGTGCCCACACTTTTTGTAGCTGCTGACTTTTAATAAACACTAAATGTGGCTGGAACTCCCCTTTAAACTGATCTCAATATCTCAATATCAATATCTCAATGTGTCATGTAAATGATCTTTGGTCCGTCTCTCAAGAAGTGTTCATTGTGTGAATTTCTATTGTTTAGCAGGTGAGAAGTTCTTACCTCAAAATCACCTGTCTGGGCAAATAACCAGTAATTAACTCATGTGGATCCTATCGGAGACAGCCGTCTGTCTCCTAAAAGAGGTCTATTGAAGGGGGGGCTCGTTAGTAACACATTGTATGATGTGCCGAGTAACTGAGCTGGGACGTGTAGCTCTGTGTGTAAACACAGAGCTCCACATCCCTGTCAGGGAGAGAGGAGACCGATTGTGTCCCTTGTACATAGGGACACAATCGGTCACCTCCCCCAGTCACCCCCCCTCCCCCCACAGTTAGAACACACCTACGATACACATTTAACCCCTTCCCCGCCCCTAGTGGTTAACCCCTTCCCTGCCAGTTACATTTATACAGTTATCAATGCATATTTATAGCATTGTTCACTGTATAAATGTAAATGGTCCCAAAAATGTGTCAAAAGTGTCCGATGTGTCCGCTATAATGTCCCAGTCCCGAAAAAAAATCGCAGATTGCCGCCATTCCTAGTAAAAAAATAAAATAAAAAAAAATCATAATTATGTCCTGTATTTTGTAGGCAATATAACTTTTGCGCAAACCAGTCACTATACGGTTAAGGCGATTTTATTTTTTACATTTTTTTACCAAAAATATCTAGAAGAATAGGTATCGGCCTAAACTGAGATAAAAAATGTTTTTTTTTTTTTTAAATGGGATATTTATTATAGCAAAAAGCAAAAAATATTGTGTCTTTTTTTTGCACGACCGCGCAATTGTCAGTTAAAGCGACGCAGTGCCGGAAGCTAAAATTTTGTCTGGGCAGGAAGGGGGTGTAGGTGCACAGTAGGCAAGTGGTTAAACGTGTGCAAGGAACACAGCTGCGGCATGTTTGTCGGCAAAGATGGGGTTAAAGCAGGTGGTGAGGAAGCATTCAAAAATAGCCCTAACTTAAATAAATAACATTAAACATCTGCGCAATTCATATATCTTTCCTGAATAATATAACTAATTTAATTTAACTTAAATGTAATTTAATTTAACTAATAAGTCTAAAATTAGATACTTGAATTGTGGAGTTTAATTTACATATAAAGGAAATTGCATACAGCTGGCATAATGAGTCCAAGATATAGATAAAATTGTTACTTCTACGTATGCTTCACAGTGGGAGAAGTGGAGAAGGCGCTAGCTGCATACAGTGCACTCTCACCAATACTGACCTCATACTGTAATGGAATTATTTTATACCACCATAACAACCCTGTATGTATTTCTTCTGAGCATTTAGCTATGTGCCCTTTATAGAGAAAGTAAATTCTCATTAACCATCTTACTATCCTATTTAGTAAAACAAATGTGGGTCGTTGGACTCAGCTTTTTGGCATGCCTTTTATAAACAGCATAGAAGAAAACAAACCCGGGCAGTGTGCATTCCCATTGAATGCTAATCATTAGACAGTACAGATCCCAGCCCAAATGCACAGAGCCAAAGGGATTAACTTATGAATAGAGTTGAGCGGACATCTGGATGTTCGGGTTCGGCGGGTTCGGGACCCGAACTTGACCCCGAACCCGAACGCCATTGAAGTCAATGGGGACCCGGACTTTTGACTACTAAAATGTCTCTAAAAGACAAAGGGAAAGGGCTAGAGGGCTGCAAATGGCAGCAAAATGTTGGTAAGAGCATGGCAAGTACTCTGTAAATAAATGTGGATAGGGAAATAACTTAAAATAACATAAAAAAATAAAATAATCTCGACAAGCAGGAACCTTCCCCTAAAGCAGTGGTCTCCAAACTGCGGCCCCCAAGGCCGGATGCGGACCTTTGCATGCCTTTATCCGGCCCTTGGAAATTCCTCCTACCAGAGCTTTTTTTCTCAAAAAATAGGTGTAGGAACTCAACCACGACCCGTTCAGATTTCACAAACAGTAGAAGGGTCTTAAAGGGGCATTAAATACCAGAATTGCATTACATACAGTGTGCAGAGTTCAGGGGGTTACAAAGCAGTCACTTGTAAACACAGAAACCAGACTTCTGTGTTCACAAGTGATTGTGGTGAGCGGGCACCAAAGGGTCTGAGCCAAAGGTGGTGGAACTGAGTTCCACCAAGTTCCCCCAGAAAAAAAGCCCTGCCTCCTACAGATATGAAGTGCTATTCCTCCCACTGACACCAATGATGGGACACTATTCCTCCCAATGATACCAATTATGGGACACTATTCCTCCCACTAATACCAATGGTGGGACACTATTCCCCCCACTGACACAAATGATGGGACACTATTCCTCCCACTGATACCAATGATGGGGCACTATTTCTTCCACTGACACAAATGATGGGACACTTTCTCCCACTGACACAAATGATGGGATACTTTTGCTCCTACTGACACAAATGATGGGACACTATTCCTCCCACTGACACAAATGATGGGACACTATTCCTCCCACTGTTACCAATGATGGGACACTATTCCCCCCACTGACACAAATGATGGGACACTATTCCTCCCACTGACACAAATGGTGGGACACTTTCTCCCACTGACACAAATGATTGGACACTTTCTCCCACTGACACAAATGATGGGACACTATTCCTCCCACTGACACAAATGATGGGACACTATTCCACTGACACAAATGATGGGACAGTATTCCTCCCACTGACACAAATGATGGGACACTTTCTCCCACTGACACACATGATGGGACACTATTCCTCCCACTGACACAAATGATGGGACACTATTCCACTGACACAAATGATGGGTCACTATTTCTCACACTGACACAATGATGGGGACACTATTTCTCACACTGATACCAATGATGGGGCACTATTTCTCCCACTGACACAAATGATGGACACTATTCCTCCCACTGATACCAATGATGGGACACTATTCCACCCACTGATACAAATGATGGGGAACTATTTCTCACACTGACACAAATGATGGGACACTATTTCTCCCACTGACACAAATGATGGGACACTATTCCTCCCACTAATACCAATGATGGGACACTATTCCTCCCACTGATACCAATGATGTGACACTATTCCTCCCACTGATACCAATGATGGGACACTATTTCCTCCCACTGATACACAATGATGGGGACACTATTCTCTCCACTGACACAATGATGGGACACTATTCCTCCCACTGACACAAATGATGTGGACACTATTTCTCCCACTGACACAAATGATGGGACACTATTCCTCCCAGATACCAATGATGGGACACTATTCCTCCCACTGATACCAATGATGGGGCACTATTCCTCCCACTGATACCAATGACGGGACACTATTCCTCCCACTGATACCAATGATAGGGCACTATTTCTCCCACTGACACAAATGATGGGACACTATTGCTCCCACTGATACCAATGATGGACACTATTCCTTCCTCCCACTGATACCTATGATGGGGCACGATTTCTCCCACTGGCACAAATGATGGGACACTATTCCTGCCAATGATGGGACACTATTCTGGTGCAATTAGATTTGTGAAGTAGGACTGAACTCCTAACTAAATCTCTGCCCTATAAACAATCAGGAACCTTTCCCTACAGTAGTGTCAGGGATCTGCCGCTGGTTCCCGGCGCGCGCATATCCCAGTACCAGCCCAGCAACACCAGCTGCCTTTATCTGTGCGCCGGAGCACGCCTGGCGCGCACGTGCACGACGGGTGCGCATGGCGGGGGCACGCTTGTTCACGTTAGCGCCCGATTGGCGCCAATTTGTGCTTTAAAAGCCAGCAGGCTACAGCAGCTCCTTGCTGTCTGATCTGCAGCGTATGTGTGATTTAACCTGTTATCCTGTTGAACCTGTTCCTGTAACCGACCCGTCTGACCAC
>CM056049.1:431517268-431535145 GCA_029574335.1 Rana kukunoris
AGGAAGGAATTTTTTTCCCTGTCGTGGCATATTGGCATAGCACGGCCAGGTATTTTTTGCCTTCCTCTGGACCAAGCCAGGATCGAGGATTAAGTTAATCCTTGAATATCCTCCCCTCCCTCCTCCCCCTGGTGTTTGGCGACTATAGTTAATCTGCAATATTCTGCAGAAACCATTGGGGATCTGAGGCAATTTGCCGCAATACTACCAGCCATCACTAAAAAAGTCCTAAGAACTGAGTGACTTTTGAGAATCGATCAACGATCGACTATCAAAAATATCAGCCATTTACCCCAGCCTAAGCACATATCAACACAAGATCGGCAGTAAAACACTGACTGGAAATCCATGACTTCATCCTACAATACGATCTAGACTGCCTCTTTATTACAGAGAGCTGGCTCACAGCCGACTGTAACACCATTCTAGGAGAATTGGTGCCAGAAAAGTATCGTATTATAACTGAAAACAGAATAGGCAAAGAGGAGGAGGACTGGTGGTGATCCATAAGACTCATCTTGCGATCACTAAACCAGTCCTTCAAAACCCTCTTCCATTCATGGAAACCCTTACCCTGCAACTACAAACAAACTCCCAGGGGACCGTCCGGATTCTACTCTGCTATAGGCCACCTGACCCAAAATCGCAGCTTCTTCCATCATTGACGGACTTTATCTCCACCTATACCCTTAACAGCAAACACCTTTTGCTGCTCGGGGACTTCAACCTCTGGGCCAATTCCCTGCAAGACCCCGTTGCCGACGCCTGCATTGATCACTTTGAAGAATTAGGGCTACAACAACTAGTATGTGGGCCCACACATGCTTCAGGTCACACACTCGATCTTATTTTCAGACAAGATCTGGAAATAAAAATCTTGGAAAATGAACCATTGCCATGGACAGATCACCATGCGATTAAATTCATTATTTCTGATTTCCCACCCTCAACTAAAACATCTAATCCAGTGACAACACACTGGACTAGATGTCAGAAAAAGCTCCACTCGGAACTCTTCAAAGCCACGTTAAGGAAAAAAATAAATACAATTCAGCCGCATCAAACGGCTGAAGAAACACTGGATACCATAAACATAGCCCTATTACAGTCAGCCGGCTTAATAGCGCCGAAACGCAAAACTCGCATTCGAAAAAATAACTCTAGCTGGTTCAACAACCAACTGGCGTTACTGAAGCAAGAGCGCAGAAGGGCGGAAGCTGCCTGGAAAAGAAGCCCTTCAGATGAGAACCTCATCGTCTACAAAGCAACAACAAAGAAATACCACAAAGAAATCTTCAAAGCCAAGAAAAACTATTTTTCTGAGGCCATCAACAGCGCCCTTAATCGCCCACATGAAGTCTTTAAGCTGGTCACTCAGACCATGAATCCAGGATGTCTTGAAGCCCCCAATTCGGACTCACAAGAATTCTGCAATGAACTGTCGGATTACTTCATTAATAAAATCGAGGGAATCCGACAAAGCATTCAGCAAAATAATTCCCCCCTCAACCCTCCCCGTAATTATTTACACAACACCTGCAGTAATTCACCACAACCAGGTAAGTTCAGGCTGGAACCTATCTCTATCCATGCCACTAAAAATATCTTCGGTACTTTGCGTAATAGCACTGCGCCTAATGATATCATCCCCACTAAACTGCTGAAGGAATGCGCCGACATCCTGGCGCCTCCTATCACGCAGCTTATCAACCAATCTTTCAGGGAGGGCATAGTGCCCTCCCAGTTGAAGGAGGGTATAATTCGACCCATCTTGAAGAAACCCACCCTGGACCCCAAAGACCCACTCCACCGTCATCCAATAACAGGACTAAATGTACTCTCGAAGGTAATGGAAAAAGTAGTGGTACAACAGCTGCAACAGCAGCTAGATACCCACAACCTACTTGATCCATTTCAGTCAGGATTCCGGCCTGGACACGGGACGGAAACTGCATTGCTCAAAATATGGGACGACGCTCTCGAGGCCGCAGACGAAGGAGAATCTTGTCTTCGGGTTCTGTTGGACCTAAGCGCAGCCTTCGAAACTGTAGACCACAAGCTTTTATTGACTCGGCTAGCTGAATTAGCCAGAGTCGCAGAAGGCGATTTATCTTGGTTCTCCTCTTTTTTGGAAAACCGATCGCAAACAGTGAAGTTAGGACCTTTCACTTCTGAGAAACGCACATTATCATGCGGAGTCCCTCAAGGATCCCCCCTGTCGCCGGTGTTATTCTCTTTGATAGAGGACTGGATGACAAAGAGTTATTTTAAACTCAACGGAGCAAAAACAGAACTTCTCCTGTTTCACGCCAAGCACATGAATCAACCTGCAACAACTTGGACCCCCCCACCCATTCTGGACAAAATCATCACCCCTAGCGCCAAAGTCAAAAGTCTTGGGGTCATATTCGACTCCTACATGACAATGGACACACAAATAGGGTCAGTAGTCAGCGGATCTCACCATCTGCTATGCCTACTACGCAGACTTACTCCTTTTATTCCCAAGGAAGACATAGCGGTCGTTATGGGAGCAATTGTAAACTCAAGATTGGACTATGCAAATGCCCTCTACCTTGGACTCCCCAAGTACCAAATCGCTCGTCTACAAGTCGTTCAAAATACGGCCGCTAGACTTGTGACTGGGAAAAAACTTCGGGAATCAATCTCACCTTCACTGAGAACCCTTCACTGGTTACCAGTAAAAGACAGAATCACTTTTAAAGCACTCTGTCTAACGCATAGATGTATCCATGGGAATGCTCCCCATTATCTATGCGGAAAAAAAAAAAGCTCATAATCCCAATCGCGTTCTGCGATCCACCAATCAAAATCTTCTCCAGATACCGAAAGCCAACTACAAGTCCAAAGGAGAAAGGAGATTCGCGGTCCAAGGTCCCAGACTATGGAACGCTTTACCAACCAGCATTCGGTTGGAGGAGAACCACTTAGCGCTCAGGAGAAAGATCAAGACTCATCTCTTTTGATACCAAAGGAGACAGGAACAACAAGCGCCCAGAGGTGATTAAGTTTGCATGTGCTGCGCTATATAAGTTTTCATTCATTCATTCATCCACTTCCAATCCCTGGGACAAGTGCTCATCTTCATTCATTCATGGGCCATGCAAATTATGACCAGCAGTCCATACAATCCCTGGGACAAGTGCTCATCTGCCAAGGGAGACACTCTAGGAAGGTACCAAATGCCAGGACAGGAAGCGAAAAGGACTATACAAGTTCTGATGGCAACACTGGGCCATGCAAATTATGACCAGCAGTCCATACAGAATCAAAGAAACAGCTATGACAGTACAACCAACAAAAACAGAAGAAAATTGCTGAATGTGTGTCGCAGTCCGGGCCTCTACATCCTCAACGGCCGTGCCAAGGGAGACACTCTAGGAAGGTACACATTTAGCTCCCATGTAGACAGCAGTGTAGTAGACTATGCCATCACAGATATGAACCCCACACTCATCAATGGTTTTACAGTCACCCCACAAACACACATATCAGACCACAACCAACTACTGCGTGATAGGCGGATGAACACAGTGCCTCATGGGAAGCTGAATGTTCTATCACGGAACAGAAGACGCGTCGGAGGCGCGGCTTTTGAAAAATCCTACAGCCGCCATTTTTTCGCCCCATCCCAACCTGCCCGCAACAGGGAAAGGGTACCGCGCTGCATGCGCTGCAAAGTAGGAGTATGACACTGTCTTGTCAGTGGGCCGCAAAATCTTGGTCTGCGGGCCCACTGGCCCGCGGGCCAGTTTGAGACCCCTGATTTAAATGGTCCAAACAGTCTACCACAAAATACAGAGAGGTAACTGACAGACCCGACAATAAAAAAAACTGCTTCAAACACCCCTCCCCCCCAAGTGACACCTTTTTAGAAAGTAGACACCACAAGGTATTTACTGAGAGGTAAGCCGAGTCCATGGAATTTTTGGGAAAATGACAAACAAAAATTCTCACTTTAATGAAATATTTCTCACACACGCCATAAGTATACATGGAATTACACCCCAACCCACATTCTCCTACTTCTCCCGAGTATGGAGATACTACATGTGAGAGACTTTTTGGGAGCCTAGCCGTGTACAGGAGCCCAAAACCAATGACCACCTTTAGGCTTTCAAAGGGTATCATTTCTTAATTGAATGCGTTCGTCAAACAGCCCCATCTCACAAACCGAACACTTATTCCTAATTCCGACCTAATTGTGTATTCAATCCCCATCCTATTTGAAGGAAACATTGCTCCTCCTCTGTAAACATTTTCCGCAGCTTTATCAAATTAGCCACATGGTGTTCTTTGAAAACACTTCCAGTCCAATTTAAATGTGTCCCGAGCCTTTAGACCCCTTTCAAACCGAAGTGTTTTTCAGGCGCTAAAGGGCTAAAAATAGCGCCTGTAAAGCGCCTGAAAAACACCTCCGTGCAGTCCCACTGTGAAAGCCCGAGTGCAGTGCACTTGCCGGACGTTAGAAAAAGTCCGGCAAGCAGCATCTTTGGAACGGTTTAGGAGCGCTGTGTACACCGCCATGCCCATTGAAACAATCGGACACTGTAAATCGATTCAGCAGCGGCAGCAGAGACACAGCCACTGGGTCCTAATGTGATATCTCCGGGGGTGCGGGTGCATGTCCCTGAACTCACCCTGGGTGCATTTAGGGCGGCACCTACACAGATATCACATTAGGACACAGCAGCTGTCGATTTTGGAACTCTAGACTGATGATTCAGCGACAATCCGATCGCCTTATGGGATTAGGAAGGAATTTTTTCCCCTTTGGAGCCAATTTGACCAAGTGTTTTTTTTTGCCTTCCTCTGAATCATTGGAAGGTTAAGGGGTCTGAAAAAGTCCCTGCACCTCTTTGAATGCAAGTTTAGCCATACTGTATGGATGAACTCGCATTGCATGGACATTGCATGTGATCAGCACCGAATCAGCATGCAAATCACATCAACAAAAAAAAGAAGATAACATGTATGCCCACATGTAAGCGTGGGGGGTGCCAGGGGGTCCAATGCCCTGGGCTCAAAATTTAGAGGGGCGCAGTCACAAATGTGGAGAGGAGGGAGCACCAACAACAGATGGAACATAGAAACATATGCATAATGTCACCACTCCAGGCTTTACCAGTCATTTTCAAGCACGCTCTCCTCTTCCCTACAGCCCTACAGTGGATCATGTGACCAGATTGGAGCTAGCTGAAAATAGGTAAGTCCATGGGTCAGAGAGGTACAAATTACTTGCTTCGCCCCAGGCACTGACAACCCACACTATGCCACTGTTTGGCCGATAGCGGTGCAATATTAACCCCCGCTAGTGGGCGAAAAAGGGTTAATACTGCCCACAATGCGCCTCTGCAGAGGTGCATTGCTGGTGGTATTACCGCCGCGTCCCATTGTTTTCAAAGTATACACACTGCTCCTCTCACTGCTCCAAAGATGCTGCTTGCCAGAATTCTAAACCGAGATTTCATCTCCCATCGATGTTACATCTTTTGAGGAGAAAATTCATGTCTGTAGGCTGGGACGGACGCCGTGGGAAGGGGACAGAGGGACTACATCTCCCAGCAATCTCTGTCCGCATGGGGAACTACAACTTCCAGCATGCACTGTGTATGTAATGGGGCTTCAGCTCCCAGCCTGGAAATAGGTTTTACAGGACTATATGTCCCAGGATGATTTTTTTCTATAGATGTAGTACAGGTCCCAGCAATCTCTACATACCCCAGCCTGCTCCCCTTCCCCTCCTCAGGGGTAATTTCACCCCACACTCATCTCCCACCAAGGGTGGTGGGTCCCCTCCCCCCAGGATAAGGGTGGGCCGGTTGGGCCTGCGGGGGAGGGGTAAAGGGTGGTGGGAGATGAGTGGGGTGGTGGGACTGGGGGGGTGCAATCCCCCATGAGGAGGGGGAGGGGAGCAGGCTGGGATATGTAGAGATCACTGGGACCTGTAATATCTCCATAGAAAAATCATGCTGGGATATGTAGTCCCACAGCATCTTATTCCAGGCTGGAAGCTGAACCCCCACTACTTACACAGTGCATGCTGGGAGTTGTAGTTCCCCAGAGCCTGAACAGAGGAGGCAGATTACACAGACACGTAGTGACCTACCTGTAGTCTGGAATATGGCTCCTCCCTCTGGAGCTCTGTGTGGGGGATTGTGCCTCCTCCGCCGCTCTCCACCCACATCTTCACTCACTTACCACCGAGGGTGGGGCTCCAATTGCTCGCCCTCCACCCCACACAGGGCTGATCCAGGAAATATTCAATTGCCTCTCGGGTGATCAGGAAGGAATTTTTTCCCCAGCTGGAGCACATTTATCATGCTTTGCTGGGGTTTTTCACCTTCCTCTTGATCAACTGCCTCACAACCCAATACACCCACTCATCTACCACCAAGAGGGGACACTACCACCCTGGGTATGGAGTGAGTGTGGCCAGTGGAACTTCCCCCCAAGTTTCATCTGCCCTCACTCCCCCACGCCCAGCATACTGGTAATACCACCTGCCCTTATCTACCACCAAGTGGGTACGCTACCACCCTGGGTATGGAGTGAGTGTGGCCAGTGGAACTTCCCCCCCAAGTTCCATCTGTCCACACTCCCCCACGCCCAGCATAATGGTACTACCCCCTGGCCCCACCTATAGGCACTCATCTACCACCAAGAGGGTCCAGAGAAAATGGGGTGCCTTGCAGATAAGTTGGGCTACATGCCCAGGTAAAAACAGGACTATAATTTATTTACTAACACACTGGTCAACATACAATGACTGGCATGCACTGACCTACACTAACAGACGACGTCCAGATGTACATAAACTGACCGCTTCATGCTTTAGATAGATGCACACAGACAGACAACCAAATTAGGAGAGAATAGATCGCACACACAGATTATAGGATGAGGCCTACTACAAACATACACCCAACATTAGAAAAATGATGACTAGCATCCAGTAAGGTCGCTTAGTGTAGTTAGTGTAGGTCCTGCCCTAGAAGAGTCTACCTTGCCGTGGTGGGCAGGCTTGGAATCTCTTGGCCAACAGTGTGCCAGGAAACGGGCAAGTGGATCACTTCTGGCCAATTGATTTTACCAAAGGACTCTTGGTTTAATCAGAGTATATATAGTTGGAAAAGGAAAAAAATGTGTATAGGTCCAGGGCTGGACTGGGACAGAAATTTGGCCCTGGACTTCTTCCAGACCAGCCCACTTTAATTTTAAGTGTCCCCCTTGCATCAGAGTCCCGTTATACAAGCTGTACACTCACTACTTTACATTGTAGCAAAGTGTAATTTCTTTAGTGTTGTCACATGAAAAGATAGAATAAAATATTTACAAAAGTGTGAGGGTGTACTCACTTTTGTGAGATACTGTGTGTGTGAGAGTGTGTGTGTGTGAGAGAGTGTGTATATATGCACACACACATACACACACGCACACACACATACCCTTTGCAGAGAGAATACAGCAACTAATATATGAACTGTCTTACCTCTAGCTCCTTCTGCTGTGTATTTCTAATGCCACGTACACACGATCACTTTTTGTGACGAAAAAAAAACAACGTTTTAAAAAACTTAATTTAAAATGATCGTGTGTGGGCAAAACATTGTTTTTTGTCTTAGAAAAAAAACGACCAAAAAAATTCGAACATGCTTGAAACGCAACATCGTTTTTTAAAATGAAGTTTGAAAAACGTCGTTTTTTTCATGAGATAAAACATTGTTTTTTTTCATCACAAAAAGTGATCGTGTGTACACGGCATAAGAATTGGTACATTGTGTGCTTTACATGACTGTTGAGCTTCTTTATGCTTCTTAAAGTGGAAGTTCACCCTCTGACATCACATGGAGTGCAGCCATCCTACCGACAGAATGCCGGTGTTTTTTTTTTCTCAGCACATACCTCGTATGACGATTTTCACCCTCCGGCTCTCCCCCTGGACTGGGCATTCCCAAGCACTGCGTGTGAATGACAGGCTTCCATCCGGCGCATACTGTGTGTCACAGGTTGCCCGAAAAAACCCGAACGTCGGTGCGGCTCTATACAGCGCCTGCGCACCGATGTTCGGGTTCTGTCGGCAACCTGTGACGAGCAGTATGCGCCGGTCGGAAGCCTGTCAATTACAGGCAGTGCTTGGGAATGCCCAGCCCCGCTGGAGAGCAAAGGGGGGGGGGAAATCGTGATACGAGGTATGTGCTGAGAAAAAAAAAAAAACACTGGCATTCTGTCGGTAGGATGGCTGCACTACATGTGATGTCAGAATTTTTTTGAGGGTGAACTTCCACTTTAAGGAGATCTTGCTTTAAAGCTTTAAAAAACAAAAAAACAACACTGAATCACCAACATTGAGGAAATAAATACTACACCACAAAAATAAAGCCCAGATTTCACCAAAATATGGATAATAAAGCTGTGCACTCCACAAATAAGATTTTATTCTCCTCTCTTGTTGTCACCACTGCCGACCTAAGGCTCCATTCACATCTGAGCGACAAAACGCCGGTCGCCCGACGCTCTTGTCGCTCGAGATGTGAAATAACATTGCGGTCTATGGAGATGGTTCACATCTCCACGCCTGTCGCCTGAAAAAAAGTCCCGGACCCTTTTTTTCAGGCGACATTGGCGTTTGCTCATAGACCGCAATGTTAAAGAAAAAAAAAAAAGTTTAATCTACAGGCGGCAAGATAAGCCGCATACGCGGCGTATCGTGTCGCCTAGGTGTGAATCGCAGCAAAGTCACTGCTGGAAAAAAATTCTGGATAAAATACTTTTGGTGTGCCGGATTCCTGGTTCCCCGACAAGTACTGTGGTTTCTTTTACTGGCCACTGTCACTGCTGTAAACATCGCATGTCTTTGAACCAAGAGTCCAGCACTCCTGAAAGGGTCTGATCCTGAAGATTCTTCCAGCACTGACTTCTCTGCAGAAATTAGGCAACAAAGGAGAATATTAAATATATTTTTGTAGAGTAGCTTTAAACCACAGCATACTGAAAAATCAATAGGTTTATTCACACTGTGCTGGTCATTTTTCCCTAGAGAGATAAACAGAGTTAAAAAAAAACAAAAAACACTAGAGAGAATGAAACTGCACTGCAGCAGCGTCTATGTCAGTGAAGGCAAACCTTGGCACCCCAGATGTTTTGGAACTACATTTCCCATGATGCTCAAGGACACTGTTTGAGTTCATGAGCATCATGGGAAATGTAGTTCCAAAACATCTGGCGCCATCACTGGTCTATGTCATAGGGGAAGCTCAGGGCTGTCGGAGGGCGCAAAGCCGCGGCCTCAATTACCGGCCGGCGTGGGGCACAATCACGGGAATTGAGGCCGCCGGCTCTGCGGCCTTCACAGAAGGAAGCTGAAGCCTGCAGAAGGCTTCAAAGCCGCGGCCTCAATTACCGGCCGGTAATTGAGGCTGCGGCTTTGCGGCCTTCTGCAGGCCTCAGCTTCCTTCTGTGATCTGGCGCCATCTTGTGGTGGCCGTTGGCATTACAGGTTGCATTACATTACAAGTAGCAAAACAGCAGTTCTAATGTGTTTTTCACTGTTTTCACTGCCATCTCCTTCCCTCTAATTAGAGCTCCCAAACAATATATATATTTTTTAGTCTAACACCCTGAGGACATATACAGGAGGCTCAGTATTTTGAATTGATTACATGCCTCATATTCATGTTTAAAGTAGAACTATAGACAAAACTTTTTTTCCATTTTGGATAGAGCAAGGGAGAGTTATAACCTCTGTCAGATTTTTTCCCCACCATCTGTGTCCCATTAACTTTTAATGATAATGGTAAACAGGAAATATAGAGAGGGAGAATCTCCTTAAAAGGTTGTATACCCGCTGATACTTTTTTTTGTACACCTGTAAGGCAAAAAGCATAATGAGCTAGTATGCACCGCACACTAGCTCATTATGAAATACTTACCTTAGAATGAGTCGTTGGTATCTCAGCCGGTCCACGCTGAGGGAGATGAAATTTTGCCTCTGCGTGACTTCCGGGTATCGTGGCTTCAGCGATGTGAGTGGCTGAAGCCGCGATGACTTTACTCCCACGCATGTGCGCGGGAGACTTCTTTACAGCAAGGTGCGGCATCTGCTCGGCTTTCAGACGAGAATCCCTGATGCACATGCCCACTCAAGTCAGCGGCTCATTGCAAGGGGAATATGTCCGTTTAGGAGATATTCTTTTTACCTACAGGTAAGCCTTATTATAGTCTTACCTGTAGCTAAAAGTTCAAAAAAATATACAACCACTTTAATGGAAAACAGACAGCAATAAAAACTGGCAGGTGCTCTAATCCCTCTGCACTCTATTCAAAACTGAAAAAAAAGTTTTACCTTTAGTTATACTTTAGGAATTGTCCATTTTCACTTTTACTTCCTTATGGTTGTTATAGTGACAAGAACCAAAATTGACTCATATTTCCCAACAAAGCAGTAAAATAAAAAAAAAACAGGAATTTCCCACAGTCCTGTATGTAATTTACTTTATTACAGTGGCGGTGCATCCATAGAGAGCACCGCCACTGAATACAATACACAGATTCGTGCATTGCATGAATATGTGTATTGTTGCTGCCGCCCACTATTCAGATGGCCGGCCCCCTGGTGAGCGCCGTCCATCTGAATAACGGCAGCTGGTTTGGCTTTGGAAGTGCCTATCAGAGCCAATGGCTCTGATAGGCTTTCCGATTACAGCCCTCAGGCTGTTCCAAATAGTTATCCAGGGGACACACGGGGGGTGCATTCCTTGGATAAGACTGACAGGCGTATCAGCCAATCAGGTTCACCGTTTCTGGTTACCGGTAACCTGATATTGGCTGAAGCGTCATTGAGGGCGGGAGAAGACTTAGAGGGACCGTAGAAGGAGGATGGCTGACCCCAGAAAGGTAAGTGCCGGTGCGGGGACGACGACAAGGGGGCGGCATTTTATAGGGCACAGTGGAAACAATTAAAGGGCACAGTGGCTGCGTTTGGCATGGCACAGTGGCTGATGGCACAGTGGTGACAATTGATGGGCACAGTGGCTGCATTTGAAGGCATGGAACAGTGGTGACAATTGATGGCATGGCACAGTGGCGACACTTGATGGCATGGCACAGTGGCAAGTTCCACCTTGAATATTGCTGTTATGTCTGCACAACCAAGAGGATTTTTTTTATAGATAATTATGGGAGTTAAAAGGAGTTTGTCGTTTTTTTTTTTTTTATGTATTATGTTTGTATGTTGATGTGCATTTAGATAAATGGCATGGCACAGTGGCGACAATTGATGGCATTGCAAAGTGGTGACAATTGATGGCATGGCACAGTGACATGCCCCACGCACATTTCCAACAGTGACAGGTCCCGCCCACATTCCCAACAGTGACATGCCCCACGCACAGTTCCAATAGTGACAGGTCCCCCCACATTTTCAACAGTAATAAGCCCCATCCACATTTCCAACAGTGACAAGCCCCATCCACATTTCCAACAGTGACAAGCCCCATCCACATTTCCAACAGTGACAAGCCCCACCCACATTTCCAACAGTCACATGCCCCACCCACATTTCCAACAGTCACATGCCCCACCCACATTTACAACAGTGACACGCCCCATCCACATTTCCAACAGTGACATGCCCCACCCACATTTTCAACAGTGACATGCCCCACCCACATTTTCAATAGTGACAGGTCCCGTCCACATTCCCAACAGTGACAGGTCCCATCCACATTCCCAACAGTGACATGCCCCACCCACATTCCCAACAGTGACATGCCCCACCCACATTTTCAATAGTGACAGGTGCTGCCCACATTCCAAACAGTAACAAGCCTCATCCACATTTCCAACAGTGACATGCCCCACCCACATTTCCAACAGTGACATGCCCCACCCACATTTCCAACAGTGACATGCCCCACACACATTCGAAACAGTGACATGCCCCACGCACATTTCCAATAGTGACATGCCCCACCCACATTTCCAACAGTGACATGCCCCACCCACATTTCCAACAGAGACAAGCCCCACCCACATTTCTAACATTGACAAGCCCCACCCACATTCCCAACAGTAACAAACTCCACTCACATTCCCAATAGTGACACGCACCACTCACATTCCCAACAGTGACAAGCCCCACCCACATTCCCAACAGTGACATGCACCACCCACATTTCCAATAGTGACAAGCCCCACCTACATTTCCAACAATGACAAGCCCCACCCACATTCCCAACAGTTACATGCCCCACCCACATTTCCAATAGTGACAGGTCCCACCCACTTTTCCAACAGTCACAAGCCCCACCCACATTCCCAACAGTGACATGCTCCACCCACATTTCCAATAGTGAAAAGTCCCACCTACATTCTCAAGAGTGACATGCCCCACCCACATTTCCAATAGTGACAGGTCCCACCCACTTTTCCAACAGTCACAAGCACCACCCACATTCCCAACAGTGACATGCCCCACCCACATTTCCAATAGTGACAGGTCCCACCTACATTCTCAAGAGTGACAAACTCCACCCACATTCCCAATAGTGGCAAGCACCCACCCTCATTTCCTCTTTTTTCACATTCCTTCTGTGTAGAGTCAGCAATCAACATAGTATAATATAATCAGTATACATAATTAAACACTGGAAGGTTTTACCCCCTTCATGACCAGTTAATTTTTTGCTATCTAGCACTGCGCTACTTTAACTGACAATTGCTCGATCATGCAACAATGTATCCAAATGAAATAAATTCGGCAAGATGCTCGCCTCCAATTGAACAGAGCTATCAATATGCCAAAAAACAATAAATACACTGTGCTCCAACCATTTTCAGTGCCTCATCCCAAATGTCCCTGAGTTGGAACAACGTCCCTCTGTCCCTCTATCCTCCTCCTTTGTCCCTCATTTTCTAAGGTGTGCTGATGAGGATCCTTATTTTCCTATGATTGCATGGTAACACCATCTACCAATTCTCTACAGCACCCTATATGTACTGTGGGTGAGCCTGTAAGGCAGGGGTGGCAAACTCAAATTCATCGGGGGCCACATCAGCAGTTTGGTTGCCCTCAAAGGGCCGGTTAGATCTGCACTCCAGTTTTCTTGCGCTGTGTAGGGAGCGCAGGGTTCAGGAGTGCGTTGCGTAGGGAGCGCAGGGTTCAGGAGTGTCCCCCCTCCTCTCTGGTGTCACTGGTGTCCCCCCTCCTGGGGTCACTGGTGTCCCCCCCTCCTCTCTGGTGTCACTGGTGTCCCCCCTCCTCTCTGGTGTAACTGGTGTCCCCCCCTCCTGGGGTCACTGGTGTCCCCTCCTCCTCTCTGGTGTCACTGGTGCCCCCCCTCCTCTCTGGTGTCCCCCCTCCTCTCTGGTGTCACTGGGGTCCCCCTCCTCTCCTCTCTGGTGTCACCCTCCTCTCCTCTCTGGTGTCACTGGGGTCCCCCTCCTCTCTGGTGTCACTGGGGTCCCCCTCCTCTCCTCAGTGACCCCAGTGACACCAGAGAGGAGAGGGACCCCAGTGACACCAGAGAGGAGAGGGACCCCAGTGACACCAGAGAGGAGAGGGACCCCAGTGACACCAGAGAGGAGAGGGACCCCAGTGACACCAGAGAGAGAGAGAGGGGGACCCCAGTGACACCAGAGGGGAGAGGAGGGGGACCCCAGTGACACCAGAGAGGAGAGGAGGGGGACCCCAGTGACACCAGAGAGGAGAAGGACCCCAGAGAGGAGAAGGACCCCAGTGACACCAGAGAGGAGGGGGACCCCAGTGACACCAAAAATGAGAGGAGGGGCACCCCAGTGACACCAGAGAGGAGAGGAGGGGGGACCCCAGTGACACCAGAGAGGAGAGGAGGGGGACCCCAGTGACACCAGAGAGGAGAGGAGGGGGACCCCAGAGAGGTTGGGGACCCCAGGGACACCAGAAAGGAGAGGAGGGGGACCCCAGAGAGGTTAGGGACCCCAGGGATACCAGAGAGGAGAGGAGGGGGACCACAGTGACACCAGAGAGGAGAGGAGGGGGACCCCAGAGAGGTTGGGTACCCCAGGGACACCAGAAAGGAGAGGAGGGGGACCCAGAGAGGTTGGGGACCCCAGGGACACCAGAAAGGAGAGGAGGGGGACCCCAGAGAGGTTAGGGACCCCAGGGACACCAGAGAGGAGAGGAGGGGGACCCCAGTGACACCAGAGAGGAGAGGAGGGTGACCCCAGTGACACCAGAGAGGTGAGGAGCCCCAGTGACACTGGTCCCCCTCCTCTCCTCTCTGGTGTCACAGGTGTCCCCCTCCTCCGCTCAGTACAGACAGCCATGCTCCCGGTTGATGGTCTCTCCTACCTGCAGGTGCAGATCTCGCAGTTCTCCTCATGTCTGCGGTTGTGGCCCCGGGTCTTTAATCAGTGAGCTGAGGCGGTGCAGAGTGTCACGCCGTGCACTGGTTACTAGGCAAGCCGACTGGGGTGGAGCAAGATGGCGGCGGCGAAACGTCACTTCCTGACGAGACAGCCGCCGCCGGGTGTACCAAGATGGCCGCCGCTCCGGAGCTAGGCCGAAGCCGGGGACTTTCCTATGGCCGAGGCTGCGGAGCGGATCGCATGGTGTCACGGATCGGTGACAATCTGTTGCCACCGCCGCGCGGGCCACATGGCAGGGCCTGGCGGGCCGGATTCGGCCCGCGGGCCTTGTGTTTGCCACCCCTGCTGTAAGGGGTGCGATGGAGACCATACAACTGACCTGTTAACCTCTTCACGCTGGCCGCACGCATTTATGTGACCACTCAGCGTGAAGGCCCAACAAAATTCTACTAGTTTAGGGGTTTTAAAGGCTGAAAGGCGAAGGTGGGTATTCGGGTCACGTGACCGCACAGTGATTGGCTGTCATCAGTGGGCGGCTGGGCGCCACATGATCGCAAAGCATCCTATAGCAAGTATGCATCGGCACACTGCTGTAAAGCCACTTACCGTGCTGAGAGCACGCTCATGCATGCTCCCAGCACAGTAGCCAGCGGTTACCGGAAAGCTCCCGATGCATACTAGCCAGTGGCGGCTGGTGTTTTTTGTTTGGGGGGGGGCAAACAACCGAAGCCCCTCCCCCTGCTGTCTGCCAGTCGATCCACCGGCCGCACTTACCGTGCTGAGAGCACGCTCATGCATGCTCCCAGCACAGTAGCCAGCGGTTACCGGAAAGCTCCCGATGCATACTAGCCAGTGGCGGCTGGTGTTTTTTGTTTGGGGGGGGCAAACAACCGAAGCCCCTCCCCCTGCTGTCTGCCGGTCGATCCACCGGCCTTTACCCCATCTAGGCGGTGGGCATCTGAGAAGCAGCGGCAGGGATCGGGCATCCAAGCACCAGCGGGGACCAGGTATCGGCCAGAGACTCTTATCCTCCTGGCTTCTGCCATGCGTCTCCTCACCTCCTAGGCATCCAATGGGATCACCTGTTCTTTCAGCCAGTCGGGTGACCCACTTCCCGATTGGCCGGGAGGAGGTTCAGTGTTGCAACAGTAAATATTCATTTACTGTTGCAACACACATGGGTGGGCTCCGGTCGCACTCTCTGAGCCCCTAGCCCATCCTATTTTGAAGCCTATTAAAGCCTCTGGCTCTAATCAGGTGCTTTAAAAAAGAAAACCTGGCCGCTGCTATGCATGAAATCTATCAATTCCATATAGGGGATGGCCTGGAGAGAGGGGTAGGCACCTGGGCGCCCCTAATGGACGGGCCGCCACTGATACTAGCTACCTTTCAGTGCTGCCTATCAAGGCAGCCTCATCAGTGCCCATCAGTGCCAACTTTCAGTGCCGCCTATCAATGCAGCCTCATCAGTGCCACCTTTTCAGTGCTGCCTATCAAATCAACCTCATCAGTGCCCATCAATGAAAGAGAAAAATTACCTGCTTGCAAACCAAATGTTTATATCAAACTATGATTTTTTTTTCAATATTTCTGATCTTTTTTCGTTTTTTAACCACTTAAGGACCGCCTCCTGCACATTTACTTCGGCAAAATGGCACGGCTGGGCACAGGCACGTAACTGTACGACCCCTTTAAATGCCAGGCCGCGAGCGGCGTGCGCCCGCGACTCGGTCCGAAGCTCCGTGACCGTGGCCGCGGGACCCGTGGACCCGATCGCCGCCGGTGTCCCGCGATCGGTCCCCGGAGCTGAAAAACGGGGAGAGGTGAGTGTAAACACACCTTCCCTGTTCTTCACAGTGGCAATGTCACTGATCGTCTGTTCCCTGATATAGGGAAAGGCGATATGTGACGTCACACGTCCAGCCCCGTCCCCCTACAGTTAGAAACACATATGAGGTCACACATAACACCTTCAGCGCCCCCTAGTGGTAATACCTTCACCGATCCACGACGCCAGGAAACCCCCAGCTTATATCGTTTCCCCTAAAATGCACATCTCAATGTGGTCAAATTTGCTCGATGTGTCCTTTCACATAATGTCGCAGTCACGGAAAGAAACGCTGATCGCTGCCATTAGTAGTAAAAAAAAATATAATAAAAATGCCATAAAAACTATCCCCTATTTTGTAAACGCTATAAATTTTGTGCAAACCCAATCGTTAAACGCCTATTGCGATTTTTTTTTTTAACAAAAATATGTAGAAGAATACGTATCGGCCTAAACTGAGAAAAAAACATGTTTTTTTTATATATTTTTTGGGGGTATTTATTATAGCAAAAAGTTAAAAATATTGATTTTTTTTCAAAATTGTCGCTCTATTTTTGTTTATAGCGCAAAAAATAAAAACCGCAGAGGTGATCAAATACCACCAACAGAAAGCTCTACTTGTGGGAAGAAAAGGACCCCAATTTTGTTTGGGAGCCACGTCGCACGGACGCGCAATTGTCAGTTAAAGCGATGCAGTGCCGAATCGCAAAAACTGGCCAGGTCCTTTACCTGCATAATGGTCCGGGTTTTAAGTGGTTAAAAGTGGTTGTAAAGGTTTGATTAAAAAATAAAATTAAAATAACAAACATGTCATTCTTACTTCCTCTGTGCAGTTGGTTTTCCAGAGTGGCCCGGATCCTCCTCTACAGGGGGTCTCTCTGGGGCGCTCCTGGCCCCTCCTCTTCTCGAGTGCCCCGACCACGGAAGTGCTCTCCTTCCTGGACACCCGTGTGGGCTGCTCCGTCCGTAGACATAGACAGCAGAAATCGGCTCCGCCCCAGGCACACGTGTCATTGGATTTGATTGACAGCAGTAGCAATGGCTGCGCTGCTACAATCTATCCAATCAGGACACAGGCCAGAGCAGGCGTGCTCGTTCCCGTTGTGGGAATTACTGCGCTCAGTAAAGTATAAGTGGGGCTCGGGGGGCTCTACTGCAGAATAGGAGGTTTTTCACCTTACTTAAAGCGGAGCTCCACCCTAATATTAAAAAAAAAAAAAAAAAAATTAAATGGAAAAAAAATAAATAAAATACTCACCCTAAATAGGCTGTTGCTATGCGGAAGTCCCGAATCTGCCCTCATGATCCGCGGTGTGCTGTTTTCTTCCTCCTCCTCTTCTCGGTGTCTTCTTGTGAATGGGCCGCGCTGCATTCTGGGAACTGTGTGTATCCCAGAAAGCAGCCGGACCATTCACAAAGCGCCGCGTCGCTCGCACATGCGCAGTAGGAAACGGGCAGTTGTCCCAGCGCGCCTACCTCCACCCTGTTTCCCTGACTTATTGCCGGCGGGATCCGGGATCGAATCGGCATCGGCGGGGGGCCATCCGCTCCTAGGGGCGCCTAGACAGGTAAGTTCATTCAAAGTCAGTAGCTACACTGTTAGTAGCTGCCGACTTTGGAAAAAAATGGAAAGCTCGGTTTGTGGGGCAGCAACTGCTGCCAATTACCGAGATTATCAA